>JACDQD010000010.1:20439581-20872114 GCA_019843655.1 Lethocerus indicus | reverse complement strand
TTAAATTCATAAATTTTCGATTTTCAGCTCTCCTTTCAGGGGCAAATGTAACTCACTTTAGGACCACTTTTGACCAAATATGTAAGCTAAATCGGGCGACTTTTGAAATTCATAATTTTCGATTTTTCAGCTCTCCTTTCAGGGGCAAATGTAACTCACTTTAGGACCACTTTTGACCAAATATGGGCGAAATCGGGCGACTTTTGAAATTCATAAATTTTCGATTTTCAGCTCTCCTTTCAGGGGCAAATGTAACTCACTTTAGGACCACTTTTGACCAAATATGGGCTAAATCAGGCGACTTTTTTGAAATTCATAAATTTTCGATTTTTCAGCTCTCCTTTCAGGGGCAAATGTAACTCACTTTAGGACCACTTTTGACCAAATATGGGCGAAATCGGGCGACTTTTTTGAAATTCATAAATTTTCGATTTTTCAGCTCTCCTTTCAGGGGCAAATGTAACTCACTTTAGGACCACTTTTGACCAAATATGGGCGAAATCGGGCGACTTTTTTGAAATTCATAAATTTTCGATTTTTCAGCTCTCCTTTCAGGGGCAAATGTAACTCACTTTAGGACCACTTTTGACCAAATATGGGCGAAATCGGGCGACTTTTTTGAAATTCATAAATTTTCGATTTTTCAGCTCTCCTTTCAGGGGCAAATGTAACTCACTTTAGGACCACTTTTGACCAAATATGGGCGAAATCGGGCGACTTTTTTGAAATTCATAAATTTTCGATTTTTCAGCTCTCCTTTCAGGGGCAAATGTAACTCACTTTAGGACCACTTTTGACCAAATATGGGCGAAATCGGGTGACTTTTGAAATTCATAAATTTTCGATTTTTCAGCTCTCCTTTCAGGGGCAAATGTAACTCACTTTAGGACCACTTTTGACCAAATATGGGCTAAATCGGGCGACTTTTTTGAAATTCATAAATTTTCGATTTTTCAGCTCTCCTTTCAGGGGCAAATGTAACTCACTTTAGGACCACTTTTGACCAAATATGGGCGAAATCGGGCGACTTTTTTGAAATTCATAAATTTTCGATTTTTCAGCTCTCCTTTCAGGGGCAAATGTAACTCACTTTAGGACCACTTTTGACCAAATATGGGCTAAATCAGGCGACTTTTTTGAAATTCATAAATTTTCGATTTTCAGCTCTCCTTTCAGGGGCAAATGTAACTCACTTTAGGACCACTTTTGACCAAATAAAATCAGGCGACTTTTTGAAATTCATAAATTTTCGATTTTCAGCTCTCCTTTCAGGGCAAATGTAACTCACTTTAGGACCAACTTTCAGGGGCTAACTCACGGACCACTTTTTGGGCTTTAAAAATGGAATTTTTCGGGCTAAAATGGCATTTTTCGGGCTAAAATGGCTTTTTCTTGGCCTAAAATTGCATTTTTGGGCTACAATGGCCTTTTGGGCCAAAACTGTATTTTTGCGCATTAAAATGTCATTTTTGGGCTAAAATGGCATTTCGGTGTTAAAAATGGCATTTTTTGGACTAAATATGGTATTTTTGGAGCTAAAATGGTATTTTTGGAGCTGAAACTGGCCTTTTTGGGGCTAAAATTGTATTTTTGGGCCGATTTTGTGCCTAAAAACCCCGTTTTTGCGCCTAAAAACCCCAATTTTTGGTCGATTTTGAGCCCAATAACAGCATTTTTGCGGCCAAAAAACCGCATTTTTGGGTCTAAAAACCGTATTTTTGGCCGATCTCGTACCTAAAAAACCCATTTTTTGGTCGATTTTGAGCGCCAATAACAGTATTTTTGGGCCAAAAAACCTCATTTTTGGCCCGATGTGGCGCCTAATAACAGCATTTTTGGGCCAAGAAACCGCATTTTTTTATCCAATCTTGTACCTGAAAACCGTATTTTCGGTCCGATTCATACAGACCGTATATGAAGGAAGGGTAAAAGTGATTATCGTACGCTTTTTTGAATAGAACTCCGCCTGTTTCATAGTTTCTGAGAGTATTTTCATGTGGCTGTGGTCGGCCCTCAGGGTCAGCCTGTAGGGCTCGTGCGGCTCCAGCCCTTGGAACTCCCTGATCCTGTCGTCCAACTCTATGAACTCCCTCATCTTCCGCTCCGTCTTCGCGAAGCCGTCCTCCCTAAGCTCGAACAGAAGATACTCCAGCCTCGACAGTCGGGAACTTGACACAACAACCAATTACGCCTCCATTATTATTTCAGTCGTAACATTACGGGAAATATACGTCAATTTTACCCCCAAAAACCGCATTTTCCGGTCGATTTTGCGCCCAATAACGGCATTTTTGGGCCAAAAAAACCGAATTTTTGAGCTAATTCGGTCAACTATAAGCGAAGGTATAAAACGCAATAGAAGTTGAAAGATTGTTACTTTTAGCGAAGTTTGATGAATGAAAAGCAGTTTTCCTCGGCGATAGTGAAACGATAATTTTGTGAAAAGTCTTGGGCAGTTACAGAGTGTTGTGCCATTTTCAATTATTTATAATACGGTATTATAAATATTATTTATTCCGTGTTACAAGACAGAAATGTAACGAAACCGAAATTCTATAGATTTTTCCTCCTGAAACCGCATTTTTTCGCCCGATTTTGCGCCTAAAAACAGCATTTTTGGGATGATTTCGCATTCCTGAAAACCCCATTTTTGGCTCTAAATACAGCATTTTTGGGCCAAAACTTGAATGAAAATTTAATGAAACCAAAATTCATTTCGGTTACGGTTATAGTTAGAGTGAGTTCGTAACCTGAGAGTTCAATATAAGTTTGAAATGTCAGTAGCGATTTTAAAACACTTTCATTTATAAATTAGAACTATTGGTAGCCCTGAATTTAATTAGCCCCGTAAACGAAATAACTAAACTAATTTTTGGACTGTTTTGCGCCTAAAAACCCCCATTTTTGCGCCAAAACCGCATTCTTTGGTCTAAAAACCGTATTTTTTGGGACCGATTTTTGTGCCCAAAAAACCCTGCTTTTGGGCCGTTTTTGCCCTAAAAACCCATTTTTCGTCGATTTTGAGCCCAATGAGCATTTTTGGGCCAAAAACGCATTTTGAGCCAATTTTGTACCTAATAACACCATTTTTAAAACCGTATTTTAGGGCCGATTCATAAGATCATATAAGAATTGTTATTCTTATATATATATATATTCTTATCATATTTTATTGTTAAATAGAACGGTTCTTCTTAAGTAGCCCTGAATTTAAGTAGCCCTGAAACTAATAACAGCGTTTTTGAACTTGTTTTTGCGCCTAGAAACCCCATTTTGAGGCCAAAACCGCATTTTTGTGTCTAAAACAGTATTTTAGGGCTGATCTTGTGCCTAAAACCCCATTTTTGGCCGATTTTGTGCCTAAAACCCCGTTTTTGGGGCCAAGAAACCGCATTTTGAACCAATTTTGTACCTAATAAATTGGGCCGATTCATAAGATCATATAAGAATTGTTATTTCATATATATATATATATATATATTCTTATAATATTCTATTGTTAATTAGAACGGTTCTTCTCTTAAGTAGACCTGAAACTGTGATACTTATTTTATAGTTGTGTTAGCATCGCGACTGTTTAAAATTGTATTTAACTTAAATTTCTCCACTTTTCATGCCGTTTATGAATGTTGCGCTTTGTGTCACACTACGAGTGTGTAAAACAAAGTTTTAAGCGTTAAGTTAAATGTAAGTTAGAAGAGACTTTGAGTGACTTTCCCCAACCCTTTGATCTCCCTTTCCGTTGGTTCGGGCAATTTCATGAGCAGATTTTTCTGTTTTTGCTTCAGTTGGCTTATCGAAGTGGCTACTTTGGGCCCCTCCAAACTGCCCAACTTGTCCAGCTGGTCGATTAGCGTCGTCCGGCTTTTCACGTTTTTCACCGACTCGTCCGATTCCCGGCCGTCCGCCAAAACTCCCTTCAAAGTATCATAAAATACAGACGATATATATATATGTTGTTGAGGTGGAACAACGATGTGAAGTAATCCTAAGTAACAATCCTCTGCAATCAATCAGGATTGAGGATTGACCTCTGTTGGAAAAACCTGAATTTGGCCTGCAGAGTCGTTCCCAGTTTCGGACCGAAAACCACATTTTGACTAATTATGTACCCAAAAACACCATTTTTGGGCCTAAAATATATTTTGGGCCATTTTGCGCCTAAAACTGCATTTTAGGGCCGATTTTGCGCCTAAATACCCATTTGGACCTATTTTGCGCCTAAAACCGCTATTTTGGCCTAAAACAGCATTTTTGGTCAATTTTGAGCTTAAAACAGTTTTTGGCCTATTTTACGCCTAAAGCCCATTTTTGGCCTCAAAACGCATTTTTGGGCCTAAAACCGCATTTATGCGCATAAAACTGCATTTTGGGCCGATTTTGCGCCTAAAACCGCATTTTTGGTCGATTTTGAGCCTAAAGACCCATTTTTGGGCCGATTTTGCGCCTTATAACAGCATTTTCTGGTCGAATTTGCGCCTAAAACAGCTTTTTTGGCTCTAAAACCCGTATTTTGGCCCGATTTGCGTCTAATAACAGCATTTTCTGGTCGAATTTGCGCCTAAAACAGCTTTTTTGGCTCTAAAACCCGTATTTTGGCCCGATTTGCGTCTAATAACAGCATTTTCTGGCCTATTTTGCTCCTAAAACCACATTTTTTGAGCCAATTTTGCACCCAAAACACCATTTTGGGCCTAAAACCTCCTAATTTTTGCTCCTTCAAAGTATCATAAATTACAGGCGATACGTTGTATTCGGTCAATTTTGAGCAATTGCATTTTGCGCCTAAAACCGCATATTTGGCTAAATTTTGCTCCTAAAACCGCATTTTTGGCCGATTATGCGCCTGAAAACAGTATTTTCGGGCAGATTTTGCGTCCGAAAACCCCCGTTTTTGGGTCTAAAAACAACAATTTTTGGGCCGATTTCGTGCCTAAAAACCCCATTTTTGGGGAACCCCCTTGTCGATGTGAAACGAGGGAGGAACTGGCACAATCGACTTTGGTATGGGAAAAGCTGAAATTGACTCGGTTTTTGAGTTTTTTTTTAAATTTTCTAGACCTGTACTCACATTTCTGGTCTGTTTGTACGCGCTGAAGGCAGTTTTGGCCGTCGGCAGCTGCGGCGGCTCTGGATCTCTGTAATGGGACAAATCGTGGTCTATCCTGTGCAATCTGAAGCTGCCTTTCATTTTTCAACTAAAAAAAAATAAAATCAATACAATGAATAATCCACTTTATAGCTATATAGACTAAGATCTACAGTCGAATCTGTAATCATGTAAACTATCATGGATATCTCTAAATGTATCTGATCCATGTCCCAATGAGTATAATTCAAAATTTATCCATTTTCCAAGTGTATTGCACTTGTGAATTTCCTATAAAAAGGTTTCCGTAATGATGCGAATACTTTTTTCCTACAGTGTATTTTTGTATGTATGAAGTGAATCGATGTGTCGAATGAAAATTTTTTTAATTCTCTGTAAAAATATTTTCATTTTCTGATTATTATTGTACCGCCCTTTGAGCTACGCTTAGAGTAAAATTATCGAATTGTATTTATTTAAACAATTTTCTCAATCAAATTTTAAGAAATGTCAGAACTGTAATTGTACCATTTTTCTTCAATAAACTGATCCTGAACTATGTTAAAATATTTTAAAAAGTTAAACATTACGCGCATTATCAATTAATTAGTACGAGTGTCTCTTACCGGAAGATTAAATTGTATAAAATGAAACAAAAATATTCAGTCGGGAGAATAAGCATATGTTGAATTTCGTGGCTAATTAAATAATTCATTTATTTTGTATTTTTTTTTAATTTTGTATATAGAAACACAATTAACGTAAAAGACAATTATTTACACAACTGTATGCGTTATTAAAATATATAGACATCGAGAAAATATAACAATAATTAATTCATATTGGATTAATAAGTGTAGATATGAATGTGTATATATACTTTATATACACGAAATAAAATTTAACATTATCACATTTACAGTATCATATTTACATTATAATATGATGAATAAAGCGCAATTTTTTTTTTTATTTTTTATTATTTCAAAATATATGTCTCATCTTAACGGGTTGTAAAATTACATTTTAACGAGGGAGATAATTTTCGATTGCGTATTCCTTTTATCGATATAATAATAATAATTATAAATAATTTTCGATAACAATTCAACGGCACATATTTCTGCAAGTGCTATATATATATATATATATACATATATTTGCAATTTAAGTACCAGCTCTTTTAACAATCAAACTATATTGTAGATATAATAAATCTGCGTTATTTTTAGAAAAAAATCTCTAAAATGGAAGAGCTATAAAATAGTTTCATCTATAATTTCATTTATATATGTATAGTGTCGTCAGCTTTAGCAAAAATAAATGTTTTCTCTAATATCGGATAATTGCGCCGCTCTGATGCGCAATATATATATATATATATATCACTAACGACATTTTTCTATTACGACTACGACTACTATTTCTCCTACTTGTCCGAGCCGTAACTGGCGTTAATAATAAATATAACAGTTACGAGAGATGTAGCAACGACGGTGAGGATAAATTGTTTTTTTTTTTTTTCGGGGATCGGTTAACGACGTTCCCACCCCCTCCCCCAACCCCCCGTTTCATCATCATCATCATTAAGACACGAGAGTGCGAAAACGAAAACGAATATTCTACATGAACAATATACTACCGGAGGAAAATAAAAAAACCAAAAACAGAAACAAAGCGATCGACAAGCCGTGATTTTTTTTTTTTATTAATTAAAAATGTTTTTTAATCAACATTTGTTGTAATTGAAACGACAACCGAATCCTGCTTTTCTTCTGAACACCGAATGAAAAGTCTCGACTTCGGCAGCGAACTGCGCCCGATATTTCGTATAACAACAGTATAAAATATCTATAAATTCGGTTGAAATTTACTCATTAGATTTATAACTCTAAAATTTCGGGAAATTTCTACTGAGGACTGCCGCGTCTACTATAGATTTTCAGTCTTTTTTTACTAATAATTAATGAAAAAAAATCGGAATTTCGAAATATACTGTAGCTGAAATTTTCAGTCCGATTACGAATTTGGATTATGATTGCGCTAATTTTTTTTTTTTTTAAACTACCAGCTATTTAAAACAAAAATCTCCTATTTGTAGATGTATATATATATATATATAGTTTGTTTTGTACAATTTATTCGGATGGCCCGGTAAATTTTAAATACGGTTTTGACGTTAAATTGTAGGCGAAAAAAAAAAAAATTACATGACGTATTGTGTTTAGCGATCGGATAACTCTCGAAAAATGTTCGAAATATATCACTCGCGCGATTTCGCTGTCGCTTCTATCTATACATCCGGAAGTGAATCGCGCGAATGAAAATATACGCTTAAAGGAAAAAGTATATATATATACGTATAAATATATGCGTAAAGCGTAAGCCGGTATCAAACGCGAATGTAAATCGGAGGGCTCCATGAAAAAATATACTATGTATATCCTATCGGTTATTACGCTATCGTTATTACTGTTAATTACACGAGATATATAATATTGATTTTTTTATACACAAATCTACGCAGAAGCAATTTTTATAAGCTTTCAAGAAAGATGCCGGTTCAAAAAAAAAAAAAAAGAAAAAAAGTGCCGCGGTTTTTTGACTAATCTAAATTTCAAATTTAATAAAATTTTTGCATACTGTAAATATACAAATATATATCTATACATCATTTTCCTTTAGATTTGGAATGATCGAATAATTTGTCTGTTGACTATTTACATACAGTAATACAATAGCTAATATACATAAAAGTGAATAGAAAATAAAATTCGCTTAAAAAAATACTAACAACAACAATCACTATTGTCTTGTCGCGCGTTGCAGTTGGAATAATTTTTTTTCAATACGCATCGAGCTCAGTCGAAAAGCCGAAAGTTGTAACATCAAAATTCTGACTTTATTCTACTTAATTAAATAAATTAATTTTACCTATTATACTAAAAAGTAAAAACTGTCTTAAACAGACCAGCGAAACTACTGTACAATATCCGTGAAATTGTATGTATTATAATACAGATTTAAAAAGACAATTTTAATCTGTAGAAAAACCGCAAAAAATTGTATTCCGACTGCAACGTTAACACTATTTGATAATGAAATAGAGACAAAAGAAAAAAAAAATTTTCTATTTCGTAATATTACATCATTGTCTTGATTTCAAATATATCACCTTTATTTATTGTAGCCTAAATTATATTTATACAATTACTTAAGTTTGTATAATTGAAAAAAAAACAAAAATTAATGAAGGAATAAATATACAGAATGTACACATCTTTACATACTAAAGAAAGTGATAACAGTTTATAACTACTTCTACTACCGATAATAATAATAATAATTGCGGTAAATAATAAAACTTAATAGATAAATAAAATACTTTTTTAGAATAACATTTAATTCAATCACAAATTACAAAAAAAAAAAGAGTCATGTATCGGATTCATTGTTCGAACAAACAATACTGTACATTGTTCAAAATGAAATTTTCATTTATGATATGGATTTTCAGTTTAGTGTTTCTTGTCTTGTGTGTGTGTGTGTGTGAGATATTTCGAGAAACGCACAATTTGTGACTCTACATTCGAATTTGTTCCAATAGTAGAAAATATAATTGAAAAATTCCGATTTACGTTAATGAATTTCATGTATTCGCCCTGTACATTCCGTATTTTTATTAATAAATCCTACCTGAAGAGTACAGTAATGAAGCACAATTACGTTAGCGTACGATCTGGACGAAATGACGGCCTGCAACGTTAAACCAAAATGTAAAAAAAAAAAAAATTTGATCGAACTCAATGAATAAATTACTCATAGATATATATATATTTTTTTGACTCTCGAATACAAATAAAATGGACATTCGAGAGTTTTAATATATTCAACTATATTCTTTTATATATATATATATATATATATATATATATATATATATGTACTAAAATCTAATTGTTTAATTTTTATATGCTCTCATTCTACTACTCAGGTACAATAACAGGTGTTCCTAATTAAAATACTACATACATATATACCACAAACACCCTTATGTATATATATATATATATATATATATATATATATATATATATATATATATATTTAGACATACATATATGCATATACATACGCACCATTCTTCTTCACTAATACTCTAAAAATATATTTTACAAACGATAAAGATATATATATATATATATATATATATATATATATATATACCTGTACATAGATGGACAGATACACTACAATAAAATTCATGTAACAAAGTGAACGGAACAAGAATCGATCGAAACTGAAAGAACGAAAAAAAAAAATTCTTTTATTGTATTATATAAAATTAAAAACGAACATATTTTTCGACGCTAAACTATTCCTGTTGTTCCGTTTGTTGCACTATTTCGCATGATATTTTAGCGAGTGATTAATTAATTTCGAGTACATTCTGTCCGTTTTAGTTTTCCCGCAAAGTGGTATAGTACTAGGACGATTACAAGCATTGTATATCATTCGAGATATATAAGATATTTAAAATAATATCGGTTAATATATAAATTATAATTAAAGTTTGAAACCGTAAAAGATTTAAAATGTAAATTCTCAAATGGAATTAAATTAAACTCGGGTATTTCATTTATTTGTACGGTTGTTATTTCATTCTATTACTTTAATTTCTTAAATGTTAACCAATATAATAACGCAAACTAAACGTTTTAAACCTTAACAGGATCTATCTCAATTAACGTTTTGATAGATAAAATAATCTGTTCCAACACGTGATAAATAATGCTTTGCAATTCGCATTTCAATACTATACCAATTGGAAAATGGTAAAACCGAAATATTAACTAATTAAATACGCTAGTTTATAAAAAATAAAATAAGAAATACGCCTCAATGTGTTTTCATGTAGTCGTCGCCCTGTAGTCGAGTGCGCTGTGCAAATTGAATATGACTAGGATGGTTTCTTCTATTCGCGCCGCTATCTTCTCCCCTTTCTTCCCTTCTTCTCCTTTTCCTTCCTTCTTCTTCTTCTTCTTCTTCCTCTTCTCCTTATTCCGAGTAGGCCGTTAACGCGTTTCATTTCAGACTGGCGATCGAACCAGCGATACTTGATTGTCATGAAGGCAGATCCTCTTCAATAACGTCCTCTATCAGCGCGCGGCACATCGGGCATTCTCCGATCTGCTGGATGCACTTTTGACAGAATCCGCTGCGGAGAGTACAACAAAAAATATACTACAATATAATAAGATCATCGACTGAAATCACTTGAAAAACAAATTTAAACAGTGCACAATATACTCAACAGAACACGATGGTAAAACCTTAATTATATTTAATCGATGCTCTGCAATATTTTCATGGGATAAATACTCAGATTGTGTTCAGACTGCATTGAAATCTTTTTTCTGCACTAAAAGCCGCATTTTTGAGCTAATTTTGCGCATAAAAACCACATTTTTGGGGCAATTGTTTGCATGAAAAGCGCATCTGTGGGCCGATTTACGCCTAAAAACTGTATTTTCAGCAGAATTTGAGCTTAAAACTGCATTTTGCGGTGATTTTACGCCTAAAACCGCATTAGTGGGGCAATTTTTGCATGAAAAGCGCATCTGTGGGCCGATTTACGCCTAAAAACTGTATTTTCAGCAGAATTTGAGCTTAAAAACTGCATTTTTGCGGTGATTTTACGCCTAAAAACCGCATTAGTGGGGCAATTTTTTGCATGAAAAGCGCATTTGTGGGCCGATTTGCTCCTAAAAACTGTATTTTCAGCAGAATTTGAGCTTAAAAAATGCATTTTTGCGGTGATTTTACGCCTAAAAACCGCATTAGTGGGGCAATTTTTTGTATGAAAAACGCATTTGTGCCTAAAAACTGCATTTTAGACCGCGAAGATATGCAAAATTGCACGCGAAACTTACCTAAAACCCTGTTGTTTGATCAAAATTGTCCTCAAAACCCCGATTTTTGCGTGAAATTGCGCTCAAATCTGGCATAAAAGCCTAAAAGCCCTAAATAGCGCTATAAACCGGCTTGAAACATTGGCTTTTAGGTCCAATATTACGCTGAAGAACACTGCTTTTAGGATCAAAATTGTGCTCAGAACTTATTTGAACATTGTTTTGGATCACAATTGTCCTTAAAAAACCCTGTTTCTGGCACTGAATAACTAGCTGTTGTTAAACAACGATTGTTTAATGTCACAAACACACATACAAAAGCACGCATTAATTACACATACACGGGACTCTCTGTGTTGGGAGTAATGTTTGTTCTTCGGTTCAGACATAAATTTTCCAGACAGTTGTTGATACAGAGCGTAATAATTTTCTTCTGAGGGAAATTTTTTTTCCACCTCGACAAATTAACCGAAAACGAACCGTTTGTCGACTTACTTGTGTCCGCAAGGTTTCAGAACGACTGTGGCTTTGGCGTCGAAACAAATTGTACACGAATCTTCTCTAATGCTCATGTGTTTCAACGCTTCCAACTGCAACTGCCTGAAATGGTGGACAATATTTATTTATTATCGCCTATTTATTTCATTGTACTTTAGTGTAACAACAATCATTAATACGAGAAGTGATGATTGCCTAGAGTATTCAAGAAAAGTGAATGCGTTTGTCTCAAATTCAATTACATTTTATATTTAATCGATGCTCTGCAATATTTTCATACTCGGATTGTGTTCAGACTGCATTGAAAATTGTTTTTCTGCACTGAAAGTCGCATTTTTGAGCTGATTTTACGCATAAAAACCACATTTTTGGGTCAATTTTTTGCATGAAAAGAGCATTTGTGGGCCGATTTGCTCCTAAAAACTGTATTTTCAGCAGAATTTGCGCTTAAAAACTGCATTTTTGCGATGATTTTATGCCTAAAAACAGCATTAGCGGGGCAATTTTTTGCATGAAAAGCGCATTTGTGGCCGATTTGCTCCTAAAAACTGTATTTTCAGCAGAATTTGCGCTTAAAAACTGCATTTTTGCGATGATTTTACGCCTAAAAACAGCATTAGTGGGGCAATTTTTTGCATGAAAAGCGCATTTGTGGGCCGATTTGCTCCTAAAAACTGTATCTTCGGCAGAATTTGCGCTGCAGAAAAGTGAATGCATTCGTCTCAAATTCAATTACATTTTGAAAACTGAAAAAACCCGAGCATTTTTTTTTTAAAACCATCAAGACGGTCAGGTTTTAAGACGCGATTGAATTATTGCGATTGTAAAACCGATGGGCAGACCGGGCTAATATATTATTAGCAGCCTGAAGTAGCTATTTTCAAATGCTTTCTGAAAATAATTCTGTTTTCATAGATAGAATAGTATACAAAATCTTCGGTTTGACATCTCTCTGGACCTAGTCAATAATTAAAACTAAATTAGTCGTTTTAGTCGATAATAGATCGTGTCATTTTATACCTGGGCAGAACTATTCTATCGTGGGGCGTGAGTGAGGCGTTGTCGTTGAAACACTGGAAGTCGTGGTCGTCCGGCGGGAACATGAAAGGTTTGTTGCCGAAATTGAAACGGCACTGTTGGAACGACATGAAACTGGCTGCGGCGAATATACCGCTCCTTCAATACAAAACGGAACAAAACAAATAAGTGGCGATAATTACTGACGATTTCGGCATAAAACAGAACAACATTCAGACAAATAACTATTTTCAACTCGTAACACTTCTCGTGTCAACTGTACAAATTGTTTCGCGCAAGCTTATAAATATTCTAATTCTGAATGTAGATAATACAAAACACGGAGAAAGTATATTTGTTTGCGGGAATTTTTTTTTCATCCGTTTCAATTAGGCTCGACTAGCACTGATTTAAATTAACTGCACATACAGTGAACAAATTCGAATAATAAAAAAATGTGGTTTTTCGCTTAAATATTTGTTATTTATAAATAATTCAATTTCACTTTTATGCTTAGACATATTGAAAGTGTAATGCTTATAGGTAAGGCTTATGGGCCGACTGACAGAGCGAATTTGAACATGACATCCGTCTGTGATACGATGTTGCCGTTGATGTAGAATATGGTGGTTTTTGCCGGTATGTGGAGGAGACAGCCGAGTGTGTCGCCGGCCGCCCAGTGGCCTCCGGCGCAGCTCTGGCTCCTCGCGTTGTGCCACAGCAGCTCGCGGCACCCGTCGTAAGCCACCGAATATTCGTCGTCCCCGATACCGTAACCTTCCTGCGGGTCAACGGATCATCGAAGTTTTGAAAATAATATTCAAATTTAACTGTTCAATATCGCTTGCATATTGGGCGGAGGCCGCTAATTTCAGCGTTTTTTTTTTTATTACCGCAGACCCAAAAAAACTGCACTAAGTAATATAAAAAGTTACACGCTATTACGACAAGTTGTTACGGTTTTCTGCGTGCCAAAAGGCAGTGATGTCAGCGAGAATTGAGGCGGAATATATGTGGCCAATCAATAATAAATAAATAACACCGTCCATCTGTTCCATCCAATAATGTAAGTTTTTTTTTGGGTCTGCGGTAATAATAAAAAAAACCTCTAAAATATAGCGGCCTCCGCATAATGCATAAGTACCCAAATTACTAAAGAAACAATACACCATATTTTGTGAGAATTTCGTAAAACTATACTTATGCATACACAGATGTTCCGTTGAATTCAAATTTTTTTTAATACCGGATATTTCTAAAAGGTTGGTCGAACAGTTTTTACGCAACGACTCTTGTATCTCGAAAAATAGTGTAGATAAAAAAAGAAATACGTAATACGATATGAGGAACTTACGTGATTGAGAAACTTGCTCTGTTTCGTCGCCCAACCGATCTGCATAACGCCGGAACTGAGCAAAGTCGCCTCGTAGTACCAGATTCCGTCGTCCACCGGAAATGTACAGCGACGCTTTCGAAAGAATAGGCGTCACATCTGGCCTGAGAAAAAAACAGAAAATTATCAATCTAATAATTAGTTTAACATACCTGTTTTTTGGTCTGCGAGGGTTGGAATACTGTAGATTTTGTGTTTTTCTGTCTCCTCTCGCCGGTTTGGTCTTTGGGCTAGACCGGTTTCAGCCATCTTCAGTAGCGGTGTTAGTCACTTTGGCATTTTTCGGGCATCCTCACTGCACTGTGTCACTGTCACTTGTACTGTGGTGGTTGTCTCTTTGTCGTGGTATATACGCATAACTTCATTAATTGATTAATTAAAATATTAATTTAATAATGTTTTAAACAAAGAAATAACTCATCATTTCAATATTTAGTTCCATCGATAGATCAATGGCGTTATCTATTCAATTACAGCAACACTGTAATATCATCGTGTACAATTTAGGGCCAGTCCATTAATGTGCGTTATATCATTTTCAATATTTTTTTTTTGTATTAAAAAAAAATCAATAGTAATAACTAATGATTCGAGACTAAAAAAAGAAATATTTCTGAATAATAAAGAATAATTAAAAGAGAAGTAACCTCAGAGCGTTGTTAATCTACAAGTAGATTAAGTAAGAGTAATCGTATAATGGTGGTGCTAAAAGGAAGCGCCATCAATTAGTTAGCCCTTAATTGTGCAGTCGCCTTAAATTCACAGGAATGGTAATAATTTTGTTTATTTCTAGCATTTTAAAATTAAACGAAATTTTAGAAAACATACTTCAAGGCCGTCCGGTGAAATTTTCAGATATTCGCTGACATCTTTCGTATTGAGCATAGCGTTCACTTCACTCATGTCGACTTTTTCATAAGAAAAAGGTCGTCCTTCGATAATAACTAATAAACAAAAAAACATAATGAGAAATCATTAAAAAAACCAAATAGGAATATAAAAATCAATTATTATAATAAATATAGTATTTAAACACAGTATATAGAATGAAAATTGAAATGATGTCACAAACTGGAATTTTTTCCCCTTTACTTTTCACTCATAAAATAAAACTATTACGAAAACATAGTCATGACTATTATTCACGGCCGGGAAAGAAAGATTTAACCAAAGTTGAGTTAATTTTTTAACGAGGTTTCTTTTAAATATTTCTATTTTTTAAAATACACTGAAAAATGCTTTAATTAAATCTAGCCACTATTAATGATGTTAGTACTATTAAATTTATTACGTTTCTACTGTCGGTTACACGTAATGTAAGAATACAAGGTCATACAGAATATATTAATGTACAGTTCCAGAAGCCAATTTTTTTTTTTTATTTAAAACAGATATTATTACGATTTTATAAAGATTTTAAAATTCTCACATAGGTTGTCAAGGCACCATTGAGCACAAAAACCGACTTGGGCTTCGACCAAATCGTCCGATCCCAACTTCGATTCCAACTTAAGCAACGGATTGCCAGCGGCAGCGAGTTCGTTCACTATAGTCATTTTATTCTCACCTTAAAGAAAAGAAATAAAGAAAACGTTAAAAAATATATTGACAATATCAATCAACTGTACTATGATTATACGCGTATTTTCTGACACGACGATTAGTCTCAAATTTTCTGCACGTTCATATTTTGTGTTGCTCAAAAAAATGCCGCAGATAACAACGTCTTTCAATTGTACAATCGCGTATCGTTCGTAATTAAATGAAGAGTGGATAATACCAACATGTTTGAGCAAACTTTTCCAAGGCTATTAGTGAGAAGAGGGTCACCAAAGGATCTATGTCATCATCCTGAAAAGAAAGAGTATTATTATAAATGAGTCATTGTCCAGACGAAAAGAGGAATGAAACGATGTCGAGCTAATTATGCAACAACTTTCGATTGACGAAAAATAATTGAAACATCTCGAGCCGGTGATTATAAAAATGAGGTAGTTTGATAAAACGATTTATTGTTAGTAAAATATATGCTGTAATGCAAAACTTTTGAAATGAGTAATTATAATATTATGCTTCTCAGGTTATAAGAGTCGTCGTTGTATTAATAAGTACTTTGGACACTATTACGAGTAATTAAGGGAATATTAACCGGACATGGAAAAAATCGTTGAAAAAAGTTGTTACAGATTTGTAACAATATAGCTCACATAATATTGATAAAAAATTAAAACTATTTCTTTTAGACTTTTTAAACTTTTACCTCCTGATGTGTAATACTAAATTATATAATTAAATAAAGATTATAAATATAGAATTAAAATAAAAAAGAGAAGCGAATTTACAAGATGAGCGATGAGGAACGCCAATGTGCCCGGGTTGAGTATCGCCACGCTGCTGGGTCCTGAAAGTTTTTCGGCCAAAACACCGAGCACAATGCAGATATTGCGCTGGACTCTATTGTTCAGACCTCTCCGAACGATGTTCTTCTTCGAGAGATCGAACATCCTCGAAAGCCTCAGTACGGCTTCCTGGAAAAAAAAAAATGGGATTTTTTACCGTATAAAAATTCTTTACGTCCTAAATAAAAGGATTTTATGCCGGAGGAAATTAAAAGAAATTGCTACTACAATAATAACGTTAACGAGCCCTCAGTATTTATCCGATTTTTTTAAATATTTCTTTAAAAATTCATTACGTCTATACAAATTGTATTCATTATTTTGCAACAAAAAGTTGCATCGGATTCAACGAAGTATGAAATAACTGAAAATAACTTCAAAAACAACGGTCACTAAAAGACTGGATTTTCAGGGTTTTTCTCATCGCTTCCTAATAGCTAATAAACGAAGAATTTAATAAGTGAACGCTATCGGCATATAAAAAATTACTTTTTTGACCGCTGAGAATTTGTAAAAAGTTGGTTTTAAAAACGTACCGCGTATCCGGTATTAGATGTGAATTTACCTTGTTCGAGAGGACAGTCATCGAGGAGGAGAGTTATAACCGCCGGTCCCAACGGATCATCGACGGGTATAACCTGAACCATCGAATTGACGACCTGTATCCAACCTTCGTCCTTGTCGGCTATGTTGTGCAATTTGAAAAGTTCGTCGGGCGGCTCTTGGTCACTGTTCAAAAAAAAAAATAAAGTCTTTATTCCCGTAAAAAAAAAAAAAACGATATAGAAACATATTACAGTTTCGCGCTGTTCATAGGCGACTATTCGGTTCACGATAATTTTTTTCCGAGTAAGAGACACATCAAAATTTAAATTGAACCAACAGTATATATAACGTAATACAATTGAAGTAGGAATTAATTTGACGTGAATTTCACATTTATACCAACCGAGTGTTATGAATAAATTCAATCTTTTATAAGAAACCACTAATTGAAGTTGGTAACCGGGAAATTTTGAAATAGAGAAAGGTCCACCCTATAAAGGCCCAAAACTGTTTCTCCAAAGGATAATTGTAAATGAAGAGTATTCCAGGGTAGTGATGCAAAACGAAATACTGTCGGTGCATATCCAGAGTCAGATACAAAATGGTTGGTGGCAATACCTCGGCAGTATCAAACAGAGAGCGACTATAGTGGCCCGTAGTACCTCAATGACATCTTATGGAAGACGACTATAGTGGCCCGTAGTACCTCAATGACATCTTATGGAAGACGACTATAGTGGCCCGTAGTACCTCAGTGGCATCTTGTGGAAGGCCACTATAGTGATCTGTAGTACCTCAGTGGTATCTTGTCGAGAGCAACTATAGTGGCCCGTAGTACCTCAGTGGCATCTTGTCGAGAGCCACTATAGTGACCTGTAGTACCTCAGTGGCATCTTGTCAAGAGCCACTATAGTGGCCTGTAGTACCTCAGTGGCATCTTGTCGAAGAGCCACTAGAGGCCTGTGTACCTCAATGGTATCTTGTCGAGAGCACTATAGTGGCCTGTAGTACCTCAGTGGCATCTTGTCGAGAGCCACTATAGTGGCCTGTAGTACCTCAGTGGCATCTTGTCGAGAGCCACTATAGTGGCCTGTAGTACCTCAGTGGCATCTTGTCGAGAGCCACTATAGTGGCCTGTAGTACCTCAGTGGCATCTTGTCGAGAGCGACTATAGTGGCCTGTAGTACCTCAGTGGCATCTTGTCGAGAGCCACTATAGTGGCCTGTAGTACCTCAGTGGCATCTTGTCGAGAGCCACTATAGTGGCCTGTAGTACCTCAGTGGCATCTTGTCGAGAGCTACTATAGTGGCCATAGTACCTCAGTGGCATCTTGTCGAGAGCGACTATAGTGGCCTGTAGTACCTCAGTGGCATCTTGTCGAGAGCAACTATAGTGGCCCGTAGTACCTCAGTGGCATCTTGTCGAGAGCGACTATAGTGGCTCGTGGTATCGAAAGGGTTAATTAACCGAAACCTTCAAACCAAATCTGTCGGTAGAGAGGATGGCTGTAGTCGGTTTGTATCCGCCGGAGAATTGTTCTACTTACTTTTCGACGAGTGATCCGATGACTTTGAGCGTGTCCAGTATAAGGTTGTCGATGACTTTGGAGGGGACCATTTTCCACCAGACCGAATTCCTCCTGATCTCCGAATCGGTGCCGGGCAAGTAGACGTCGGCAGTTTCGTCGCCGCCGTTGGCCGCCGCGTCGCCGTTGGCCGGGCTGGCGCCGTTCGGACCGCTGTCATCTTTACACTTGCAGTGGCATAGACCCATCGAGGACTGGCCGTCGGTCGGGGTTCGGGCGAGGAGGCGGGAGCAATTGGGGCGCGGAGGAGGAGGAAGAAGAAAACTAGCGGCGGGACGGCGAGACGACGAGGGAGAAACGGGGGGTGAGGGGGCGGGGGCGGGGGGAGAGACAAACGGGATTTCTCCTTTCGGGGGGACGGGAAGGAAGGAAGGAAGGAAGGAAGGAAGGAGGGAGGACGAAAAATCAAAATGGAAAAAAATAAACCCGTCCGACGCTCCAATACCGACCGTGCCGAATTAAAACATCGCAACGTTACTCGGACTAGAAAAAAAAAAAACTGTTTCCAGATAACATAACCTACGCTCGGTCAGCTGTTGGCCGACGGCAGGTTGGCCAACCAGGGCCCGATCCCGGCCGGACCCAAATTTCCCCGACCCACCTTAATAACAATTCGCACTAACTTACGAACGGAGACAGATCTGAAAATTATCGCGTTTAAAGAACGGACGATAAGTCCGTACGAACATTTTAAACCGCCCACGGTACAGCCGAATTTTATTTTTCTCCTCCGCCGTCGACGGCGGTTACGTTACATTTCGAAAATACACCGTTCACCTGTTGAGCCCGTGACCCCCCGGTTTCTGGATATTTGGGCCGGTGGCCAAAAATTATTGTTATAATTCTTAAAAAAAAAAAAGCCGAAGATATTGATAACCCGAGTAAAATATTTACACGTAAACAGTCGTGTACATATTTATTCAATTTGCTATACATATTTATACATAACTATATCTCTTCCTCTCCGGTACGTTATTGTAAATTAATTTAGTTTTCTCTATTTATTGAAATAATATCTACTGCGTAAGTTTATTATTTCTCGCTACATTCAAGTTATTATCGGATTATCTCTTTTCAGTTTGTATATTTCATATTTCAAATATGGCCGACTGCCCAATTTCTCTGGTTATCTAAATCAAAAGAATTGCTCTCCACTTTGGAGAATAATGCGCTCTCAAAAACGTTATGTTTGCTTAAAGAAACCTAAATTTGAGGACAATTGAAAGAGGAAATTGTTTTTTCGAGATTCGCTCGTTGACCTTTCATACGTTAAAAGGTCGAAAATTATGGGCGGCGTTACTACTACTCTAAGATACTACTAAGAGATATGGAATCTGTTTAATATATTAATTATATTTTGATTTTATAATGAACCCTGTAAAATTTTTCGCTAAATATTCTTATTTAAAGTAGTCTGAGCGCTTATTTAAAGATCAGTATATAAAAGTAAAACTCTCGCTGTTTCGGCCGCTCGCCATCTTCAGTAGCGCTGTGTTATAGTCACTGTCGTTGGCACTACAAGTGACAGTGCGGTAAGGATGCCCCCCCCCAATCCAGGAAAAAACGTCCAAAGTGCCGACAGTGGCTGACAAACACAGCGCTACTGAAGATGGCGAACGGCCGAAACCACCCGGTCTGGCGAAAGACCGAATGAACTGGGCAGTTTTGCGCAGAATGCCCTGAATCGGGATTGTGATATTACAGTTTTGCCCAGTTTTTTAAGCCCGTCCAAAATATCAGCAGGTGGCGTAATTATCTCGTAGGGAGATAAAAACGTTGGCGGAAGACTGAGGGAATTTCCCCGTTTTTCGAGTGACTCAGTCGCTCAGTTTTTTTTTTTTTTCTCAAGAAACCAGCGCGTCACGGTCAGATTTTTTCTAAAACCGGGACAGAGAGATACGGCGAAACTCTCGTCGAGCGAAAAAGGTTTTTTTTAAAAAAAAATGAGTTTCCCAAAGTTAGGCGTTGAACAAAAAAGCTACCGGACACATTGAATCGACTCTTGTAGTGGAATTTATTCCGTACACTGTTTATAGATGTATGCAGTATTATAGCTCGGTTTCGTGACGTTTTCGAAATTCGGCCCCAATTCACTTTCTGTTCGAGTTTCTGAAATTGGGCCCGGCGACGGCCCCGTATTTTTCGAGAAGGGCGCAGATATCCTCCCGTCTGGCGTAACTGGCGTAATCGTACGCCGTACGATTCCATCTGGAAAACGGTCGATTTTTCACGGAAACTTTCACAGTCGGAAAAGTCCGAAATTAAATTGTCGACAACGCTTCTAACCTGTCGGCGGCCGTCACCAATACGTTGTGGGCCGCGCAGATCGCTTTCACCGACTCGGTATGGCCCTTGATCGCGGCCAAGTGCAGTATAGTACGGCCTTCGGCGTCCCGAATACACGCCTCGGACTTATTCTGCAGAATCCTGTATTGTGGGCAAAGTGTCCAATTAAAGTACGTCGAAAAGTGTGAACAGAAAAGAAAATAAGCGCCCGAAACCCGAGTAGAATTAGCAGTGTATCCTGCTCGAATGGCGGCATCTGTCGGCCCTTTGCATAACTTTCAGGCCCACAAAATGTACGCGCTATATCTCTGTACGATTTCGGATACTAAGTCACAGTGAAAACTGTATTTCGTAGACAGTTTTCACTGTGACTTAGTATCCGAAATCGTACAGAGATATAGCGCGTACATTTTGTGGGCCTGAAAGTTATGCAAAGGGCCGACAGATGCCGCCACTGCTTGCCAAGGAGGGTTTCGGTAGTTGACGAAAGCGACACCAGGCAGCACTGCGGACCGCCAACGGTTGTTCGTATAAAAAAGTAAATTCTATAACTATAAGCAGAATTGGTCGGAATTTCGGAATCTCTACAATATTTGTATAATAATAATTTTTTGCACATGCAAAAACGGGTCACGTGGTCAGGTCAAAGTTGAGCGAACGACCTCTACGCTGTACACAACGTCAACGAATTTACAGCACGTATTTACAGCCGACCTTCAGCGACGCGTTTCCAGGTCACGGGGTCATAAGTTGAATCACCCCAATTCCCCCCCCCCCCATTCACCCCCAGTTAGAGGGAAATTATTACCGAAGGCCTAGAGAAAATCAACGTGAAAATGAACTTTTACTCAGCTCTCCTTGCTTACGTTCTGGACTCAAGTCCGTTTTCAAACTTTCTCAACTATAATATTATTCAAATAAATAGGATCAAATAAACCGGACAGTCATCTTGTTTCCTCCAACAATGCTATCCGGCCAACAATACCGGAGAGTTGCAAAGAAAAAAAAATCAACGTTTATCCATAAAACCGGTTTTCGGATTCATCCCCATTCACCCCCCAGTTAGAGGGCAATTATTGCCGGAGGCCTGAAGGAAAATGAACGTGAAAATGAACTATTACTCAAGTCTCCTCGCCTAGGGTTCTGACCCATTGACAATAGTCAACAAACTGACAATATATAAAAGCCAAGAGGTTCCGCCAAGAAATCCAGTCAAAAGTCCTTCTTACCGTCCTTAATGCTCCCCCTCCCCATCCCCCGGGGGTATGTTTCTAACCGAACAATCCATAATGACCTCAACATACGGGACAAAGTCGCAAAATCACCCTTCCTTAAATTCAATTCCCGCCTCTCTCCACATCCAAATCCACTCAGGGTTAAGTCCCTTTCCTCTTTTAAGCGTCGGCTTAAACGCCACCGGCCCACAGACTTTCTGTAGGCCGGATACGGGTCAAAAGTAGCATCACTGGATGTGGCCTCTTTATCGAGCGTAACAAGGCGTAACTAGCCGAACAAAAAGCGCCATTGTACCTATGTTTTATGTATTATGTTCTGACCCGAGTCCAGACGGACAGACAAATATTATCCGGATTCCGACCGATTCTGGTTGATTGTACAGTGGGGAATGAAAGTTTTAAAGGGTTTAAAGCGACACAAAGCCCCACTACTTGGTGAGCGGCAGGAGTTGGCCCGAAGCTAGACTGGTGAAGATCTGGCAGTGGGCCATGCAGGAGGTGTCCACGCTCCTCCTGTACGGATAGCGCCTCTTCAGGCCCGAAGTGACGTCGGAGAAAGGGTGCAGCCTGAACTCTTCGGAGAACTCCTGCAAATTGGGCGCCCACCCGGTTATACTCTCTTAAAAGGATATATAGTTTTTTTTTTAGTTTTATCGACGATAGACCCTTCGTCCACAGTACTGCGTTAACAAAAATGAACAATACGGTAGTTAAGTACGTCAAGTACCGGTTCGATGATGACCGAATAAAGGCCATTATTCTGATTCGGATCGCTATAGTTCTCAACACTGTGACATTGCGGCTGAATGTATCTTATCTACGGCTTATCTGTGCAAAGATGTTGTACTTGAAAATATGGTACAACGCCACTTAAACAAACTTCTTTCAACGCCTCCTGGTATCAACCAGTGAACACGGTGCAGCTTCAATTATGAAGATGACGACGAATTTTGGCCGCGACGGCCCTTTTTTATTTCGATTGAATATTCTTTCAACGTTTCGATTGGCCAGTATCGGACCTACCTGGACGAAGCGGAGTCCCCTGGCGCTGTTTCCCGCCTGGTCCAGCCTGGGAGAGAACGTCGCTAGTGCTAGCAGTCCCGGCACCACCGTCACTATGGCCCCGCTGGCGGACGCTTTAGCCGGCAAACCCACCTCGAAAATACCCGGAAAATATTTATTCAATAGTTCGAAATACATAATTTCGACTGTACTCTAGACCCTAGGTGGCCAAACTTTTTTTTTCTCGTAGACCGTTTTAAAAATTCTGCCGGTTCCTGTGGACCCCCTGCAGCTACATTTCTAGCGTATTCCAAAAACTCGACAAAAAAATGTGAAGATTAGATCTAACTCGACCCCTGGGGCTCCACCTGGACCACTCTGGAAATCAAAGCTCTAGCTAGGTCATTTGCTAGACCGGTTTCGGCCGGTCGCCTTCTTCAGCAGCGGTGTTAGATGGCGAGCGGCCGAAACCGGTCTAGCAGAGGAAAAAAGAGAGCGGGAGGAGACAGAAACACACGAAATCTGCGGTATTTCAACCCCCTATTTCCAACCCCAGACCAGAAAACAGTTATGTTTAACCCTTTTGCTACTACGGGCCACTATAGTGGCTCTCCACAAGATGCCACTGAGGTACTACGGGCCACTATAGTGGCCTTCCACAAGATGCCACTGAGGTACTACGGGCCACTATAGTGGCCTTCCATAAGATGCCACTGAGGTACTACGGGCCACTATAGTGGCTCTCCACAAGATGCCACTGAGGTACTACGGGCCACTATAGTGGCTCTCCACAAGATGCCACTGAGGTACTACGGGCCACTATAGTCCACAAGATGCCTTACAAGATACCACTGAGGTACTACGGGCCACTATAGTGGCCTTCCATAAGATGCCACTGATGTACTACGGGCCACTATAGTGGCTCTCCACAAGATGCCACTGAGGTATTGCGGCCACCAACCGTTTCGAATAAGTATCTGACGTTTTGCATCATTACCCTGGAATACCCTTTATTTATAAATATCCTTTGGAGACAAATTTTCGAGGCACGAACGAGGCCGCTAGAAGGGGGACAAATTGGTCGGGTTGTCTGATGGTCGAATAGAAGAACGAGGTTGGAAAAAAAAAACAAACAAACTGAAGTTGTGTACCTCGAAAAGGAATTGTCCCGAGAATGTGTACATGCCGCAGGATTCCATCAGTGAGAGTACCGACCTGACCGTGGAGGCCTTCAGGAGCGACCGGCCGGTCAGCGGACAGACGCCGCTGTTGGCCAGTGTCGCGCCCATCACGCTCAGGCTGTCGCAGTTCACCTCCATTGAGCACATCTGAAAATTAAATCAGAAATTTAATCAGCACCGAGGAAAAGAATTGACTGGTACGCCAAAAAAATCCTGTTATAAATCCCTGGCTGGATGTAGCTGCAGTTTGGTCCGGTAGTTACCTCGGCCAAGTCGGCTAATTTTGAAAATGTTAGAAACATCTCCTCTCCTGTCTTATTTAATAGGGCACATAATTCGAATATAACTTGTGGAAGAATGAAGAAAAAAAAATTAGAAAACAAAAATATCCGGTTGCGGATTCTTCTCATCTTCGGGCGTGCATTTTTTGGCACGAAAAACATTTCAGAATATACTCTTAAATAGGTTTGAATTGAAGATGTAAACGTGCGTCAAAAATACACAAATAACGCCATTTCAGTCCAGCTCACGAAACCAGCAATGACTTAGTTGCCGACCCAATATATAATGGGCGGGATATTAAAAATAAAAAAGACGAATATTTCGGGTATAATTGCCACGACGGTAATGACTTCAAAGTGTGGCCCGCAGCTCAATTATGTTTTAATCACTAAGATGAATTTATTACGAGCATTTAATTGCAACAATCGAACTTATTTTTCTATACGGATTCACCGTTGCCCACCTCGAAATAGAGCTCTGCTGACCTGTTGACGTCCTGGTAGGCGCAGGGCAGTATGCCCAGGGAGTTCAGGTACTGGGCGATCGCCCTGTTCTGGTCGCCGTTTTCCCTCTCAGAAATGAACACCGAATTGTTAAACTGGACGTATCCGCCCCCGCTCAGATCCTCAACGAAAAAAAAATTTATCGTATTGTATCAAATAGTAGCGTCAATTGGAATTCTAGTGGTCTCGAGAATGGCGAAGAAAATGTCCGTCCGAAATATTCAGGTCGCATAGAAATATCTGCCATTTCGGGTATTCAATTCGTAAAATTGCCGCCAGATGGCAGCACTGCAGGGAAATGTGGCGGTGCTGCCACCTGGTAGAAATTTCTGGAACTACCAGCGAAAAATATTTCCCCTGCAGTGCTGCCCCCCGGTGGAAATTTTCCCAACTAAAACTTTCAATCATTTTTTTTTTTAATTAAAGCCCGAATTTCCTTCAACGTCTGTAATCGATACCGATAGTAAAACATCAGTTTGTGCATATATTAACCCATTAAGTACCGTAGGCCCTTAAATGGGGATCAGTTAATTTTTTAAATTTTTCTGATATGACATATGTGTTTACAGGAAGTTTTTTTTTTTTTTTTTATTACTTTCAGTAATTTCACATTATAAACACTATATCGCGTTAAAATACTTGTAATTATAATTATTATTCAAATAAAAGGTGATGGGTCTCGTGTGTCGGTGCAACTCTCTGTAGTGCCTGAACTGGTTTTGAAAAAAATATTCGGAGGTACTATTTGATAATAATGCATCGCAATGGGTAAATTTTATGCAAAATTTTCAGAAAAAAAAATTTGGTACTTAATTGGTTAATGGCACATTTTTTATGAGCGACTAGAAATTATTTTTGATAACACAAAATATCAATATTTTGAACAATTCGTGGCCCAAAAAGGAGTCAGTTCGCCACGGAATTGTATATAATTCTTATATCATCTCTCAAGCCGTTCGAAAGTTAATGTGGCGCTGCAAGTTTGGCCGAATGGCAGTTGGGCGGCGGAAATATCTCACAACAGACACGGAACTAATCGAGTTAATTGTTTCACCTTGAGGTATTTGACGAAATAGTCGTGCTCTTCGGAATGGGAGAGGTGCTTCAGCGCCACGAACCTCAAGAGGGCGCAGATGACGATGGCGCCGGCGTTGGTCATCGGGTTGTGTGGCAGGCCTGGATAAACGTCGGACAGGGCGATAAAGTTCAATTGTTTATTGTCTACAATAAACAATTGATTGGCGCCGATTTACCTTTACTGTCGAGTACAATGTCGTCCTGGTGGTAGTTGGATGCCTCGTGACCGATCAGTTTGTGGACGGCGTCGTATCCGAGCAGATCCATAGCCAGGCCGTATATCAAAGGTTTACTGCCGATATGGATATGCCGAATGAGAAATATTTAATTCTCAACACGATGTCGGGTTTCTTATTAAATGAAAAAATGTTGTTATAACATATCTATCGGGTCGGCAACTAAGTAATTGCGGAATTCACCGACAACAAGTGGCGTTGTACCGTATTTTTAAGTACGTCCAATATCTTTGCACAGATAAGCCGTAGATGGTTTCGAATGCATTTATTGAGATATATTCAGCTTCTCTGCAATGTCCCTTGTGTCGAACTATGTCCTTTATTCGGGGTCATCGTCGACCTCCACCGGACGTCCTGAGCGGTCCTCGCCTTTTAATGAAAAATAATAACGTATCGAAGAATCTTATCCGTGCAAAGATGTTGGCGCACTTAAAAATATGTACAACGCCACTTGTCGTGGTGAATTCCGCAATTACTTAGTTGCCACAACCCAATATCTCTCTCTCTCTCTCTCTCTCTCTCTCTCTCTCTCTCTCTCTCTCTCTCTCTCTCTCTCCCTCTCCCTCTCCCTCTCCCTCTCCCTCTCCCTCTCTCTCTCTCTCTCCCCCCTCTCCCTCTCTCTCTCTCTCTCCTCTCTCTCTCTCTCTCCTCTCTCTCTCTCTCTCTCTCTCTCTCTCTCTCTCTCTCTCCTCTCCTCTCTCCTCTCCTCTCCCTCTCCCTGTTACCCGCACGACTGTAGACTGAACGGCAGGCTGTGGTCGCCCAGACGCAGCCTCTGGCCGTCGACGGTGCAGACGCTGACGCCCCACGAGGACGTTTCGTCCGTCTCCGGATTCAGGGGAATCAAGACCGAGGCCTAACAACGAAATCAAACAATCAAGTTTAATATGACTAAGTTATATTGGTCTAATTATTGTGGGATTATCGGCTATTTGAGTCACTGAAAACGGGGGGTTAAAATTGTACCGACGACGGCGAAAAGCGCAAGATTTGAATCGAACTGCGGCCGGCCCAAACTTTCGTTATTTTTGAAATATTGTTCAACAATGAAAACGCGTTGTTCCATCGTGTAACGCCCCATTTCTACTGACCCTAAACTATCGGCTGTCTAATGGTTTTTTTTTAAGTACGGTTGCCGACTTTACTGCAAGAATTGTGGCAAATTCAAATCTCGCGTTAATTTTGGGACACCCTATATATAATATATAGATTTCAAATGTTAAGTAATAATTTATCGTTTCAACCCAGATTTGATCTGTTGTCCGGTAGCGTATTGTGCTTAAACTACTAAGTATGCCAATCGTTGGCAAATCGCAAATAAACCAAAAGGACAACGCGAATTGTAGGGTTGATGGAAAAATATTAAAGTTTTAAAAATAAGCCAAAAATAAGAATACAGTTCCGCTGGTGTTGGACTTCCCCTTCTCGTAGAGGACTTGGACTTTGTCGGCGAATTTCCGAAAGTTGGACACCGACAGCGATTTCGTCAATCCGCCCACTATCACATCTTTGGCGTCTTCCGCAAGTCTGAAAAAAAAACGGACAGACGGCACTGTTATAAACGAAATATAATTTTAAAAAAATAAGGATTTTATTTATCGAAGGTAAACGAAGCATTGAGGGAATGCAATTTGAGCTGTAATTACAATATTTAAACGGTATTTCTTTTTGTGTAAAAGTGTAAATCTCCTACGCAGGTTCTACGTTTGTATAAATAATATGGTTTATTGAGAAAATATTCAACCTTTATATTATAGTTATAGGCACCATTTTGGTCTGTGTCCGGTGTTACGATGAGGATTCTAAGGATATAAACATAAAGAATCCATTTATAATTATCGTAGTTTTCTTTCTTTCCCTTTGCGGGCAGTAAATGAAAGTTTACTCCCAAATATATAAATATATATATACGTCTATTTGCAGCATAATAAATATACGAAATAGTCTGGTACCTCTCGAACTCTTTGAAATCGACATTGCACTTTGGTCCGTTCAGGGAGTTCTTCAGCTTCTTCAACCTCGGATCTGTTTCGAGGTCGAGGCCTTCCTCGGTCAGCATCTAATTATTAATGAAATATTCAACAATAGACTTAATGCGTCCCAAGTGTAGATGGCGAAACAACAAACTGTTCAAGGTTGTATATGCCTCATTTCCTGACTGTGGAAGCGGTAAGAGAAACGTTCGAACAATGCCTACGATATACCAACTATGAATATTTGAAGATAAATAAATTATTTGTAATTAAAATAAATTACATCCGCAATTTTGGACAGGCACGCCAACTCAGTTTCGGTGTCTTTGATCAGGTCGAAGATCGACTGGAGTTTCACTTGGGGTTTCGCCGGGGCCGTCAACCACCTAGCACTTTTCCTGCACAAGAAAGTTTTCATAAACCGGTTAAGAGTACCAGATAGAGAAAGCGTTTCCGAATGAAAAGTTTTGAAATTTCAAAAATTCAATTCAAACTTCAAAACACCTGGGGACCACTGTCGACGGAGTATCGGAAAAATCGCCCAATAACTACATTACAATCACCCATTAATTCTATGTAATTATAATTTTATGTTAGTCCATAAAATAGTTAATAAAGTTAAAGCTGAGCACGAACCGATCGGTCTCTCCACCGCCTTCCGACTGGTCCTTCATTTCAGAAATCCGATTAGACTTCGGTGTCGATGAAATTTAAATTTGTCTGTACCAAAAAATGTCGTGGTTTCTGATAAAATTGGTCGAATTCGAATCAGCTGTTCAACATTTTTCAATTATCCGACACCTGACCAGTCGTATAAAATATAACAGCGATTCTGCCATTTATCCGAATTCTAATTAATACACCAGTTTATTACTAAGTAGCATATACGTATAGCATACCGGCATAGTGATAGCTGAACTACGCATAATTCGGTTATCATCATCGATATAGATATTACAGCGAAATATACGTCTAAATATAAAAACGTTTGTCTGGACTCGTACGAAGACTTACATGTACAAGTGACAGTGACAGTGCAGCGAGGATGGCCAAAAAAAACTGCCAAAAAGTGCCGAAAGCTGGCTGACACCGCTACTGAAGACGAAGTTATCAAACCACCTTTGATAACTTGATAGTCGGTGTATCCAAACAAATCGATTATTTTCCGAAGGTCCATCGTAAACTATAGTTTGCCCATAGTTACTCTTCGGCTGAGATGAGTAAGAGTTTATCCCGTCGCGGTTCACCGGCCGATTGGAATCTCTTCAAGTAAATCGGTACAAAAAAGGGTAATTCGGGGTTACTTACGTATTAACGCCACAGCAGCAGAAGGACACGGAACTTTATTTTGTTAAACTTAAGTTTTGAAACTGTAATTTCAGAGCAAGTGGGACTTAGAAAAGACAACTGGTTCGAGTAGAATTCCTGGTAATTTACTGTTAACGTAAATTTAGCTGCAGCGCTAAATTTATTCTCGAAGCTGAATTTTTCAGCCTTCGGCCGGTCTCGGTTTCCCGGAAAATTGGCGGGTCAATTTGTCATTCTCGTGAAAATATCGCGAATTGAGCGATATCGAACGAATCGGCCGGCGGGGGGGGTCCGGGTTTTCACGAAAATGCGTCTTTTTTCTTTTTTTCTTTTTTTTTATCTGGAAAATGATTGTCGCTCATTGGCGATGGTCGACTCGCGTGTCTCGTTGTCGCGTGACGATCGAATATAAAATACGTTTCAATAATATTGACAGGTTTCGGGTTTCGGATTTTCGGCGTGTTTTCGATATGCGGGCCACACTTTCGTACGATCGAGCTTCCTCCGCTGTCTGTTTATTCGTCGGCAAATTATAATAATTAATACAATTATTATATGCGGATAAATCCTTATCACTCGAGAGCTGTATTGGGTCGATTGCTAAAAACCAACTAAAGTTTTTATTTTTTGCGTTACACCGGCCATTATCTCTGTTTTGCCCGCATTTTCGCCCAATCTAGACCTCAGTAGCATCCAGTAATTGTAATACAGTTCGTTAGTTGCACTTCCGAAAATATTCCGAACGATACAAATGTTCCTCTATCTAAACCGGTTTTAGAATTTTACCAACTTACTAAAAAACCGTCTTTTCAACTGGGTCTTTAAATTCGACAAAGCCTAATTGTTACTTGGGAAATTGTTGTCGATACCTGTCTAATTAGAGACCGATTTAAAGCGGTGTGTGACGCTAAGGAAAAGTATTGTCAGTAGGCCGTTATACTATATTTATGGGACGGAACTGAAAACCCGTCCAGAGTGGATATCGTCCGAATCAATCGGACTGCACGAACGAATTTTCGTTTCGAAATTGGAAATTAATTAAGAGGGAGGAATGGGTTCGCGTTTTGTGGCGTCATAGAAGGGCTTTATCGGTGGATCGGAATATAACACACACATAGGCACACAGGCCCTAAGTGATTGCTATGTTTAAGCCACCCCTCGTGGGGGTGAGTGACCCTAAAGCAACCCTCATCATCTCAAGGCTAAGGGACAACCCCACAATTGGCGGGTCAAAGAACTTCAACCCTTCGGTACAATGCCTCGTGTCATTAGTACTACAACCCCGTATCACAATCGGTCTATCGACTGGGCGTTCATTCGAAGCCCTTGATTGATGATACATTGCCCTTCGGAGTGACACGGAGAAGAAGAAGAAGTGTATGGAACAGTTTTTATTTAATTTTTTCTATACAGACCCCGGGATCCTTTCTTCGTTCGATTCCTCATCCCTTCACATGTCTCCTATCTAATTCACATACAGAGGCGTCTTCCTATAATAATATAATATCGATAATCCAATGACTATCACTTGTCGATATAACCGCAACCGAGATGCACTTCCAGAAGTGATTGTGGGGTCCGAAAAGTACTCCGTTTATTCCGTAAATTGTGCCCTTTAGTGTATCTCAGAGGTTTCACTTTATTTTTTAGTCAACAGATTTTCTCCGATTTTCCCGATCGAATGCCCAAAATTCGATATCGCGTTCGCAACAATCACGAAGTTGTCTGAAGTTTTTTCTCACGATACGGGGCAAAAATCCGCGTTCGGGTTAGAAAAAATTCCCCATTAATATTATAAAGGGTGTCCCGAAATTAGCGCCAGATTTGAATTTGCCACCATTCTTGCAGTCAATTTGTGGCAACCCTATTAAAAAAAAACCGTTTGACACCCGGATAGTTTAATTTCGGGACACCCTTTACAATCTTGTCGAAACTTTTAAAATAGGCATATTTAAATAGTCTGATATTCAGTTTAAAGAATTCATGAAAATCATTTTGCTAATCGAATTTTACCTGTTCGTCTATCGACCGGTGGCGAAAATGTATCGAAACTTTTCGAGCCGTCGATCCTTTTGGTCTGTCCACTTGTTGATGGTGTTTTTAGGGTGGTGGGGGGGGGTTGAGTTTTATTGTGGTCGATAACCAACCCCCCCCCCACTTTCGGCTCACCTCCACAACAGTAGCAGTTTCAGTAGTCCACCTACTTACACAGTAGTAGCACTTGCACGAATCCGCCCCCCCGGCGATAGGTGTCGTCAGTGATTGTGTCGTGCGTTCGGTCGAACTGTCACCAGAAACACTTTTCTCTCGTCAGTAGTCACAGAGTTTCAGTGTCACTTCGTTATATATACTGGTTCGAAAGTGTACCACCAACTAGTGATGACCGAGGAGAGCTCCGAAGAGGCGTGTCTCTGGATGCGGTTCATCGCTCGCGTATTTCATCTGTGAATTTTCGTGAATTAAAAAGCGATCTGAACAACAGGGGGGGGGGTTGTGTTTTCGGAACCGAAAATATCGACATGGACAGGAGGAGTACGGCCGGTAGCACGGACCAACTTGTGGCTGTGGCTTCCAAAAAATACAGGTTACTCGCTATGTATTTATATTAAATAATTTAATGTCGGGAAAAACTCAAGGGAGGGCAAAATTTGGGCTCCATTTCTCACCACTCAATCTGAAAATTGTCCCTTATAAATATCGATATAAAAAAAAAGAATGTTTTTTTGCAGCACAAAGTGTCACCAGAATCCTTGGATTTTGGACATATGAATAATTCACTTTTATGGCTTATTAATTTTTTAAATCGAATCATTAATAACCCGGTGTCCACCTATTTTGTCCCTTACAATAAGTTCCGAACTCATGACATTTGGCAAAAATCACTGTAAATAAAGTGCTGACCTCAATTTTGTAGTCACCCGTCGGATTGACCGTAACTACGTTCAGAATTTCCAAGTCAAATTCAGTTTGTTTTTTTTTCGACTCTTTCCCAAGTCGATTCGTTTGCGGTCTGCAGATTCAATTTAACCTTTCAGACAGTGCAACCTCTCATCAATAGACCTAATTTTGGGGTTCGTGTTGATACCGCGTACCTGTCTGACGGTACAGATTTTATGGAAAGGTCGGCACAGCGATCCCATGCGTACTGACAATACGTGCTGACGTAATCGAATATAGCTTTCGATACACAGCTTTTATACTTGTAAAGGGGGCCAATTTCCGTTTTTTCAGGATACACAGCCGTTTGATGAAAGGCCGGAGCGCTCTGGAGGTTCGTCTCGCTCTCGCCGTCCTGGTACTCGCCGTGGTATTCGTCATACTCATCATTACAATAGGAATACTCAGCGCCGCCATTTGTAAGTACTCGGACTGACTACAAAAGCCGATTATTGCATTTTTATCGTCTCATTTTTGTACGATTGGCTCTGCAGAGTTATTTCAATAGTTCACTTGGACTAACAGAAAGTAATAAGTGATACGAAGTTGGACCTATCGAGAAGTGTTCGGAACGACACGATTTAGCCGGTGAGTTTAACGAACTCGTAACAGCGTGCTCGACACGATATTAATTATAAAAATTGCGGCGATAAGTGTAATTTTTCGTTGTGACACGTTTGAACCGTTACGATAAATAGGGGATGTAAGGAGAAAATCCTCGGAAAAACTGATTGTTCGGCAATAACTGTGGACCATATTAGGTGTACCCAAAAGTATTTCGGTCTTGAGGAGTTCCTCACAAGAGGGGAATCGAAAATTTGCCGGAAAAGTGGCCGTTGACAATATCGGTGAATATACAGGTTTATTTTTTAGCGATATAAATGAATTCCGAAGTCAAAATGTCGATTACTTTTGGGTACCCCTAATATATAGTAGATTTAGTTCATAGAGTATTTTGTAAAGTACCTTGAGTGTTATACGCGTAGATAAACGTCCCGGGTAAACGTAAATTAGGGTAATTTTACCATCTAACTGACCCGTGATGGACCAAAAGCTAATGTGGAGGCGGACATAGATAGATTTTTTTAGGGGCAGTTTTTTTAGTTAATTCTCTCTTCCGGTCGGCTTGTATGAAAATCCAAAATAAAATAGTGGGAAAGCCAGCGGTAGTTATCCTGCGTTATGAAGGAAAAACTAGTTTTCTGTTAGAAAAGTATCGCCCCCCATTTAAATGGGGGTCAACTGGTATTGCCCCCCCTACCCCCCCCTGTAACATTAACGATTCGTGATCAAAGGAAAATCCAAAATAAATCCTACGTTATGAAGGAAAAACTAGTTTTCTGTTAGATAAGTATCGGGGGGAAACTAAAAGCGTACCATTTAAATGGGGGTCAACTGGTATGGGGGGCATGTTTAACGATTCGTGGGCAAAGTGGTATGGATTATCTGTCCGGCTGATTGGTCGCTTGTATATTACCCGCAAAACAAGTTATACAGACACAGAGATAGACGAGCTCGCAGGTAAACTTCTTAGGCTAAGTCCCGGCCCCCCCTCCTTCACCCGCCCCCAACCCTTTTCTACCCCTTAATGCACGTTCCATGACCCTGTTTTCTGGGCGATAGCGTGTCCCGACCCTGGCCCAGTCCTCTATAACATCCCCTCGGTTCATATAGCATGACAGAGGTCGCCCCCCCCCCAGATTTGTTAGATAAATTATTTATGCGCCCACAAATTTAAAGCGCAATCAACATTCCGGATAAAACTGTACTGATGAAACCAGTCTGCGACGTGACGACCTAAAATGTGGGTTTCGGCCGAACCATCGAATATCAAAAGAATATATTGGTCGAACTATGTCTTGTAGTAGTATGTTCCGAACCCTGCCTTAAGTACAGTTCCCGAATACGGCTTATGGGTAAGCCCAAACCTGTCTAGAGCATTACGTGTGAAGCAGAACATAATTTGAGATGACTTTTGTCGTTTATAAAAAAAAAATAGCATCTTAACAGAGCTTAATTGTATTTTGTATTTATTGTACAATCAACACTAATATCTAAGTACGTATTTTAGGGGCGATTTTAAGTTAAAACAGTTGTTTAAAGAGAAATAATCATTTTGTAATTTGCACCTCGTATCTTGTATTTGGCGGTTCGAATTACAAATTACTGAAGTGACAGTTCGGAAAGTCACTACGGGACTTTGATAGGGCGGGGGGGGGTTGGGATGACGAAACAGGTCTATAAGTCGATAAGTGATGAAGTAAAAAATCCAATATTTGGAAATGTTTTACAAACACTTTTATATTTATTTGGAGTAACTGTCCGATTGTCGGTTGGGGGGGGCGGACGCCTGTCCACTCAAGTCCTGTCATACGAATTGCTTTTTAACTTGTTTTTGCTAGCCACACAAAGGGACGAAGGGCCTAATCGATATCGAACCAGGATAGTGGCTACGATTTAAGAGATAACCGGCCCGGGGGCAAAAGAACGGGGAGCGACGTCCCGATAAGCAATTTTCATTTGTAATATGTTACACAACATTTTATAGTTCCATACGTTGTATTTTCAAGGAGTACAATTGATGAATATCGAAGGAAAAACTTCTCGTACGTTTCCTTCCTGCAGGTATTGCCAAAATTATGTTTCACTAATTAAGTTTTTTTTTTTACAGCTTTCCTCAGATTTGAATATACAAGTTCGGAAGATTGAATTTTACTTTTCGAATTTCCCTGCTGGAAACAACTGTTTTTAACTTGTAAAATAATCATATTAGTGTTGATTGTACAATAAATAAAAAATACAATTAATTATATTTTCTATACCAATATTATCTGCATAAGTTTATGTACTTAAATTGGAAGGTTTGTGTCGTAAATCACAATTGCGTTGGGGTATTCCGGGTGAAACTTTTGAGAAATACAAAAAGAAGGTCAATTGGACGGATACAGTTGGAATCGATTTATTCCAGAAAATTATTGGAGTACCCATTGTGTTTTTTTGACACTTGAGATTCCCCATTTATTGGTATTCCCGTCCCCATTGCCATTGTTCTCGCCCATTAGGCAACAATTAATAAGCGGTTAATTTTCCTGGCATAGTTCTAAGGAATTTAGAGCGAACGAATATTTAGAACTTTCGGCCGAAATTAAATAATATAAAACTAATTGGTGAAGTTTGATGTTTGTTTGATTGCAGACACAGAAGAGAGGGCCAGTCCGGTTTATGCGTGTCCAAGGAGTGCGTCAAATCAGGTAATACTAGTATCTCACAGATATTATGTGTCACATTCCCCAATTTGTAGAATTTAATAAACGAGACCGGAACTTGATTTATCACAGACTTGAGACAGGTATCTGTAATGGCCATTAGCTGTCATGCCAATAGCTGTCATGCCAATAGCTGTCATGCCAATAGCTGTCATGCTAGTATCTGTCATGCCAATAGCTGTCATGCTAGTATCTGTCATGCCAGTATCTGTTACGCCAGTAACTGCGGCGCCGGTAGCTGTCACTACAGTAGCTGTCACTACAGTAGCTGTCACTACAGTAGCTGTCACTACAGTAGCTGTCACTACAGTAGCTGTCACTACAGTAGCTGTCACTACAGTAGCTGTCACTACAGTAGCTGTCACTACAGTAGCTGTCACTACAGTAGCTGTCACTACAGTAGCTGTCACTACAGTAGCTGTCACTACAGTAGCTGTCACTACAGTAGCTGTCACTACAGTAGCTGTCACTACAGTAGCTGTCACTACAGTAGCTGTCACTACAGTAGCTGTCACTACAGTAGCTGTCACTACAGTAGCTGTCACTACAGTAGCTGTCATGCCAGTAGCTGTCATGCCAGTAGCTGTCATGCCAGTAGCTGTCATGCCAGTAGCTGTCACGCCAGTAGCTGTCATGCCAGTAGCTGTCATGCCAGTAGCTGTCACTCCAGTAGCTGTCATGGCTATGCATGATTCAACGCCACTACTACCTATATCACTTTTGCCAGGGCAACAGTTTTTTTTATCGCTCTTTCCAAAGTTCCCGTCCGTTTACCTCATTCCAAAGCTCGAATTTATATCTGAAAATCAATTTTCTCTCGTTCTGTAGAAGCCGTCATATTCGAAACGTTGGGTATGATATTTTGGCGTGCCCAGTGTAAACAGTGTGCGTGCCCTATGACAATATCAGTCCGGAGTTTAATTTCGTTTCCCGTTCACCGGCTCTCTCTCTCTCTCTCTCTCTCTGACCCAAATTCGGTATAAAAGAAAGTATAAATCAGGCCTAGCCGGCCCATTTCCTTAGCCCTGACGGTAATAATAAATAAATCTGTGTGTCCCGGTCGCCTTTCATCGTGCCACGGTCGGCAACGCGAGGCACGCTAACCTCAATCAATCGGACCGACAACAAACGCCACTTTTATCTTTTAGTCGGCCGTTTTACGTCTGTTTCTCTTTTAATTAAAAGACGAACAGGAGGATAATTATCCTCCACGCTTTGAAAGTCGAACGGCCGAAACAAAATTTAATTATTTCCTATCTCCACACCCGTATCCAACTCAAAAGAATCGACTTAAACAGAAAATTTGGACTCTTAAGGCCATTACTAGAACGGCCATCGAAATTGACCTTAAGTAACAAACTGACAGTATACAAAGGGATACCCAAACCGACACTGACATACGGTATAGAGCTACGGGGTTCCACCAGGAGACATCCAAGAGATTTCAATCAAAAGTCCTTCGCACCATACTTAATGCTCCACCCGGTCTAGAATAGCTGCTAGAAGATTTTAACTATATATAGAGGTTGTAGATTATGTTTTTTAAAATAAACTGCGTTTTCCAGCCGCGATGCTGATGGGCGGTATTGACACGAGCGTCTCGCCGTGCGACGACTTCTACAGGTACACCTGCGGCAGGTGGGCCCAATACCATCAGACCGCAGACACAGACACTGACGCCTCCTGGTTCACATTCAGGACCACGCATCTCAACAGGAAAATAACAGGTACGCAACGGGTACCCGGAGACAGTTATCGCGTTAAATACAATATAAGGATTCGCCAGTAGCTGCCGCGCTAGTAGCTGTCGCGCCAGTAGCTGTCTGGACAGTATCTGTCATGCCAGTAGCTGTCAGGCCAGTAATGTCACTCCAGTAGCTGTCATGCCAGTATCTGTCATGCCAGTAGCTGTCAGGCCAGTAACTGTCCTCCAGTGCTGTCATGCCAGTATCTGTCATGCCAGTAGCTGTCAGGCCAGTAACTGTCATGCCAGTAGCTGTCATGCCAGTAGCTGTCATGCCAGTAGCTGTCATGCCAGTAGCTGTCATGCCAGTAGCTGTCAGGCCAGTAACTGTCACTCCAGTAGCTGTCATGCCAGTATCTGCCATGCCAGTAGCTGCCATGCCAGTATCTGCCATGCAAATAACCAACAGACACGGACACGGACATTGTTCAAATTCAGTCATCTCAACAGGAAAATAACAGGTACGCACCGAGGTATCGCGTTATATACAATATAAGGATAAGGAATGTGCCGAAAAAAAAGGTATTGCCGAAATTATGTTTTTGCTTTAAATTCTACCGAAGACGACCGATAGGGCCGAAACTGATCCAACGCATTTCCGCATCCGAGTTTGGAGAGCGAGTAATATTCATTTTCATGAAATTACCGCGTAGTCAATTATTTTGACACACAAGAAAAATGTTCTGAGGGATGCACAGTGTTTTTCTTTTTTTTGGCCGCGTCTTTTATTACGACCGCATAATAAGCTCAATTTTACTTTGATCGCATGACCCGTGACAATAGGGGGGGGGGGCTGCGTGCCCCTTCCAATAATCCCATTACACGCCGTTTATTTATCGTCCCGCCGACGATGTCGGGAGGATATTAATTTTTAATAGTTTAAAAACACTATAGAGGGGATTTCGCGAACGTATTTAAAATCGTATATCTGCAACAACGTATCCAAAAACGTATATATAAGTTGTCGTCCGCGCAGAATACGAAGGCTGTACAGACAGGATGGGGATGTGTACAGATTGAATTAATTGAAAACGCGGAGTCTTCAATATTTTTTCGGCATTTAACTACTCGTATCGTCCGAAATAGACCGGTTTCGCCGTCATCGCGCACAGGTACACTGAGGTACACGTCCCGCATTTCGGCCGGCGCTGAAGGATTTTACCGAAAAATCAAAAAGGAAAATTGAAGATTGGAATCGTTGTTCCATATATAAGTGTTGAATTCAGATTGATTCGTGATGTTACTGTCGTGATGTTTCACAGTAGGTGTGAAAGTGACAGTGCAGCAGTGAGGATGCCCCCTTGAAAAACGTCCAAAGTGCCAACAGTGACAGTAACACAGCGCTACTGAAGGTGGCGAGCGGCCGAAAAACCGGTCTAGCGAAAGACCAAACCGGCGAGAGGAGAGAGAAACATTAACGAACCTACAGTGTTGAATTTAGAGTTTCAGTGTTCGGTTTGTTGGGGCAACGACGGAGTCATTGTCCGGTAAAACAGGCGGGGGGGGGGGGAGGGAATCGACCCGGTCGGGCTTTATAAAGCAACTTGATCTTGATAATAAAGTCCTCCTACCGGGGTCCACTAATAGACTCTGTATCGCATACAGACTTTCTAAATCCACTATATACGCACTCTTTTCAATACATAGTGTCTCCTACTCGTATATGGCGAACGTTTAAAATGACGCAGATAACAATTGACAAGATAAGTTGGGAAGAAATTCCAGTTTCTTATCATCAAAAACAGTATAAATTGAGAATATTGTCAAAAGTAGCGAGAGAAGAATTTTCTATAATTTTCATTCCAAAAATATTGGGTCGACAACTAAGTAATTGCGGAATTCACCGACAAGTGGCGTTGTACATATTTTTAAGTACAAGAAGAATACAAGAAGTGCAATAAGTACAGTAAGAATTCCGGTCGGAGGATTTTCGATGATGAGCGCTGTGGACGTCCAGTGGAGGTCGATGATGACCGAATAAAGGCCATTATAGATTAAAATCGCCGTAGTTCATTGCAGAGAAGCTGAATTTATCTTATACGTGCATTCGAAACCATCTACGGCCTATCTGTGCACAAAGATGTTGGCGTACTTAAAAATACAACGCCACAGGTTGGGGAATTCCGCAATTACTTAGTTGTCGACCCAATAGTGTGTAATTTGAAAATAAGAGAACATGTTATGAGACATAATTCAATCGCAGTTCCTAATGTTGCAGAGGTATTGGAAGAGAATGTCACTTCGGATGACCCAAAGCCGCTGGTCTACGCCAAACAACTGTTTCGTTCTTGTATCGATACTGGTAAGTCTTTCAAATACCTTTTATTACATCCTGTTAATACTAAGTATTAAATTTCAATTGCATGCAATTACATGTCCTTAGCCAGAAACCGTTTATATTAGGGGTACCCAAAAGTAATCGACATTTTGAATTTTGGAATTCATTTTATTTCGCTAAAAAGAATTTTAATTATTAATCTACTATATATTCACCGATATTATCGACAGCTCTCCGCCACTTTTCCAGCAAATTTTCGATTCCCCTCTTGAAGAGAACTCCTCAAGACCAAAATACATCTTATCAAATTGTTGATCACTTTTGGGTACCCCTAATAATTTGAATTCAATATCTATGGTTGTAGCTATTGATTGTAGACCTGTAAGTCCTAATATCGCCGTTCAAATGTTGTATTTTTTAAGGGAAATTGAAATTTTTCTAACAGTAAACGGCTCTGTATTCCGTTTGAATTGAGATAATATCGCGAGCCGTGTCCGTTGGCGCGTTGAGAGATCTTATCTCAGAAGATAACGGATGACAGTGCGCAACTGTCGCGATCGCCCTATCTACGCCGAATAACATAATTTATCTCCGATATCTATTATTTCCGAGGACAGACAAAAAAAGGGTAAAAGGGCGATTTGCACATGAAATTTTAATGTGTTCTTTTCTGGTGTCACGCGATTCATGACCCCACAGTTAGCAGTGGATCTTCCACGCAACGGGGGGGATCCTATTTTCAATTTCTGTCGGAATATATTCTGTCGAAACGATACACTTTCAATCTGCAAAAAATGTTTTAACACGCATCAGAATTGGCCGAGGAAATTAAGATATTTCCGAAGAAACGTCATCAGGAGCCGGTGGAATAGAATCACGAAAAATTCCTCAAGATTTAAAGGATAGAAAAAACTTAGGTTTATTTCTTCGTTTCGTATTTCGTTCCAGTTTTAATTTTTTCCGAAATATATTCTAGTACAATTCAAAATTAATCTAGCGACATTAGTTGTTTACAAATTGGCCCAATCAGTCCAAAATTTCTGCATTACGGCGTGACCGCAATACAAGACGAACATCAGTAAAATTTACAATATTTAAATTTGCAACAACACGAACACAATAGTTTGAATACTGCGATCCGAACTTTACAATCTGGTCTTATGAATATTGCGGATTGGCGATGGCAATGTTTTATAATCACTGTTTTATATTCACTATTTGATAATCACTGTTTCTAATCACTGTTTCTACAATCACTGTTTCTACAATCACTGTCGTTCTCTATTCTTCTTGGTTGTCGTCTTCTGGTTCGCTCTTCGGTTTCTTCCGTTTGGTACCCGGCCTCCTCCTCCTCCTCCTCCTCCTCCTCCTCCTCCTCCTCCTCCGCCTCATCCTTCCGTATCCTTCCTTCGTCCACGGACGATCCACTCCAACAGCAACTTCAGCGACTCCACTCTTCTTCCTCTTGTATCTTCGAAATACGACCAGATCCTGTCCCCAGCTCGACTCCTCCTTATCAGCGGTTTTATTGCCGGTAATTTTTTTTTTTAATTTTCCATGACTCCAGTCGTTCAATACCCGGCTCCGTCGTCCCCGGGGTCTAGTAGTTACTAACCCTCGATTTTTTTTTAGTTCGGCGGTTCCCAAATTAGGTAATAAGTTATCATCAACAATGCCTATTTTACCAAATTCGCTGTTCGTTGTACGCTGTAAATTATTTATTTACACTTTTCATTCTCGTTTATTCTTTCGATTGTTAAACTGTTGCTGTAGCGTGTGTGTGGGAAACTGGCGGAAATTTCAAAGTAAACTGGAAAAACGGGGGAATTATCGACGAGCCTTTACGTACAGATTATTGTGAAATTATGACGATTATTACTTCGAATATTAAATTTTTAAATAAATTACGCGTTCTGAGTTCGAATTACTTGTTTTACGTAGATCTGAATAAAAATTCTGAAAAATCTGAATAAATATGTTAAGTAAACTGTCCAGCTTATGTTAATGTATACAGAATCGATGTATGTATTATTTAAACAAATTAAATATTAAAGAATCAGTTTTAATCAATCTATTAGATATACTTGCTGTAGCGTGAAATTTATTTTGAACACGAAAATATACCAATGTATGTATACGACTGTATGTTTGATTATGTGGTCCCAAACGAGAAAGCAAGTGTCGCGGTAATTTGTATAGTTTTTTGAAAACTGTAAATCGAATTTGAATTAAAATAAAACAAAATTTAATTAGGTCTACATTGCGAAATATCTAACTGAAAATTGGGAATTACAAATCCCCGTTTTCGGGAAGCTGTGCGCTATTTTCGACTGTAAGATTGTATTAAATTTTGTCTCTTCTATAAACGGGTCCGACATATTTGATTAATGTTGTAATTTGTTAAGTGAGCTTTAATAAGTGGTTATTATTGCGCAACCGGGAGAGATTTTGGGAACCGCCGGCCTAAGCACGAGAGAATCGTCCATTGTGTCCGTTAAAGTTGAATTTCTGGTCGGATTTAAGAAAAAAAAAGTTACAACAATACAAAAAAGATACTTTCGTCATTAATTTGTGTCAAAATAGCAGTAGGATTTTAGGGGATAATTGCAGAATGCATTTCTATCATATTTCGAGTAAATAAACTCCAGTATACGAATTATAATATCAGATTGTGTAAAACAGTAATTTCATTATTATTGTTCGAATTACCGATTAATAGTTGTATTGAAGTTCCTACAAAACTTGAATCCGAATGCTGTTTCCCCGGAATATTTTTCCTCTTCTACAGCCGCTTCTTCTATTCCACGTTCAAGTTGGCGTTAAATTCAAAATCTGTCGAACAAAATATCGAGGAAAAGCGGATATGAGATTTTTCCTCGTATCGTTTTTCACCAACTCTAGACACGTTTCTATACAGGAGTCTACTGTACAGGATGTTCAGTGTACTTACGCACGTCTTCCGGTTGTTTTTTCCAACGTGTCACGTCCCAACAGGTCCACGAGCCGTCGCATGATTAATATATCCTGTAGTCCTGGTTTTTTAGCGAGGTTTTTCCCGCTCCTCGGCGGCTTACGAAAGGCTGGAGACGGACGAAGCCCCCGGCTTCGACGAACAACTTCGCGGCCAAAAAAACAATTTCTGTTCGCAGGTTCGTAAATGGACAATAAAAACAATTCTTCATTATCCATCGACTGTGCAACAGGACACAGTGGTTCCAGAAGGTGTGGGCCATCATCTTCGACAATCTTATATAGAACCTAATTAATAGTACTAATATGTATTGTAGTAATATGAATTGAAATCTGCATTTGTAGGAACCGGAGAACTACAGTGTAATATGTAAAAAAAAGTTTGTAACGTCGAACTTTAGACATCGATCTATTTTATAGATCAGATGGTACCGATACTATTTGTCGTAATTATTTATCCTTAAGGCAGATCAGTGTCTTCATTTTCAATAGAATGATAAAAATTACGATGGTAATTGCTAATGTGAAAACAAATTTCTTATAATTTTTAGAATTTTTCCACAATTTCAGAAACACCCATGCAGAATCTCTCTCAGGACGTTGTATGTGTGCTCTTGCTGCGTAAAATTAAATTTAACTAATATTTAACTTTTCACAGATAATAGATAGCATAAAGATTGATAAATCTTTATTATTATTATTATTATTGTTATGTGTTTCAGATAGGTTGGACGAGCTGGGCCTTGAGCCGGTCGTCTCTGTGTTGAACAACGTCAGCCTGCCTGCCAACTTGCCATCGTCGGCAACCGTCAACGGGTTCAGTCTGGGCAAGAGCCTGGCACTGGCGCAGAGGACCCTCAGCATGGACATACTGGTACAGCTCTCCCTCACCCTCGACCCGGTCACAGAGATGACAATATTCAGCGTGAGTCCTTATATAATTTACACTCTTATATTGATATTGATTATTGATTGATATTTCTTCAATACCGGACCCATTCTCTTGTGCCGAAAAACAAGTAATTTCACCAAGAAATCAATGTATTATCAAACAATCCGATCACCTACGAGGTACTTGTGAGTGTAGCATATTAAGAGTTTTCGAGAAAGACATTATAATAAATATATGAAAAACGTAAATCAAACAAAACGTATAACGAACAAATAATAAATTAAACGAAATAACGAAGAACAAGTAACGAAAGGAAAACGAATAAAATATCTGATTCAATGAGCAAATGAAAAAAAAAATTCAACAAATAAAAATAACAAACAACGTTTAAATAGATATCAATAAGTAAAACACAAACTTAATAAAACCAATAAAAAAGTTTTGTAAAAAATCGAAACAACAAAAATAAAATAGATTCGATGTCGAACACCGTATCACATGCAATATATAACTGCAATTTTTTTCCTGGCCATGTCTAGTTACACAAATAAAATTTCAAAGTTGGAAAATAAAAACTGGTTGAAATTAGAGGATAAATAATGGAGAAAATGAAAATGTTTCAATTAAATTAAACAAAAAATAAACAAAATTAATTTTTAAGAATTTTGCAACGAAAATAAACAAAAATTAAAAAACATTGAAGATTATTAAAAAGATTTACTTAATAAACAAATAAGAGATTTTAAATGAACTAAAAATCACTCAAAATAAAATAAACAAATTAAAGAAATAAGAAATGAGAAAAGACAAAAAGAAGAAGCGAAACAAATAAAAAGAAAGTTATTTAAAAATAAACACAAAATTAAAAAAATAATACAAATGAATTAATAAAAATAAAATAATTTAAAATATAAAATAAACAAAATTAATTAAAGAAATAAAAAGAGAAAACAAAATAACAAAGAAAAATAAGAAAATAAAGAAATAATGAAATGAAAAATGATAAATAAAATAAAATCACAAATAAATAAAAATAAAGATATAAGAAGAAACCAAACAAATAAGAAGTTATTTAAACAAAAATAAAAAACTGTAAAAAATAAATAATCAGTAAATTAAAAATAAATAAAGTAAAATAAAAAATAATGAAAATAATAAAAAATAGAAAATAAAATATTTAGTGAAATAATTCCGCTCACTAAATATTTAGTGAGAATAATAAAAAGACAATGAAAATAAAAAAATAAATAAACAAGGAACATAACATTAACAGGAGTATAACATATTTAATCAAACAAATGATATCGTAATAACAAAAATCAAATAACTAACAAATATTAACAACGAGTTAACAAATATAACAGGAAACTTAATGAAACGAATAATAATATAAATAATAAAACAAATGAGCAAAGGTAGAAACAAATATTTATGAACCATCTTTGTAACCGTGTTGAGAGATTACAAAACCTTTTGATTTTTTTTTTGAAAGAATATATCGAATAAAATATTGAAGAATATTCAAGAAAATATTGAATAAACTGTATGTCCGCAATATTGTTACGGAAAGAAACATTGTTGACCCCACTGTCGTCGTGATCCACCTCATCTGTTTTGCAGACAGGTAGTCGACAATTTTAAATAGTCTATTTTTCGACTCGATTATTTTCTAGTATACGGGGGCCTGATATAGAGGACAGTTTGACTGCCTTATTTCGTGATTACAATGAGTGAAGTGACTTTGGGACCACACCCGAAGACTGAAGACACGTGGAATCCACACACGAGAGTCAAACTTAAAGAACAGAAGGGGGTTACAAATTGCCATTTCTCGATGACTTAAGACCACATTAATAATTTTGAAACTGTATTTTGAAACCGAACTGGGGCTTAGGTAATCCAGAGTTGTTGGGGGATCCTCATAGGCCGTCCAATATTAGGTATTACTTCGGTACACTAATACTCCAATACTCATATTAAAATTATCATTAAGTGTAACTGCCACTGTCGATTATTCAAGTGTCTTGAAGATGAACCTGTCCTATAACAGTATTTAGTGATTATAATGAAATTTAATTAGAGATAACTCAGATCAGCGTAGAGAAGCGAAACTAAGTTAGTTGGAATGCTATTTGGACTCCTCGACAACTATAAATTGGGAAAAATATAGTTTACAATCTGGTATTTCGATGCCGAACTGAATCCTAGGATAGGACGAATCGCCGGTTTGGTCTTTTGCTAGACCGGTTTCGGCCGCTCGCCATCTTCCGGTAGCGGGTATCCTCACTGCACTTGTACACTGAACCGGCGAGAGGAGATAGAAACACCAAAAAATGTAGGGTATTCCAACCCCTCGAAGACCACAAAACAGGTATGTTAGACTCCTATGAGTTATGCGGTTACCTAATTATGATAGTACTTGTGTGCAGGTCGGTGCCGGTCTGGGTAACAGCCCGCTGCCCGAGATAGTGTCACGCGGTGAGGGTCACGTGGCGGTGTCGGCCAGGGAGGCCCTCAGCCTCAGGCTGGCCTACATGACCGGAGTTCTCGCCCAACTGGAACCGCACGCCAACCTCACGTCGCTGGCCACTATAGCGCTCAAGATACTGTTGGCCGACTCGCAACTCAGATCGGTAAGTGCTGTGCAAAGTGGCTGAAAACAGTGAAGTGCACAGTGTCGACGGTCCGCAGACCGAGTCGGATAACTTGAAAGACCCGTCGGAATTAGGAAATTTCTCTTTCTGGAATCAACTAGCCAACTTGGTTTATCATCGGCGTCCAACCGGACCCTGAAGATGGAACCTGTAACAGTTGCGAAACGTCGGAAGTGGACAACACCCGGGAGGGCCCCAGAAGGAAACGTCGCTCGGGTTTTTTGAAAAATCTAAAACTTTCCGGAACCTAGAGGCCTTGGACTGAACAAATTACTAAATATAACCCTTCCCTTTATTACATTATTTTTATTTAAACTGGGAGTAATACTGTTAACCTGGGCATTGTCTAGGTAATGTTAGAAAAGAAAGTACGAGATTTCACGCTTTAACCGGTCTATCGAAGTGTGACTGTACATTTACATTAGTTAATCTGCAGATTGTCTAATTAAGTATTACTTCATTCGTTAGTTGAAAAGGGATGAACGCTGGACTGGAAGTGCCCACAGTATACGGTAGAACATCGATCCCTCCGTGAACTTTAAGTTATAATTTAAAATAAAAATACACGAAATGTAATCTGGAAATATATAAAGACGATCATAGTTTACACAGGCGAAGAAACTGAGGTACACGGACAAAAAGCCGTTTAATCTTTGGGAATATTAAGCTAAATAAAGACTTCGTTAAACGAAGGGTTTTCTATCTGTAATAAAAATTTTTTTTTTGTGTAATTTTTTTTCTATTTGTAATTTTTTAAATTTTTTTTGTCGGTAAAACTTTTATGTCAACGTCCTCTTATTCGTCTGTAACACCAGTATGTTGCTACGTCCGTATAATGATGTAACATTGACTAAAAAATCTCACCTAAAGTTAATTGGATTTTAGATATCATACATATATACATATCGAGGATATAGACATATAGACATATCAACATATAGACATATAAACATATAGACATATCAACATATAGACATATAAACATATAGACATATCAACATTTAGACATATAAACATATAGACATATCAACATTTAGACATATAAACATATAGACATATCAACATTTAGACATATAAACATATAGACATATCAACATTTAGACATATAAACATATAGACATATCAACATTTGGACATATAAACATATACACATATAGACACACATTTACAAACCATTCGGCAACTTGATCTTTATCGCCATTTGTCTTCAAGTTTAAGAAGTTTAATCATACCATTCTTTTGAACGAAATTTTTTATTATTATTCCTTCAGTAATTATTTTTTTTCGATTTTTTAATGTGCCATAAGGAATTTTTAGAATTTTAGAATTCCCGACGATTCCTCCTCAACTATTTTCACAAGTAGCCCGAGAAGTACGCAAATTCGTTCATGTTTTATTGTGTTCAGTGCGGACGTTTCATTGATATAAAAGTCTGGAAAATGTTCTGAAAAGTCTGTAAGGTATAAAACATTGTAGCCTTCTAGTCTACAAACGAATACGAAATGTTGTATACAGAATATGATTTGTCGTAGAGAAATATCTTGTAGAGACCATTTACCGTAATTCTTCATTGTCCCACAATTTATCTATTCTAACATTTCTTGAGAATGGACAAATTTAAGTTTTTGCCTTCAGAGAGTTGTCCCTTAAATGAACCTAAAATGGAGTGGACGTCCCGGGCAACTATAAGCCGCTAAAATACATTATAGCATACTTTCATTATATATTATAAATACATTAATAACGATTATTAAGTGTAAGTATATATGAAGCACACGATGTAAAAGATATGAGTTTCAACTGTATGGAATACCTCGTCTGGGAAGCTTTCGAATACCCTGATTTGTTAGACCGGTTTCGGTTTTGGGGAATTTTAAAAGGATAATTTCGTACAAAACGTGTATTCTTCGAATTTCCGTTGTCGGCTCGCCGGTTTGGTCGTTTGCTAGACCGGTTTCGGCTGTTCGCCACCGCGAGTCGCCAGCCGGCAACGCCGCTCAACGTGCCCAGGCAGGCTACTGAAGATGGCGGACGGCAGAAACCTACAAAGACCGAACCGGAGAGCGGAGACGGAAGATAACAAGAATCGTGGTTATTGAAAACACCCTCGGGTACTTAAAAAGCAATTCCAAATTGATATTTTTAATTCGTATTCTCATTATTGCCGTATTACCCAGATTCGGCACTGTGTTCGACCCCGGGTATTGGCTTCTCGCCGTCGTCAGTAGCATCGGTCAGTAATCCCGGAATCGCATTCTCGGAATGCTACAAGACGCGACGGTACCGACAACGGCGAATAGCCGAAACCGGTTTATCACAATGTCAGATCAGAGAGATAGAAAGAATGATGAATGAATCAATTTTTTACCGTCTACACCACAGGGTACCATATTCTCTAGTAGTAATTGTCTATGACTGCAGGTTGTCTAGGACTTAAGGGACAAACAACTGAAGATGCTGATAAAAATGTGTGTAAAAAACCAGATAAAAAAAATAAAATAATAAGAAAATAAAAAAAAAACCAGAGCTCGATCAGTGTTCACAGGACAAGTGCTAGGAAACAAATTCTACAATAATTAATTCAGTCGATGTAATTATAATACGAACGTTATGTTTCAGCAAAATTACCATTTACTATAAACGAATAATGCATTCGGGCGAATGTCAATCTTCTATCTGTCATTTGGCCTCAGACCTGTCAATTTGTGTCAATTTCTACTGTTACTATCGCTGTTACACTGTACAATCAATTAATAGCATAAAGAATTGTCTGCTGTAAAAACCTGATCGAAACTAGTAATCCTTCGGCGTGAGATGATGATGAAAGTTCGTAGATTTGATTTTTTCGTCTACCTGGTTCTGAGAAATTGGTACAAAAGTTTCTTGGTGGAATAAAATGTACCTTCCAAACAAATTTGGATTGGAAATTCTCAATTTTGTTCTGGAACAAAAGACAAAACAGAACAAACGGAGGCCAAAGAGGCCAATTTGGCAACAAATAAAGGAAAATAAAATGAAAAATATGAAGTTTTACGAAAGTTTCTTGTTTGTACCACCGCAATAAGTGCGTATTAAAAATACAGAATTTCTCAAGTCAATTTTGTCCTGGAAAACAAACACAAAAGAACAAACGGAAGCTAGAGAGGCCAATGTGGCAAAAAAGAAACAACAAATAAAACAAAACATAAAAAATTAAAAAAAAGAAGTTTTATTCATCATTTTTCCCCACTTTCATTTATACGCCGGAACTCAATCGTTGTACATGTAACTGCGTATAAGTCTAGACAAAATTTTTTATATTTATATGTGTATTTTGCTGTAATATCTATGTCGCTTCGTACGTGATGATGATGATGATGATGATGAAGAAAAACCGAGTTATGCCTATAGTCTTGAAAACAGATACAAAGAAAATTCGCCAATAACAAATACAAAATCGACAGCTATTTTAGTACAATCAATCAGTGAATTGTTCAACCGTACGACGTACCTGTAATTCGGAATTGGTTTGAATCGATTTCAATTACTTGCAAGATCAGTTTCTGTCATTTCCTGAGTTATCATTACTGGAATAACGTTGGACGTTTTTTGCCCAACAGGACGTACACAGTACGAGCGACAGCGAGAGACCCGAAAGGATGACTTTCCAACAGCTTCAGGACTTGATGGACTCAGCGGCTATGAATATGTCAGGCGATCCATTGCTGAGGGTAAGTCAATAGAAAAACTTATAATCTAACCAAAATCCAGGAGTTACACATACATATTCGCGGCCTTGTTGCTACTAGCAAAGTCTGAACAAGAATATTTTTTTGGATTTACTCTGAAAATAAAGAAAGGATGAAGTCCGTATCCCTCGCTTGTAAGTAGGAGCTTCCAGGTTTGATTCGATTAAGTTAACGTCAATCTTCGCATAATCGAAGGGAATGAGTAGTGTAAACTTTGTATGCTTTGGAACTGTAGATTTATTGATTATTTCATCAGCGAATAGCGACCGAAATACGGTCAAATAGGTACAAGAAATGTATTTATATGGCAGAATATTACCAAGTCGATCGGCTACAGTGTGTAATCTCGTTTCTGCCCGCGAAGAAATCGACTTCAGTGCTTTAGTATCGATTCTATTGAAGTTTGAAACAAAAAAAACATATCAAATTCCATACGAAAATAATCCGTTCCCGAGACTCGGAATTCGTGACAATTTCTTCACCACGTAATGAACGATCCTCTCCAAACATTGTATGAACACCGCCATACTTTGTATACCTGGGAAAATTGGGTTCAAAATTGGGGCGCGCATTTAATGTCTGCAAATCGACACAAATAAGAGAAATTCAAGTTTCAAGACACAACATGTAGTAGATAAACTGTAGTTTAACAGATCAGTTATGCTGTTCGCAGCCATGTTTCAGCAATATCGAGAATTTCCTTTGAGATTTCGCTTTTAAAAGAAAAAAAAAATTTCCAATCAACATATACAAAATTTTACTGGCCGTAGCCTAATTTTGAAATTTTGTAAAAATATGCTTAAACCACTGAAAAACTAATTTCAAAGTAGAAAACTAGTACGTGGATAATATTGGTAGTATAACAACAAGGTATATAACTGCAATCTAACACACAACAGTTTCTACATCTACTGCTTAATAATATATATTATTTTCGATCTGTACCTCGTTGAATTATCATTGTATTGACTGGATTTACTTGATTTCCGTGAATTTCTAGATGGACTGGAACGAATACTTGAGCGAACTGGTGAAAGGGACCAACGTGACTCTGAGCATGAACGATACAGTGATAGTGGAGAACGTGGCATATTTCGTGGCACTGGCACAGCGCTTGCACAGGACCAGGCCGGAGACATGCCGTAAGCACTATTAATCGCTATTAATAATTAATAAAGCACTCGGAGAGCCTGCAATAAAAAAAACATCGGTAAGGAAATTCGGGCAGTAAACGCCACGTTTAATGTCCGAACTTCTGTAATACTTTCAAGCGAAATTTTTCACAATAAAAAAGCAGGGCCTAAATGTACCCACGAGTTAAAAAGAGATAATAAACATTTTAATTATAATTTACATGTATAATTTTCCATTAAAATGGGTCGTCGTTTGAAGGCCTTAAAGGACACGATATAAGTGAAAGCGACTCTATTAAACAAAAAGTTGAGTTTACGACACATATTAAACACATAAATTCCACACTGTTCTATGAACGATTCTCGGTAAATTTATTACGGGGATTTTTTAATAAATGAATAGAAGAAAACGTTAATAATTTATCGACACGCTTATTTAACAACTTTTATATTAACAAACAACTTTTTTCTGTAGATAAACTTTTAGCACAACACTGCTTATATATCACTGCACATTTTTCAGGACGTTCATTCTGCTAACATAAAACGATGCTTATATGGCGCAAATACAATAAATAACAAGACGGCTAAACAAAATAAATACATATATTAAACTCGATTTACTTCCTGTAATAGGAATTTTCTTGCACCTACTGGTTTTTCGTCTATGCACAGCTCGGACTTTTCCTGTCTCTTAAGCGTTAAAAATAAATAGATGTCTACTTTATTTCGAAAAGTATCCATTCTTCTCTCTCGCTCTTCTTTAGTTTATGATATCGCTGAAGATGCACAGCATTATAATAGAAATCGCTAGAAGAGCTGATAAATCACGACAATGTTTTCATACTAAAGCACTAATATTGATAAAGCCGAAGGCTTATAGCGCGTATCACAGCCTTCAAGATAATTAAAGATATAATTAGCAATTTATTAGCAGCTATATAATTCTTAATAATAACAAATATATATTATAACATGTTTAACAAAGTACGGTTAGTAGTATATCGCATAAATTTCACATATTTGAACTGAAACGATACTCCTGATAGATGATAATATAAGTAGTGATACCGGAGAAATTATTCGGATTCACGATTGGGCCGAATTGACACTAAAAGGTTTTAGAAATTTCTCTGAAAAAAAAACCTGCTTGAAGTTTGAAATCCGGCACGAATTTTCAGGAATTTTCCAAGGACCCTTTAGCTTTTCCACGATTCTCCCGGCTCCCCAGGGGTTTTGTCCGGATGGCGGCTCCTTTAAGATCGGAAAAGCTCCTCTCAACAAATATTGTACATCTGGGAACTTAATTCGTCAATAATGCGGTCGCAATCAGACAGAAACTTGAGAAAATCAAGTTTCAATAAGCACGCGTAGTCTCTTGCCTGTAGTGTACTATATACCTGCGCATTTCCACATATTATTCTACTGTTGCGAACTTTAGCAGCATCGTCGTAAACAAAAATATCTACTGGGGAAAATTAAAACTAACCATAATATTTTCAGCGTTGCCTGCGAAATCTAGAACACATTTAAAGTGTGCAAATGAACGGAACCATATGCAAGTTTCAAGACGTGCAGTATACGTACCGCTGTAACTGGTAGATTAAATATTATTAAAAAGTGTTGTTCGGATTAGAATGTTCGTAAAAGATTCAAAGATAGTTTTACTGGCCGCAGCTACTTTGAAGTTAAGGGCTTAAAACAAAAAGACAGTACAAACGACATAAAGATGTTTCTGTGTTTCGTTTCCACTCTATGATCCGGCGTCTATAGACGCTAGACCGGTTTCGGTCGCTGGCCGATTCTCCAGCGGACGGTCGGTGAATGTGTCCGTCCCCGTCGACAGCCGATCGGAGACTGGACACGGTCGAGAGTACCGCGCCGGACCACCGAAGACGGCGAGAAGCCGAAACCGGTCTAGACCTGGAACAGTGCGGAGCGGGGGCAGAAAATCGAAAGATAGAATCATCGGACGGGCAGAGGTACTCTGAAAAGGATCGGGAAGAAAATTCGTCCGGATCTAGACCGGAATTCGAACCCGGGTCCGCTCTCTTGAAGCCCAGACCGGGGGTTCGAACACCGGCCGTGGACCGAAGGAATTTCGCTTCAATTGAAATTTTCAATTTCCGAGCCTCAAATTTAGAATAGGCCTGTACAACTTTTGGGTGGCTCCTGGCAAGCGACTTTTTAAAGAATCCAATACTGCGATACATCCGAATACAACAAATTTATCCAATCTATAATCTACCAACAATCTATAATATTTAGATAATAACGATAATAAAGTGACGACATTACGCCTTTATGCACTGAAACGGAATTTAGAACTTTTGATAATGAATTTTCGAAATAAATAAAATATTAAATGTGAATATTTCTTGAGATTGAGTATAAAAAAAATGTAAATAAAATTAGTTTTAAATTTTATAATATCACCCGTCCGTTATTCTTCGCCTGTGGCCGACATTATCCCCGTAAACTTCACACACGACGATGGCGTTTACGCACAACGGGAATCATCCTTGAGCAGATTTGCGACTACTGACGATGGCGGAAAGTAAAACCTAAATAGTAAAAATATAAAGTAGAAAAATAACTACGAGTAGTAGACTGAACTAGCTGTGTACTCACTCGGAACCGGGGTTAATCTCGTTAATCTATTTTTCTCTTGTAAGCCGTCGATTTTTGTTACGTACGAAGCTGTCACTGCACTGTATTATTGTACGCGATATATTTTCGATTGACGAAGTCGTATAATTTAAAATAATTAAACACCGGCTAAAAAAATGCTCTTCCCGAGAACGCAGGGTGTCGAACTCTGGCGGCGAACTTGGCAACTTAAGCTATAATTCTCCCAAGATAAGTTTTCAGTGAAAATTGTATCCATTTTTTAGACAATTTCGTTGAGAAATTGAGCCATAAAATGCTCTGCAGGATGTAAAATTACGGCAGTCCTAATGTCCTGTTAACATAACTGGATAATATTTCAACACAATTACATGAAATGGTGGATTTCACTCATACAGTAAATTTGTTTAATGTTAAAACAGATACTTTTTTTTCATAATGAATACGTTTATTTAACCGATACTGACTCTGTCGCATATTTTCCCTCGGCAAGATATGAACTGAAAACAGTTATTGTACCTGAAAATATTGTTATCCGTTCTACATTGATGCGCGTTCAGGGTTTGTTCTATAGAAGGTAATAAAGATGATAATGATGTTCGAGGAATATTCTAAAATACAGACGCATAAACTAGAAAAAAAAAACATTTATCCACTAACTAAAAGGATTTTTTTTAGTAAATGCGAACCAAATTGCTAAACAGCAAAATAAATTTACATTCAACCGGTTTTACTTCCTGTAATCGGACACTTCTTGCATATGCTGAAGGGCCAAAAGTTTGTCCAAAAAAATAAATATTCCGCTCGTATTTTCCTGTCTCTTAGTGTCAAATTGTACTAAATAATCCGCCACTGTCTACTGTATTTTGAAGAGATTTGAAGATCCATTCTTCCTAGTTTGGTCGGTCAACTACTGTAGTATTCTGCTGAAGATGGACATTGCGTTATAGTTTCCCTTGGGGTCTACTATAAATAATCTATAAAAACACTAGAAGCTCTACAATAAAAATAATTTCACATATTTTGGACCTTGATCTAAAATATTTTCCACTAAAAAAACACGATAGTAATTCACACAAATAAAGAAACATATATACACGTTCACGCATTTTTTATATATCTTGAGATTTTAGGTTTAATGTGTATTTCGTCGTATTGGGCTTTTTCTCACTCTGCAAAACTGCCTTTGTTGTTATATAAACCCGAAACTGAGATTGTTTCTCAAACATAAAATGATATTTCCAATCAATTTTCATCCGTTTGTTTTCCTGCCGCATTTTATCAACTTAAAACACATCATCGCGGTTCAAATCGTAAGATACTCAACACTCTGCTAAAAGAATTCGAAACAAAATAAATAAAAAAAAATTTCGTACATTTGAAAATATTTAAACAACTTTGACTCTCTCGACCATCCTGCAACAAGATTGGCCTTTCATAATGTCCATAATCAAAAAAATTCACTGTAAAATTCACAAACATATTTTGGAAATCGGCGACGAATACTATCAAGTTTATTAACGCAGTTTTCACACACTTTCCTGGTCTCACAATAATTTTAAAATATTCTGTGCCCCTCTCTATCGTAACAGAAAATTTATTGTATCGCAATTATTCGTTGTAGATACTCCTTAAATATTTCTTCCTCGTGAATAATAAAGGCCTGACAATTTTTGCGATTTGAACTTTCAAATTCCAAACGATTCGAAACGAGTCTGCAAAAGGAAACATACTAGAATTGTCGTATTCACAATGTTGTGAATTCGATTTTAAATTCAATTCAAAAGTTTTCAACGTCGAAATTCTAAAAAGCAAAATCTGACAAACGAATAATAAAACGAAAATATAATTATTATTTCAAACCAATTCCTTTTTTATACTATCAGTATAAGAGCTAGAGTTTCATTGTCGTAACATGGCTAACTGTCAACTTCTCCTGAATTACTGAAAAAAATCAGAGTGTAAACAACGTATGACAATTACATTTTGTTCAGATGAAATGTATTAGGTGGAACTTATTTTATTAATGGGTACCGCTTTGATTTTTCCAATTTGAGAATGGGCAGCCTTGAGGACCTATTGGAACCGTGTCGATGATGATTTGAAAAGGCCAAAATAAAAAATGGGCTTATCGTGGGGGCAGTAAACAGCTTCAGCGTTCTTGGCGAAATTAGAAAACAATTCTTTGCTGAACCCCCAAAAAAAAGCAAATGTCTTGCAGGAGGTCTTAAGACCGCCGGTGATAGAGGAAGAGGAACATGTGGAGAAGTTCCTTCTTCATCGCGTTCTTGGAGTTCCTGGAGACTTCTTCTCGCCGATACGTCTACAAAATACATTGCACAAGTGCTACAATTATTCCGTAGTAAAGTGCTAGATCCGGTAAACACTGCAACTGCAATGTTTTTACCTTGGCGTCCCCTTGCACCCACTATCGGCAATTTTCGGAATAGACTGAAGACGTTCTGTACGAAGATTTTCTTCGATCCTAAGGTAGATTCAACTTTCAGTAGCATTCTGGCAATGGCGACGAAGCATCTTGTCAGCACTGATAAACTGCGCATTGTCAAAATCAATAGGAAAGATGAAAACCTATAATTTATAGAAACCAAATTGCTCAGGCTTCTTATTGATTGAGTGAGGCTGGAGCGTAGAACTGTGCAGTAGACAATTGGACGTGCTGTTTACGTTAACATGTTAACACAATTACTGTAAAGCAATATTAATAATGAAATCATTAATTAGATAATTAAAAAGTTAATTAGAATTTAATTTTTTAACAATTTCAATTTGCACCTATTTTTCTAAGGCGATCGGCCGAAAGTTGCCTCAAACTACCCGCGTGATGTACACATAAAATATTCGTGTAACGGTTCGTCGAATGCTACTGGCGATGGCGAAAGGCCGAAATCTATCTAGCTTAGGACGAAATAATATTCCGGATTTTCGATAGCGCTGTGTTCACGTGTCGTGAGTTGTGAGCTTGCTAAACAAAAAAAGTAAGTTTCCTCACAATTTAGAATTAACTGATTGATGAGTACTAAATTAATCACTTATAACGAGAAAGATTAATAATAAAAGAAAGAATAATATTCAAATAAATAAATAAATCCGATAAAAAGTAAATGCCGTCAGAATCTACGTTCTATAAACGACGCTTCATCAAGCAAGCACCTGCTGAACATTTTCCTCCACATGCTCATTCTTCAGTATTCAATCTGTCAATATTTTCATTTCACAATATAACAAATCTCTCGATCCATCAAGAATGATTAGTAAATCCGCAACGTTAACGAAGTCCTCTATAAATGCACAGAAATTTTCTAGTTGTTAATAAGAAACCTAGTCTATACTATGTCCTACAATTATTATCTAATATATCTCTATTCAGTATTTCAATTCACAGCCAAATTCTTACTAATTATTTCAACGAGGTCGTTAAAATGCTTCATTCGGTGTTTCAGTCGTTTGAGTAACTAGAAAGACTAACAGTTTCATCCATTTCTCGCCTGTAAATAGTATATACATACGGTGTATAATCCCATATGTTACAATTTCAGTACGGCAGTATTTTAAGTATTCAATTTTCAAGTGTTTGTAAAAGTAATTATTGATGAATCCATTTTTGAATTTTCCACGAGCTGTTTGTCCACTTCATCAAATTGATGTTAGATTCAGCCATTTATACCATCTTCGTTGGTGGGGAGAGAACCATCTAAAAAAACCCCACAATAACCGATAAAACAAATTCTAATTAGTTGGAAATAATTTTATAGAACGGACTAATTCATTTCAGCAAGAAATAAATTATTACCGTGCCGTTTTATAAGTTTTCATAAAAGCATTATTTGACATACATTTCACAAAATTTACCTGGAGTAAAATTTGGGCCTTAATTCTGTTTCTTCCCCAACGGTCGTATTCTTGAAGTGAAAACTGGTCTATTGTGTTCAGGCTTCAATTTCATGATTTGGAGTTGATTGAAAATATAACTCGATTCACATAAGTATATATAAAATGCGAATTATATCCATGAAAGCACGTTCGGAGATAATGGGATGTAGTTCTCCAAGTCATTTATAATATTTAAAATTTTAATTCGGAGTCTCATGTTAGTGCCGAAATCAAAATTAGTTTTTCACCGGCTCGTTGTAACTAACGTTTTCTCCTAAATCAATATGCGAAGGGTTAAGGACCAAAACTGAAAAATTGTGCAATATAACGCTATCTAAAATTCCGATTTTAAGTACCTACATACCTAATTTTCCCTTTCTTCGAGTCAATTTTTCTTGAAACGATTATAGAATTTCTTCAAACTCTGCTGCGACATCTGTATCTTTCATTGAAATGTTATTGAAAGAAGAATTCCGGATATTTCAGAAAGATAAACCGGGTAAAATCAAAGAAAAATTGGTTCTTTGAAATACAGCGCAAGAGCAGATATTATTCTACGACTGAAAAAGAATTTCGAAAGTTCAAAACCCTTCCTCTGCATGAAACAGCAGAGCGATCCGCACAAATATTTACATACTGCGTATGAGTTGATGCTTTTGCTTTGATAAAATTCAGAACTTGAACATCATCATCCAAAACGATTTATGTTTTAGGATTTATTTATTTAACTAAAGCGGTGAAATTCTGATATAGAGGGACGTACCGTCATAATAAATGGCTTCTACTCATCCCCATGAAATACCATTTGAATCAGAATTGTCATTCTCCATAGTATAGTGTAGTTCTTCGTATATCCATCGTCTTCGTATCGAATGTACAATCGAATGTTGTACTTACGAATTAAATGAGACAATGCCCTTTCTCGAAAATTGGTCGATCAGAACTCTACAATCTTGTTCTTGTTTTACTACACTTCAATGGCGCTGGTCATCCATGTCTTCGGGTGGCTCCTTGTTGGCCGGTAGAGCTGTAGGGTCCTACTGGGGGTCGGTGGGGGATGGAGGGTTGTTATAACTACCCCCACCCCAACAATCCCTGCCCTCTCAACAACCAGACCGGTTTTACCCCCCGGGTTGAATCCCAACGTCCGGCAGGTGATCCTTGATAAATTATCAACGGAAATTCGTCCCGTCCCATCATAAATAGACCTAGGAGTGTTATTAAACAGAGTATAACATTCTGGAGAATACCCAACTACCTTAGACACAATTCAGAATTGCAAAAAGGAGGTTATCTGTACATGTATATGTTGGTCTTTCGAAATAAATCTCGAATTATTCACGTCTTGAGAATGTGGGTTAATCATTCCATATTAAACATAATAATTAAATATTTTTCATATTTAAGAGTATACATATTTAGGACATCCCGAGTATTTTCCTAGAATTGTAGACCATGACCTGACATCAAACCATCGTGTCAAGCATACAACATATATATGAGTAATCCAATGTACTATGTGCAGAAATGGTGAATAAATAAACTAAATAAATATGGTTATATAGCATTTCAAGTCAAATTCAACTCTTTCCAGATCAAATTCTACATGAAACATTTACAAATCAAATGCCAGAATTTCACAAGAAAAATTTACAAATCACATTCAACAATTCCACAAGAAAAATTCACAAATCACATTCAACAATTTCACAAAAAAATTTACAAATCACATTCAACAATTTCACAAAAAAAAATTTAAAACAATTCAACAAAAATTCAACAATTTAGAAATCATATTTTACAATTTACAAATCACATACGACAATGTCCAAGTCTCATTCAACATTGTCCAAGTCACATCCAACAATGTCCAAGTTTCATTTTACAATTTACAAATCACATACGACAATGTCCAAGTCTCATTCAACAATGTCCAAGTCTCATTCAACAATGTCCAAGTTTCATTCAACAATGTCCAAGTTTCATTCAACAATGTCCAAGTTTCATTCAACAATGTCCAAGTTTCATTCAACAATGTCCAAGTTTCATTCAACAATGTCCAAGTTTCATTCAACAATGTCCAAGTTTCATTCAACAATGTCCAAGTCTCATTCAACAATGTCCAAGTCTCATTCAACAATGTCCAAGTCTCATTCAACAGTGTCCACGTCACATCCAACAATTTACAAAACACATTCGACAATTTACAAATTACATTCAACAATTTACAAATCACATTCAATAATTTAAAAAATCACATTCAATAATTTAAAAAATCACATTCAATAATTTACGAATCATGTTTAACAATTTACTAATAAATTTTCACGTCACATTGAACAATTTCCAAGTCAAATTCAATTGCAGTATTTCCAAATCAAATTTAACTGCTTTCCGGGCAAAATGAACGATCCATGATGGACAATGCATGAATTCATCATGAGATAAACTTGATACGATGGAAAGCTATTCAACTTTAAATTATGCTGTAGAGCTATATCCAAAATTTAAACAAGAAATATTATCGCCGTACGGCTTGAGTACGAGGAAAATTGTTCTCACTTCTAAATGGATGCTAATGTTAATGGCCCCTGCCATTTATCACTTTATTGTTGTTAATAACTTTATAAAAAAAAAAGGTCGAAATTTTCTTTTTAAACTCACAAGTTGGCTCTCACATATTAAATTGAGTATCAGTACTGAAAAAAGTTGAATTTGGTTTGGAAAAAGTTAAATTTGACCTGCAAACGCTATATAATTGGACCATATCGATACTAAGGAAAACTCTATACTAACACTAAGTATTATATATGTTAATCACAATAATTCTCTCATAACTGCCTACAGTCTTTCTCCTATTAGTTTGGCATTCTATACGTTCCTATAGTAGCATTCCGTTGGTACAGTAGTTGGGTGCAATACTTACCTCCCGTCTTCAGTAGCTGGGTCCATCCTCCTCGAACTGTGGTTGCACTGTTACTGAATATCCCGGTTACCGACGGGTCCGGTTATATACTCTTCCGCCGGCTTTTGTCCCATTGTTCCTGTTTGTCGGTTAAGCCAAGGTGGCCGGGGGATGAGAGATCCGGGAGGGTAAGTTTCCCCCCCCCCGCCCCCCCCCGGCCGAACGTCTTGGGGTGGCCCCTCTTCAGGTAGACACGAACAGCTGTCCCCTTTGTCAGCTTCCCTTCAGAAAGGGAAGATGGGGTAGATATGGGGTAGATTACGTCCCTTTAAATGGAACCTAGGTCTCACGACCAGACTACCTTTAAAGATACCTTATAATCTCGTATGAAATTTACCAAAAATTCGAAATATACGGCTATTATTCGAACGAAAATCGGCCTTATTACACTACATATATAATACCCTTCATTCTACATATTTCCGTCGAATAATCAGGAAAATATCTTAACAATAAACCGACCTAATAAATTAAAACACAAATTTAAATGTCAATCGTCCAAAAAATAACGGACTGTTGAGTCGCTGTGAATTTGTTACCGTAACGGATTTCCGTTGCATACCCTAAAAATTCTCCCTATAAACGATCGTAGGAAACCTTGACACAATATACGACATAGATTCCAGCACGTAAATAATTTTCTCCTGTAAAATTGAATATGTAACGTGTAATATGTGTGTGTGCGTGTACGGTTTGATTTATAAATGTTTTCTCGAATTGTACGCCATTGCGTAGAAGGCAACATTTAAACTTTAAAAATATCAAAAACAATACGTAGACCACGGAAACCGAGCTCAGATATACGATTATAGTAGAATTATATATCATTGTTACTGTTCTAATAAGATATTTCAAACAAAAATGTAATGCCATGAAATACCGTAATATCAATATCATTATATGCTTCTTATAACTGCAAGGAACAGGATAATAATAAGGGGATTACGCCGGAAATTTTATAAGATAAATTTAAATGTATTATTCCTGGGCAAGTTGATTTCTACGATCCATTAGGACAAATATTTATTAAATATCAATTACAATTATGAGGTACTCAATAATCTGTTTGCGATTTTATTTCTCGTCAATTTCCTTTTAAGCTAGTCCTGTTATAACTTCTCAACCATCGTCAGCAGGGCTTAGTTCTGAGAACCGATGCTCAAAACAACAAGTTGTTTACTAAATTTCCACGTATAAGGGATGGATTTCACCAGGGTGGAAACCCCAAGGGAAATCGCCAGGGACGAAACTGTTTTCGGAGACGAAATGGTTGATTGAGCATTGATTTATAAGCAGTTATTATTCTTTCTTAACTTTTCTTTACTTAAATAAAACAAATAATTAAGGCTATTTCACATGAACGAAGTTAACTTAATACGTGTGTTAAATGTAAAGCATAAATGTCTAGAGAAAAATCGATCATTTAAATATTTTCTCTGAGTCGTGAAAATCAGAATTCTGGGTGGTTAGGGTAACATTAATTGGGTTTAATTGAATATGTTGAGAATATTAAACCTGGAAATGGACGATCGTGGATCGTTAATTTTCGTGTTTAACTTTGCGGCACATAATTAAAACAAATAAGTTCGTTGAGTGCACTTGAACTAAGTCATTTATTGGGTTTAGCAACTGCATAAATATCTAGGCGAAAAGCATTAGAGTTCGGAGAAGAATCGAAAATTTTGTCATGAAAATCAGAACTTTGGATGTTCAGGCTAAGATTGCACAGGTTAAGCTGGGTTTAATTCAGCTTGTGAATGCATAGGTTCTTAATGCCCAAATAGCAATATAAGATCGTCAAATTGTTAACGTAAGGGTGGAATTATTGAAATTCGAAAAAAGTGTACACGATTTCTGAAGTGAGGAAGTTTCTGGTCCTATCTGTGAGAAGAAATAGGCGAATATCGCGTAAAAATGTACGCAATTTATAAACTTTTGTTCATCATTCCGTAGGTAAAAATGCAGGTTTAATATAAGAATAAAGATTTTTATTACGTAAGAATAAGATTTTTAAAAATGCATCTACTCTTCCAGTTTATTGGATTGAATAGAGGAGTTTAACCGTTGAGAGTGTGCCCTAATTCTTGTTCTTGTACAAGTTCACCCCTCGTGGAGGGGTTGCGGCCTGCAACTTGCACCCCTATTTTCATCCCCACGTGCTTACCGTGAGAAGCTCCAACCGACAAACGTTTCTTTTCTTTCCGTTTTTTAACCCCCCGCTTCCCTTTTCCCCGCCCCTAAGTTATCGCCAGTAACGTCCCGTATACGAAAGTGTAGTTTAAGTTCTCGGGGTTTTATTGTTTATTTTCCCGATTATCACAACAATATTGTTAAAAATTCATGTTAAATGTACTATAATATTTAAGTATGTATATGCAGTAAGGCCAATAGGCCGGAATTCATGTAGGAATCACCATTTGTATATCGTTTTATCGATATATCATTTGTATTTAAAGAAATAAAACTTGTTTGTATCTTGTATACGAAACTTTCAGTAGTGATGAAGCCCTTCGTAACTTTATTCGCGGTGAAACATCCCTTAAAAATACGCTCGGTGTTTTTAGTCCAATAGAATGTACCAATATATCACTTCGACGTTCATATTAGTAAAAATATGTTGCATCGGCTTTTATGTTGTAAGGGCTTTTATTTTCGGGTAATTCGGGTAAAGCACAAGGAGATGGTGAAAAATTTACAATATCGTAGACAAGTTTACAAATTTCGGAAAATTCAAAACTAATTTAAACGCAATGACCATTGAAATTTGGGAAAAGTAATTCAAAAGCATGACTAACTATATTGAGGCAATTCATGTCACACATGTGCCAACCTGATAAGTAGTTAATACAATAAATAAATATAAAAAAAATTATTGTCCAATCTGTTTTCTTTACACCTCTATTATAATATCGAATATTTTTTATTCAAATTGTACCTCCCGTGATACCTCTAAATTTTTTTAATTTGGCTAGTTTCACTTTTGAAGGATGTAAATGATCTGTTACATCGTTCAGTTTTCACGTTAGTCTCTACATAAGTGACGATGGATAATGGTTTTGGAAATGGTTTTGGGCAATTTTCCCCACTGGGCAATTGTAATAAGGCAAATGGCAATATCCTACCCCGTACTTACCAGCTACCCCTAATCCTTTTATAACCGGGGAAGTTAGGTGTAACAACAATGGAATAGGCCCGAGGGGGAAAATCCGATATTCATATTACGGCCTTTTGTAATTTGGTAAACATTTTACTGTAATACAAATAAATTACGGATTATAATGGCCGGCCATACATAGAATGTTTCTACATTCAAATTTACAATTGACGACTCCAATAATATTGTGTTATATATAAAATAACCCGTTATAATCTAGCAGGTCTAAAGATTGAGAATAATATCGTAGGTTCGTGGTATTTCTGTCTCTCGCTGGCTTGGTCTTTTGCTAGACCGGTTTTGGCTGCTCGCCACAAGTGACAGTGACAGTGCAGTGAGGATGCCCCCTGAAAAATATCCAAAGTGCCGACAGTGACTAACACCGCTACTGAAGATGGCGAGCGGCCGAAACCGGTCTAGCGAAAGACCAAACCGGCGAGAGGAGACAGAAACCTACGGTATTCCAACCACCACAAAACAGGTATGTTAAACTAATTGAGAAAAATGGACGGATTATTATTTTATATGCGATTGTCCCTTCAAGCTAGTTAAGGGCTGCTCAATGGACAGGGAGTCTTGTCCCGGACACGTGGGAACTTTGCGTGGGAGCCGATAGGGGGCGACACGAGTCAACACCAAAAATGATGTCATGTTGATGACAGCGCGCAGGAAGGGCGTCCCGAAGGACGAAGGGCGTGAGAAAATCCGGCCATTGAAGGAAGCTGACGCGTGCCGCTCATGCACTGCTCAATTGATATCTGTATTAGCCTAACTGTTGCCTCCCCCTCTCCAACCCTTCCCACGCCAAGTAATCAAGGGCCTTTTCCCAAACAGAGTCCCGTGGGAAGCCCTCAGTGGGCCGACTCCAGGAATCCCTTTAAAGTTGTAACGGCCGGTAGATTGCCGTCATTAAAAGGCAACTCAAAACTTACACCGCATATTTCGAGGAATGGTATCAAAAATGTATTGCCCAATACTACAACCGCACAACTCAAGGGCTTCCTCAACCCTTTGCGACTCTCAGTCAGCATTTAGCTGTTTGTATTCTTTCGCACGAAGTAAGAAAATTACACGTCTTAACGGAGATAAGATAAAATACGTAAAAGGTTCTTCTAAGAATGTGGCTCTGAAGTATCAGGAAAATTGGTATAAAGTGATTTTGTTCGAACCCCGACGAAAATGGATATTGGGAGCGAAATCAGTTCTGGCGAAGATGAATTTTGTTTTGAAATACTCCGGGACGAAATTGATCGAGAGACTAACTGATGATGAATATGAAAGCAGTGATGAGGATGATGATGTGGTCTTGGGTTGTAAGGAAACGAAAAATAAGGGTAATAGACAGCGAATCTGAAGATGATGACAGTGATGCCTCACACCCCTTTGAACATTCAAACTGTTGTTAGAAAGGGCGATGTTGTAAATTATATAAAATTCGTGGGCAGCGTTGACCAGGCGTAGACCGCAAAGGGTTAATATAACACTCGGGGAGTTAGATATTGCCTAGTTTATGTATACTGTAATGTTGAACAACCTCTCATAACTTCTGTTTACATCACCCGTATGTAACGTAGTTAACAGGGAATTTATGTGATTACGTCTACAAACAGACAACGCAATGTAATGCTGGTAAACAATTATATTCGTAAATCGTAAGAAGTACGTATGATGGGATTGTCTATCTGTTTGTCCCAGTAAGCCCTTCCCACGGGACTTGGTGTGGGAAAGGGCCGGTGAGAACTTTGCGTGGGAACCGATAGGGGGCGACACGAGCGTACCATTCAAATTCGGGTATGAATTGGTACTGACTGTGAATGGATTTCGGTAGGACCTGTTGGCGACGGCTAAGGGCGGGCGCGTACCGCAGGAACGTCGTCCCGAAGGACGAAGGGCGTGAGAAAAACCGAGCCGATGGAAAATACCGGCGCGTGCCACGGGAACTTAAAACTCTGCCCAATTGACTGCCGCCCTTTCCCACACCAAGTCCCGTGAGAAGCCCTCGGTAAGTCAACTAAAAGGAATTCCTCGATAAGGGCCAATAAGGGACCCTCGATATATAATACAAAACCGCACTTATAAAAAAATAATTATGATGAATCCTGAAAAAGTTTAAAGAAGGAAGACCTTACTTAAAATGTATTCAGATACACTATTTTCAGTTTTCCTTCGATTGCAAATTTCGTTCGATTAAACGACAGTCGGCTTTGTCGACTCCGGTACATTGATTAGACTATAACAATTCTTTATCAACATTTATAAAATGTGTAATAATAAAAGTGATCCAAACGAACAATTATAATAGAATATGCAATATTATGTAGGGCGGCTAAAAGAAAATCTGTTACCTGACCAATGTAGCCCTAAGGGATACAGCATTCTCGCGGGAATTAATACTGGAGGAAGAAACAGTGAGGACAGAAGAGAAGAACAAATGGAACAAAGAAAAGTGGAAAGGGAGTCGAAGAGAAAAAAAAATTAAAATGAAAGTTAGAAAAATGAATTAATTTTTAATAATTATTCTTTTGATCTGTCTCCGCTTTCTGTTTTTCTAGACCGGTTTTGGCCGGTAGTTCTCCTTCAGTAGGTTACTCCAGACCCCCCCCAGACCACCGAACATTTTTCCAAAAAAAATGCACGTTATGGGAGAAAATCCGCAATTATTTAGTTGCCGAACAAATATATCGCGTTTTTGACGTTTAATTAATCGGATTGTACAATTGGCACAGGGGGGGGGGGGGAAGGAGTCTGGCACGGGTCAAAGGTCTGAAGGCCTGCACGTGCTGTGGCACGTGCCACAAACTTACAGCCTCTTACTCAGAGAGGCCTCTCTCACTCGTTAGCGGTAGTTCGGATGTGAATAGCCCCCTTCGCGCGCCCTTTAAGGGCTTTGAGCGTGGCCTTATATCTATTTCCCGCAGTACGTGCCCTCGGCCTTTCCCAATCCCTTTCCCAGGGGAGACTGCAGACATCATCACTGTTTGGTCTAGCGTTCTTGTTTTATTTCTTGGTAGACGCTTCGTAATATATAGTATATGATTAGGGAATGGGACAGAGGGTGGGATGTCTTTATGTGTGTACGAGCGAAACTAATATCCCTATAATAGAATTACACTAGGTTGAAAACTATAAAGATTGATAATTCAATTATTTATCGATATTTAATCCATAAGTTATTCGTTATTATTATTACCCGAATTATTAGGGCGATTGGATTTTGGCTGGGGAAGTTTCCTCCAATTACAAATTTGAACTGAAACTATTATCCTTACTATATTAGGTTATATGTGCCCATAATTATGAAAGTGGTCTGTCAATTCAAACTTTAAATACAACATTTTCATATGAAATTCACACAAAATTTCATATTCATAGTAAACTTCCATTAATCGAGACCAATAAAATTCAAAATTAAAATGTCGCATAATATAAAAATATTTGTTAATTTATTCGAAAGCAATTCATTAAATATCTCGAAACCAGAAATATATGACTTAGACCACTTTCATAATTATGAGCACATATACCAAAAACTAAAATAGGATCGATAATTTAAATAGTACGTACTGAAAATATTTATGAAACGTTATCGAAGGAGACTTTTGAATTACAAGTTTCAACTGAAAACTATTGTTTTTTTATATATTGGGTTATACACCAAAAGATTGATATTTTAAATAGTATATCCTGCAAGTCTAAATGTCGGGATTAATTATTTATTTGAAATAAAATATTTAATACTACGGTAAGGAATCTGGCTTTGTGACAGTCTACTGAACGTCGTTCCCACAGATATTTTCGTGGCGCATCTTCAGTGAGGATTTCCCACGCTACCATTCCCGTGGGAAGCCGATAGCTCCCATTATTAGGCCTACGGGAGCCCTAATTCGGGGGGCCGGATCGGTTGATTGGTTTAAAAAAAAAATTCCATCATCTAGCCTATAATATCGTAGTCTAATTACGGTCGACCCTTATCAAAAATTTAATCTACGTCGGATTTTCCTTCAATTACAAATTTGGGGGTTTTCGATGAGGGGAGGAGCTGGTAAACTACAGTACAGGACACTAGGGTAGCCGACACTGTATATAGTGGAGGTTTAGGGGCTCAACAAGTGGATAAAACAATGCGGGACGTGCCACTCCTGGCACGGATCCAATCGGCGTAAATTCCCCTACCTAATACCCTGTTCTATACACCCCCTATGGATCTCTGCCGCTTCTCTCCTCCCTTATTAGACAATTTCCTTATACAAGGAATTTAAGCAATAGTTCAGCGTTTAAATGTATAAATCAGCTTCAATAGTGCAGAGTATTTAATGAAGATTTATGAAGTTAAATAATAATAAAGCTATATTGAAATAAAGTTAATAAAAACGTTATTAAATAGTCGTTTATGTTTCAAATTAGATATTTGATCTAATACTAAAAAATTTCACTCATAATAGTTAGTTATCTAGGTACACAATTATAAACAAAAAAATTGATTTTTGATGACGAAAACTCCGAATAAATGAGTTCTAAAAAAACATTAGATATTTTATTTTTTATTTGAACACTTATACAGTTGGACAAGAAATCAAATTATTTCTGATAATTTTGTAACAATAAATAAAATATTGCTTTGTGATTGTACAGCTCTGCGTTTAAAGGCTTTTGAATGATAAGCTCATAAATACATTTTCGGAAATGTATGTTTCCTTGACCTGGATGATCGGGGGCTAATAATATGACGTTGTCCGACATTTTCCCACTTCCTGGGGGGTTGATTTTCCCACGTTGAAGGTCGTGGGAAAAGAGACGGTGATCCGGGAACACACTCGTCCGAGGACCCCCGCCGTGGTGGTGGGGGTGGAAACGGCAGCGGTACGTACCACCGATGTACCGATCATGTACCCGTGAGAACGCTTCCATTCTCTCCATACCCCCGAATCGAAAGAATCGATTTAAACCGTAAATTAGGACTGTTCGGGGTATTGAAATAATAAGGGCATTAAAATTGACCTCAGCCAACAAACTCATAATACACATAACCGATGTGAAATAGAACCCCGTAATTCTATTGAATTCTTCTAATCAATATTTATTTGAATCTTGAAAGTAATATTTTTTGTCATTAACTGTTTATTGTGGAAGCTCAGCCGTTCAATTTGATTTTGACGCGTTGATCCAAATTAGGGTTGTGAGGGCCGTGAAATGAATGATTCCTCTTGATGTTGTGGCCCCGTCGGGGCGGGACTTTGAATAAATTAGGGCATTAAATGTTAGGTTAGGCCACAGGCTGCGCTTGGCCCTAATTAGGGCCCTGGGCCGTCGTCACGTGACCCCGTCCCTGCCCCCTACAGCTCTTACCCTTGCCGTCCCACAGGGAATAGAAACTCCTGGGCTTTGTGTCCAGTCCAACTTATATATTTTAAGGGAAGGTTCAATACGCCCTAGGGACTCCCATACAAAGTCTTTCCGCCACCCCCACCCTCCGCCACGAAAGGGAATAAGTTATACAGTCCCTTTTGTAGCCCGTCCGCAAGTTGAATTCGGCTTATTATTTCACTCGAAGAACTGTAAATAAACTGCCTGAAAATATTTCTATTCGAATGTCGGAACCGGTCCAAATCCCGCACCGTGGGAAAGCGCAAAAGTTACGATATGCCTGTTATACAAAAGTGAATAGGGGTAGTATTGCCAAACCGTCTTAATTCAGATTATTCTAACGAGTTATGAAAAGAAATTTAGACCAGAATATTTTCCCTGAAATTATATCGGGCGGTTAACGCCCGGACGGTATAGTTCGGGGTGCAATCTCCCGTTTTCGCCGATAACGAAATAAAGCGATTCTGCGTTTTCTGGGCGGGGAAATTACTTTTTCACCGTCGGGAAAATCGGGTTTTCCCCGACAGAACGGCCCCGTGATTCGAGGGTGGGGAACCGACTAGCCGGTAAAGGCGATCGTCAAGATGTTTTTCTTTCTCCTGTTTTTTTTTTTCTGTTTCGCGTTACTTCGCCTACTTAAATTCTCCCTGACCACCCACCCTTCTTGCCTCGGCTAATTTCTGCCCCGTTTATTCATGCCGTCTCGTCCCAATTCCTCCCTTGATTGTTTTCTGGGGGTGGGAAGTGGGCTGAGGGTTGTGAATAAATTAGACTTAGTTAATGCTCCCACTTCCGCGAAATTAGAGTACACCTCAGAAATCCTCTTATTTTCAATACAAAAACCTAGAGCCTCGTTTTCGCCAGAATTTCCTAGCCTCCTCGAATGTCCGTGTTTATGTTTGCAATTAATTAACCCGCTCGAACTTCGACTCCAGTTAATTTTGTTGGATTAATTTTGCCTTAGTGGGTTGACGCTGACGAAGTGAGTGTTTTAATAATAAACTAGATCCAGATATTGTCGGCCCGTATATATATATATATATATATATATATATATATATATATATATATATATAAATCGCCTAACGCTTTCAATTTTAATTAAATCCGGCCTCGGCCATTAGTTATTAAGCCAGACTAAGCCCGGGGGATTGGACGACAGCATTATATGCTTGCCCCACAAACACCCGAATCATAAATAGCATAAAAAGCATAAGTAGGCCAGAGCAGACTAATTGTCCTATGCGAATTTAAGTTATCCGGTTTGTATTATGTTAACTTTCCCTATTTACCATTGTGCACAATACAATTATATTTAGTTTCAATACTGGCATAAAATGTGTGCATCGTATACGACGTACTGTATGTATTCAATGAAAAATAAAGTATCTGTATTTGTTCTATGTTAGACAAAGTGAAAAAAAAAACGTAAACGTAGCAGTGTTACACGGGTATGAAACGGTTCATACCCTAAGCCATATAGCTTGTTTTATTTTTTATTTTATCACGGCTACAATTGTGTAAAATATATATTTAGGGACAGTAAGATTTGATACCGCCCCTAATATTCTGGTTACATTTGAAAAATATAGAGAGGTATCCAGAAATATATCTGCAATGGAGCGGTGTTCTTCAGCGTTGTGCCGAATATTTTTTTTACTGAATACTGGTACCTTTTAAAAACATTGTTGGGTAAGTCCAATAATGAAAGAGGAAGCTGAAGTGAAGTGGTAAAAGGGAGCGTGGGAAAGTACACGGCCCGGGAACCGTGCCAGCTATCTGGCACGTGCCACATGCGGTGGCTGTCGACAACAGACGTCGGAGATGGTAGGGCGGCCACTTGACGTACAAAAAAGTGCCCTCTGACCTTGAGGACAGTATGGTAGGACAGTTTCTCACGGGACGGAAGCAAAAAATAAAGAGCCAAGAACCGTGAGAAACCTCAATCGTCTAGACCTTATGGATTTATTATTATTATTTTTTAAATTTATTTATCCCCGAGTTTTGCGACAGCAGATCGCCCTTTTGGCTACATGAGTGGCGATTGTAGTTTGATCTAGTTTTTCTTTTATTTCTTGTACAATCAACAATTTATCGTTATAAGTACAATTGCGGAATGTTATTCTGTAGTTACATTGTGACGTTTCGTTAGTAGGTATCCCAATGTCATACTTGCTTTGCGAGTTTCCAATTTCAGTTTTTCTTCATTCAGTATTATGTTGGAGTGTCTTTCATCATTTATAGTCCACGGTCCTATAGCTTTCTTTATTGTCTTTTATTTCTTCCTTTCGTTCTTGTCCCTATTTTCGCATCGGTTGTCTCTATTAATTTTGTATTCAAAATATTTGTGTTTTCTACACATTGTGCGATGGGCACCGAGTTGTCATAAAATATAATGTTCTAAGGGCCGCCTTTTTAAAAAGGGATTTCAATAATTCCAAGTGCTTTCTGAACGATTAGTTTTAAGAGTAATATTTTAAAGTGAATTTTGCCGTAGTTCCACAATTATATATGTATATATACAGCAGGTATTGATTGGCAATGTACTACTTTAACACGGCTGGGAAACAGGTAATGATATGGTTTCTGATATGGGGTGTCTACCTGCCCCTGCTGGTATTAATACAGGGGTGGTGGTGCAACTACCCCTGTACCTGTGTACCTGCCTATTCAGCACAAAGGGAGGGGGTTAGAGAGTTCATTCATAAGAGTGTTTGCCCTAGCAGCCATTGTCCTAGTGCCCTGGCTAGTGCTAGCCACTGAAGGTGGGGGGGGGGTGTTGGCACACATAGAGGGGTACTTATACCCTCCCCTTGTAGTCGTCTACTGCAGCCTGCAGTAGGCTCACTATTCGTTGCTGCAGTAATGAGTCGCAGAATGCCTGAAGTCAGGCATTCAGGATGTTTTCATTTCAATAGGAACAGATTTTCAACATTTGCCCATAGCTGTGGAAAATTCGAAGAATTCATCTTTCGGCCCTATCTTTCGAAAGCAGTTCATAAAAAGCTAACAAACCCTTAGCCGTTTAGATTATCGTTCTGTCCCCCCACCCGACTAGCTAGGAAGAGGGTTGCGGCTGAAGTTTAAATGAACTTTATAATGGAGCGGCCTCCTTACGTTGGAAACAAGTTACAAGAATATCGATCGGTTGCTCCAAGTAATTTCTCAATTACTTACCTCGAGTAATTAACGGCAGGATGCTCGAATGGAATTGACATAAAAACGTCCCTATCAATAATTGGAACTGAAAGTAAAATGTAATTTTTTTCTATCTTTGTTTTGAGAACAATAGGGCTTTATATTTAGTATTTTAAAAGTATTTCTAGTATGATTTTTTTCTAAATTTAATTGCTTTATTTACGTCTTAACATACGTTTTATCGTTATTGTTTAAGGTAATGCTAGTTAGGTATCAGTAACCTGTTCATTATTACAGTTTTCATTCTTGTTGTGCTTGCCTGTTGTTTCCATTCGTGGGTTTAAAAAAATTTAATTTATATTTTTATTTTTGATTATCCAATGGCCACGTGATTTAAATATCCCAGAAAAATAGATAAATAAAATTTACTCGTTAATAGAACTTCAATATCCCTTATTGTTTTGGCTTCAAATTTAGCTTTGTTCGTTTTCCAATCGCAGTTTAGACAACCAATAATAAAGTTTAACGACGCGCTATTTATATTTTATATATCTGGCCAGGTTCCCAGAGGAGGTAGGGAGGCGGCTAAAAGGGCCTCTTTCTTCCCATTCCCGCGGGAAAACTCTCAATGGAGTCTCTGCGGTGACATTTGTGCACCGCTTTTTGGGCCCTTAACAAGGTTCTTTTTGTCCTTCCCGCCGGCGGCAGATTTAATTTACAGACAGTTTCCGCTTCCTCGTGACGCCGATGAACCCCGGAGAGACAGAGATGACGCGAGACGAACTCAAAATATTATATTTATATTAAACCGAACCTTTGTGGCTATAGGCACAATGTTTCTATGTCATTTCTCAAGATATAGGAGATACACAGTGATAGGTACAGACTAATGTAGACCCACTACCTTGGACCCTTTATAGACAAAATCCTCATACCAGTCTGAAAAAAAAATTGTTGACATCTCCAATCAACAAGACATAAATACTTACCTACAATTGACAATATACAAAGATATATTGAAACCGACGTGGACACACGTCATGGAACTATGGGGATACGACGCTGTTCGAAAGTCCTTCAAATCATCCCCCCCCTGGTATGCTTCCAATCATACTCTTCGACCTCAACATACCTACAGTCGACAGAATCATAAAATCCCGGGTCCCGAATATCATTCCCGTCTTTCTGCCATTATCCTTCCCCACCCCACATCGGCGGCTTGACAAGAAGGGAAAAATTACGGATTTATTCCTCGATAAAAATGATTACAGTAATATAATAATAATTAATTTTTATCTAGATTTTTTACGCTCCCAATCCCTGTATATTTCAATTTCAGGTTATTTTACTTCAGTGCGACTTTAAGATCTCATTCGGTTTTAATCGGTTTCAACCGTGAGCCGTTTTCACGGATTTTCCCAATTATAGCTTCCAACTCAATATCAGCCAATATCTGGGGGGGGGGGGTTAGGAGGTGGGGCATTATCTGCTGAATTGATTCGGAACTTCACTTCAAAGGTCTCGCCCGAAAGTAACTTTTATTGTGTTTCCAGATGGGGGAAGAATAGGAAACAAACGGTGCCCCCTACTACACTTTTCCATTCGGACGGGCACATTATGAAATTTTCCCCGAACTGCGTCGGGTTTTTCGCGCTTAAAGACTGCCTTCGCTTTGGAAAACGGTCTTTGGGTTGGTGGGTGTTGTGTGTGTGTGTGTGTGTGGGGGGATTTTCCTCTCCAACACTCTTAGTTTATGTTTCGTTTTATAAATTTGGGCGCGGGGGGGGGATTATCTGCGTCCTGAGGCAGCCCTTGAGAAGGGCCCTTTGGGAACTGGATATCGTCAAAGCTGTCCACCCAGGGTGTTCCCACCGCGGGGCGGGGGTGGGAGGATTATGTCAGCCCTCCGAGCCTCACAGAATACGGATACAGACGAATATTTGAATAATTTTCTGATGTGCTGAATTAACTAGACAACCGAATTAACCGGCCCGGTTCGTTCGGTCAGAATCGAAGGTCCAGAACAGACAGTGTTGGAACTAGACCCTTGTTATGTGTCATATTTTCAAGGAAAATTCTTTTCCACCACCACTACAGCCACAAAATTCAAGTTTCGATAATAATTCGTTAAATGCATATTTTTTTAATAAATTGTAGAAAGGAATTTGGCACATAAAAAAATCGTATCCGTAACGGAGTTAGTGTACAAACTTTACTCTTGCTATCACTTGTTGCGCCAAGAGTCTTGTGTGAACTTATATTTTCGGGAAAAGGTTTAAAGTTTTTGAGTACAGGGGCGGGTTGGGGTGGGGAGGGGTAGTAAGTTGCACAGTGTAACAAGTTTCACTTCTGTGGCTCGATGTATTATTCTTGCATTGTCCATTATGAATTTCGTTTTCACCCGGTTACCTTCAATTCGGAGTGTGAAATTTGGTCAGGAAAAAGTTGGGGTTTCACTTCATTTACGCAAACGGTACAACTATTTTTATTTATTCTTCGGTTGACTGGTAACTTCCTTTTTCCTGTGTGGATTACATAAACTAATAGGGGTAAACTGGTAGGGAGAGTTTTCTTCGCGGAGAGTGCCTTAGGCCTAGGGTGGCGGAGGCTTTTCACACCGGAGAAAGACCTCACTGGGGAAAAGCCGCACTGAGGAAAAGAAGAATTAGTGCCTGTGATATATATATATATATATATATATATATATATATATATATATATATACACGAACACTCAGAGGGCATGTAGCGTGCAGCAAAGTTTGGAGGTTAGCCCAAGTCAAGGGATCGAGTGGTGAGGGGAAAACGCTTTCCCGCGGGAAATCCACCAGCCTGGAGGCTCAATCTCCAGAGAACGCGGCAACTTCGGCCCACCGCAAACACGGACCTGCCGGTTGGAAAAGCTCCGCAGTATTTACCGCATTTGTGTTGGGCATTCCCCCCCCCCATTTCATTTTTAAGCCCACTTACGTGTACGGAAACGCTTTGTGTGCTCCAGAATAAAGGAAGGAGAATGGAGAAGGAAACATAATAGGGTGACAATCGGGGGCCCTCTACAGTAGCGCGGATATAATAAGCGAAATAAAGTGTGGAAGGATCCTAATGGTTGGACACGTACTCTGAGGAGAGGAGAGGCGGGTGTCGACTGAAGAAGTTGATGAAGTCTTAAGGAAGACGACCCCGCTGAAGACCTTTTTGTTGGTGCGGCTAAATATTAACTTAGATAATAAATGGCCCCGGGAATTGAATCAGTGAAACATATATGGAAACATCCTCCAGTCGTCCGTATATTATCCTACGCATTGGGCTGAATTATTAACCTTTAAAATCGGAAAATCGGTTCTGTTTGCGCAAAAATAATTTATTGGACGTTATGACCGGCTCGAGCTGGAAGTCAAATTTAGTTCCGTTTCAACTCAAAACGCAATATTCATATTTACGAACGTACAGTCACTGCCTGTATTTACACTATTGTATTGAAAACAGAGTACATATATGTATATATATATATATATATATATATATATATATATATATAATCAAAGCCGGAAGGAGTCAGCAAATATTTATTCACAAATGGAATAAATTACACGGTCAGTGGTCAGAAATATACGTATCGTCCTAATTACAATAAATTGAATATTGATGCTTCCAAACCAGGATCGCGAATATTGCAGACAAACAGTGAAAACTAAAAACAGAATACTCAGTAACAGGAGTATACAAATTGTAGTTGTGACATAAAAATAATGAAATGAAAGTAACAAATCACCAGTAACCGATATAGCTAATGAAGGTGGCGAGCGGCCGAAAGCCAGTTGAGAAAAGATCGAAAAAACTAATTTATTTAGGGCACTTTTCCGTTAGCTGGGTGCAAGCGAAAATCATCAAATTTTTTACAATCATAAGGGGAATGTTCGTTTGGGGCCCTAATGTGCTCTATTCTCTAAATTCATTCAAAACAAAGCACGATTTCCTTTTTTTCTTCGATCTTAATTTTTGTAAAAAAAAAGATGAAAATCTGGGATTTAGCTAGAACTGAAAAAGCCAAAATCACAGTACAAGTGACAGTGACAGTGCAGTGAGGATGCCCCCTGAAAAGCATCCAAAGTGCCGACAGTGACTAACACCGCTATTGAAGATGGCGAGCGGCCGAAGACTAAACCGGCGAGAGGAGACAGAAACACAACAAACCTACGGTATTCCAACCCCTCGCAGACCACAAAACAGGTATATTAAACTAGAACGAATATTTTCTATACGTCTGATTAGGTTCTAATTAGCCTGCACTATATTGGGGGGTGGGGGGTGGGGTCGGGGGTTGAATGTTTATTGTCCGGTTGCCCGTTTCATTGTTGTGTGTGAAGCAATGTTTGTCGGGGGCTGTTCTCTGTCGTCGCGGTCGGTAATGAGAGGGTGTTGTGGGAGGGGTGGGTGACAACACCGCCCCCAATTAACAGGCACCAACCCCAACCCCCGCCCCGCCAGCTAGCTTTGTGCCGCAAATACTACCAACAACCCCCGCTAACACTTCTCCCCGTATTATGCCAGGGGTGTTTTTCCTTTTTCCGCCCTCTATACCCTGCACAGACTGACAAAATTACGGTTTACAAGCGATACGGGGATTTAAAAACGCATTTCTTTTGTTTATTCACAGGGAAATTTTGATTTAACTGAATTTTGGGTAACTCAAAATACTGACCTGTATTGTTTAAACAATTAATATTATATCACTCTAGCGTCTAGTGATATTTCCGCTTCGAAACTGTTATTATTTTTCGGGGGTTGGCAACGTTAACATTCCCAAAAGAAGGACAGCATATATATATATATATATATATATATATATATATATATATATATATATATATTAGGTGTACCCAAAAGTAATCAACAATTTGATAAGAACCTATTTTGGTCTTGAGGAGTTCTTCAAGAGGGGAATCGAAAATTTACCGGAAAAGTGGCAGAGAGTTGTTGAAAATATCGGTGAATATATAGTAGATTTTTAGCAAAATAAAATGAATTCCAAAATCAAAATGTCGATTACTTTTGGGTACCCCTAATATATACCACAGCAGTGCAAGTGAAGTAAGGACTTTAGCGTCCAGTATGTACCAAAGGGACTGCTATTGAAGATGACGAGCGGCCGAAACCGGTCTATCAATAGCGAATGGGTACAGAAGACATGCATGATACAGTGTTATTCTAAACCCTTACCGACAACCGGATGGGTATTCAAGTATTTAGTTGTAATAGTTTGATTTGATGAAAAGATGAATAAAAATGACTCTCGAACTAAAAATTGAAATAATTTTTGTATCGCAACCGTCCTAGTTCCACAGGAATATTCCATTGTCCGGATAATGGATTTCGTCCGTGGAAAAAATCTCGCCCGAACTCTTATAACGAGAGGGGGAAAATTGAGACGGAGTGAAAAGATGCAAACTTTAGTTGGCAGAGGTTTTCAGTTCAATAAACGATAGTTGGTGCGGTCGCAATTATACCGGTGGAACTTTGGCCCGCGGACGCTTTCCACAATCCAAGATAGCCCCCGGGTAATTTTCCCGGCTCTCGGGGGAAAACTTTTTCAAGGCGCGAAAACGCCGAAACTTCTGGATTTCTATAAGGGCGGAAAAACACTTTACCCCGATCCCATTTCCTCGCCGCCCAATAACGCGCCGTTTCTAAATCAAGATCTCTAGATCCGTGCGCGCCCTCCACGGAGTCAAGGCCGAAATAGGTCTGGAATAGGATAAGCCAACTGAAAAGAAGAGTATAAATACAATCCACAATCGGGATTCGAACCCGGGTCGACGCGTTTAAATTCGGAACTCATTATATAGGATAATCCCGCCATTCTATTGGTTTGGCAACTAAATAATTACGGGGTTTTCCAGTAGGTTATGAGGTACCCGTTAGTGAAAAAATCAAAACTGAATTTAGTAAATGAATGTTGACAATGTATCACTTTGTACACGGCACATAACTATTTGTGAGCTCGACTTTTTGACACATTTTTTTTACATTTATGAAAATAAAAACGCGAAATATGACGATAATATTTCACCACGTTTAAATTGATGACTGTTTCATAGAGTACCAACTAATATAACATATAGGAAGAAGTCCTTTAGATAGATATGAAACACAGAGTGAAAATACAAACAACGCCGTCTGTGAAATCCGCAATGACTTAGTTGCCGGCCAAATATTTGCGAGATGTTTCTAGACGGGAAGATTCCGTTCAGTAACAAACTGGATTTGATCAGTGACAAACAGAATGCGAAGAATAACACGTCCCAACAAATACAACGACACTATTATTATGACTAATATAACACCACGTACTGCGCATTTATCACGTGAAAGAAAGCGTTTTTTTTAAAAAATGTCATGAACTCCTCAATATCAATTCGATATCATGTCTTCAGTTATTCTCCAGTCGAAACTGCGATGGTGTCGACGTTACGAGGCGAAAGCATAAACTGGCCTTTAGTATGTAACGTGCCATAACGATGGGCGTAGGGCATAGGGGTGTTCCATCCCCACTTTGCCCATTAAACAACCACCCCCACCCCCGGGGAGGGGGTCTGTCTTCACGACCGATGATTTTCCCGTGGGAGAAACTTCTCAAACCTTATTAGTCTGGGAACAGTTTCCCCCCCCCCGGCTAAATCTCGGGTTATTAACCGATCGAGCCTCGAAATGATGAGACCTCATCGATACAAGGCATTTATTTATTTAAAATCCCTTAATTTGTGCGGTCAATCGGTCCTTGTGATGTACATTGTACAAACCCGCACTTATCGAACATAATAAGTTGAATCCTGAGAAAAAGCTTAGAAGAAAAACTTTACCCAAAAATGTACCTATATATAGGTGTTAAAAAAAGAAATATTTTGGTAAACTTTTCTATTTTCAATTCAACGGTAGCAACTTGTCTATTTTCTCAATCAAATTGCTTATCCAACCCAGACGAAAATTCGTGTTTCCCCTCTTGATCTGGATCAATCTATAGTATGAAGTATTTAGCTTTCTCAAAAACTTGAAAAAGTTCATGTTTTATTTTATGAAACTTCCTACAAATATTTGTGTAGTTGAAAAAGGGAGCACTAAACACAACACTTAAGCGGCATATTTGGTACCGCACTAATCGAGGGTTTCTTGTACACAATTCGATAGCGGCAGTTTACGACCTTTATTAATATCCGAATTTAATTGGGACGTGGAAATGTTTTAGCAGTGTGTAGGAAGATGTGGCTTTAAGCCCCAACAGCCCAAGTATTGAGATCTCAAGAAGACTGTTTGTCCGAAGTACAATGAACATTGGAGTTGGACGACGGACGACGGTACGCTGCGGTCAATGTTGTCTCGCTGAGAAGTTCTGTTCTGTGGAGAGATAATGGCGCTAATGGCGGCCACTTTCGGGGCCTAATGTGATTGCACAAGTCGAACAGGACTTAGCGCCGGGCCTCCCTTTGATGTCCCTTTATAAATCCGTTGTAATAAAGCCTTAGCGCCCAACTTGGAAGGGTTCCAAAATACAGTTGTAAATTATTAATTTCACGAGGAGTCCAAACAGCAAATATCTAATGTCGTTTAATCGAAATTTCATCAAATTTTCCTCATGTTCCTTCCCTATACTCGAAAACTCCTGTTTCCCCCCCTCCCCTAAAATAAAATTTTTTAAATTATTCAAAATTTTTTAGTGTAACCCTTCGCGAAACCAACAACGCCCGAACACAGCCAACAATGCAGAACAATTCTTTGTTATTCGATTACAACAAACAAAATCAATGTCTTTTGTTGTAAACATGTCTGGGTCTTTACACAGGTGATGTTGCAACATACTCGATTTCTTCACGGGCGGACAGAGTTTTCTCATTAATTACATAGTGGTATTAATAACTCGGTAATAAGGAATTTTGTTATCGTCGAAATTGGATCTGCCAGTGGAGCAGACGTTCCCACACAATATGTCCGCGGGTCGATTTTTCCCAGGGGTTGAAAATCGTGGGAAATCACTTATAAAGGTGGGTACGGGGTCCAGTAGCGGCCCCCGAGGTAACGCCCACAACCAACCCTCAACCACCCCCGAAACTAACAAACCTTCTGATTGAAGTTCCCAGTGAAAAAAAAAGGGTCGTAAATCCTTGGCCACTGAATTATTATTTTAGAAACGGGAATTGTTGAATAAATCATTATCGTCTGAAAACCGCTCAATATGCGGAGGCGATGCATTTTTCCGTTTAATACTTTTCATTTAAATGTTTCCCCTATTCATCCGTTTTCTAACAAATCTGGGCAACAGTATTCGGACGCTCATTCTATTATTATTAATATTATTCCGAATATTGGATTCTGGATATTTGATTTCCCTGGAATTATTATTCCCGTAATAGAATTATATTGGGTTATATACCAGAAGATTTAAAAACGGTATATCCCGCAATTCTTTACAGTTAATTAAAATTTGGGGCAGGATGCCGAATGTGTTTCCCACAGATAAATTCTTCAGCGTGGGCATTCCCACGCGTTGATTCCCGTGGGAAACCGAAATATCCCGGTTATTAGGCCTACTGGAATCAATTCGTCGGCCGGTTCGGTAGCCCCCCTATATCGATGATGCCCCTACTGATTGGGAAGGAAAAAAACCCATTTTTCTGTTATTTGTGGGTTGTATAATTGTCAACAGGAAAATACAATATCTTTATGCAATATATTTAATCGGTTGACTTTGAATGAAAATAACACTATGCTACTGAAGATGAAGTGTTATCTAAACTGAAGTGTTGTTGAACCTGAATAACTTGACAAATCGTGACAGTACAAATTGACACAAAGCGCCTGTTTTGTGAAACTATTGATATAATTTCTGGACAAACTAGGTGAAAATTCGTTCAATATTCAGAAAATATTCTTAGTTCAATGAGACCTTTAATCGGTTGACGTCGAATGGAAAATTCATTCCGCCACCGGATTTCGAACCCGCGCCTAAGCGTTCAACCCGCTCCGTTCTAATAATTGAGACATACCGCTGGATAAATAGAACAGCTCCGTTTCAGAAACGTCTAATACCACCGCGGTGCTACATCTAGCGGTGCGCGAAGTGAGGGGTAGTTCTCACGAGAATTCATGATCATTGGTTCCTGAGAAAACGTTGCTGTGGGAACCGGGAGGGCGGGTTGGTGTGGCACGTAGCACGTGCCAGAGCCATTTCCCATGTTCCCACCCGAACAGGGCGACAGACATTCGAGTTGGTGTTTCTCACGGGTAGTTTTTAAACTCGAGTATGCTTTACTTTATTTTATTGGAATTCAGAAGTGTTTTCGAACGGAGAAGGCGGCTTTTTTGCCCATCGATCCACTATCTCTGGATCAAGAGTTTCCCTATGCGAAGCTTTTCCAGTTGGGAAACGAGGAAATGTGTGGAATTTATTAATGTACTACTAACATATTCGGGCAATACGTTAACATGTTGTAAATGCTCACATTGGCCTGGTTGATAATAATGATCATAATTAAGATATTTAATGACGCAATTATCGTCTAAGTAAGGGGTATTCTCCCGGGGGGGACGATCTTAATTGAACATAGTTGGGATTTCCCAGGACGTTTTCCTTCCGTCGCACAGTTCTCTTTAGGAGCACAAGGGGACTTTTTCTTGTATTGTGCCTGTCAGTAGCTGTCCTTTTCAGGCCACTTTCTCAAGACTTGGCTAATAACGGTCGTCCCGAGAATGAGGAGGTGGAGGGCTTCAACGCCACCAAATTGACCTGAGGAACCCGCCCTTAAAATAATAAAAGGACCGTGAGAAAGTCCGGGAGCGTGCGAAAATTCCTGCCCCATTATCTCAAATGCACTATTTCGAACAAAGTTGTACACTGTTGGTATGTGTAGTCAGTTTAATAATTCAAACAATTATATATTGTCTATAAACGGTGTTCCGGAAGTGAGCATTTAATATTTGAGGTTCCCATATCCGATGCGAGGGGCTAAACCAAGGCACACGGGGCACAAGTTATGGAGAAACTCAAATTACATTGCATAATAAAATCAAACTATTCGCCAATAAGCGTTAGTGATAAATATATTGCAAAGAGCGCTAAAAATCCTATTGAAAAGAGATAATTCCGAATTTTTTTTAACACCCGTGCACTATCATAAAACGTTATAAATGTGCCGCTTAAGGAGTTAATAAACACTGTTGATGCGACTTATTTAGCACTGCTAACACCTGAGAGTCAATAAAAGATAATACACTTTTCATTAAACATTTTTCTTTAGTGACTAAAATTAGCAATCTAATAGAGTAGATGAGGGAGGCGGGATTTCTCAATACGTCGGAGTCGTTAGCCTAGAGGCTTCCCACGGCCTACTGAAGAAGAAGAAGAAGAAGAATTTTTTTTTATGTGTTAAGAATCTGTTTTACATTGGTCGTAAATAATGGGCCGACAGAGGACGGTCTGTGAACCGCCACCTCCTACTACGGTGGCCCTAATAATGGGCTACTGACAACTGTGAGAATGGGGCATCGCTTCGGTAACATTCGCGTGGGAAAAACGCCCTTACTTATAGGACACACCCCGGAACACAGCGACGGTACGCCGAACTGTAGGAAACCGCCCTTATGAGATCTACACAGAATTATACCTCAAACCAACGCTTTCTCCTGTACACACATTCCCACGGCTCTACTGAAGGGCGAGTTTCCCACGGGAATACGTTCTCGGAACACGGTTGCCCTTTGTAAAACCGGGAGTAAGAAATACGGGGGTGGTTAATGAATCACACAGGCGACCTAATAAGAACAACGTCCAGTCGGAAAAGCGTGAAGGATCTTTCCCACGAAATTCGGCAGGTCAGTCCGCATTCCCACGGTAAATCTTAAGGGCAAGTTTCCCACGGGAAGAACCTTAAGATGTACTCCGCGTGGGAAACCGCCCTTAAGATATGGACATAGAATTATCCCTCCTACGCTTTCTCGTATGCCGAAATTTGAAATATTCCCACGGTGCTTCTTAGGGGCGAGTTTCCCACGGGGAGGATTCTGAGAATTCGGAAGCCAATTAAAAGACCGGGAGGGAGAAATTTGGGGGTGGCTCATGAATCATGCAATGAAGCTAATAATACGAACCTCCGATCGGAAAAGCGTCAATAATGTTTCCCACGACATTGGGCAGGTCAGTCCTGATTCTCACGGTAAATCTTAAGGGTTGGTTTCCCACGGGAAGGCCTTCTCGGAACACAGAAGCCGTTTATAAGACCGGGAGGAAGAAACTCGGGGGTGGATCAACCTTATTATCGGTATAATAATAAAGTCCAAGTGTGTTCGAACCTTCCCACGAAATTTGGTTGGTTAAATTCTCACGGTCCTTCTTAGGGTCGGTTTCCCACGGGAAAAGCTTAACACCCTGGGACTCCTGGGACTGTAGGAAACCGCCCTTACGAGGTGTATAAAGAATTATCCCTCCAGCCCAAATGAAATGTCTTCACGCTTTCTCCTATACGGAATTCCCGCGGTTTGACATATTCCCACGGTGCTTCTTAAGGGAGGGTTTCCCACGGGAAGGCCTTCTCAGAATTGAGAAGCCCGTTGTAAGACCGGGAGAAAGAAACTTGGGGGTGGTTCAACCTTATTATCGGTATAATAGTAACATCCAAGTGTTATACGAACCTTCCCACGAAATTTGGCTGGTTAAAATCTCACGGCGCTTCTTAAGGGTGTGTCTCCCACGGGAAGAATCGTTGCGTGGGAAAAGTGGCCTTAAGACCGTGGGACTCTGCAATGAATAACCGAACTGTACGAAACCACCCTTACGAGGTGTATAAAGGAATTATCCCTCCAGCCCAAATGAAATGTCTTCACACTTTCTCCTGTACCGCGGTTTGACATATCCCCAAGGCGCTTCTTAACGGTGAGTTTCCCATGTCAAAATGTTCTCAGAATTCAGAAGCCCGTTTTAAGACCGGGAGAAAGGAATTCGGGGGTGGTTCAAGCTTATTATCGTTATAATAATACTATCCTCCAAGCGGGAAGCGCGCTCCAACCTTCCCACGACATTTTCTGGGTTAGGGGTGGGCTTCCCACGGGAAGAACGTTGCGTGGGAGAACGAGCGTGGGACTTTACCAACGAATAACCGAACTGTAGGAAACCACCCTTATTATTGGTACAATAATAAACTTCAAACGGCAAAGTGAGTAGGACCCTCCCCAAGAAATTCGGTAGATCTGTCCGGATTCCCACGGTACATGTTAAGGGTGGATCTCGAACGGGAAGAATCTTTGCCCGGCCTTAAGATACACCCTGGTTGTAGGAAACAACCCTTATGAGATGTACATAAAATTATCCCTCCAACGCTCGTACTATAACAAATTTTATTTCATTATGTTGTTCATAGTGTGCGGGAGAAAGTGAAAATTTGTTTCAACAATGCTCCGTACATACTTATAGTCGCGGACAGAGTAAGACATAATTCCCCCAATTATCACCGAATGTTATCTTATTTTTTTTTATTATTTCGAAGGAAAAAAGCTTAATTTTTTAAAATTTTATCCGTGAGAATTAGTAGATAAAAAGTTTGTCGATGGCTCGTTACGGGGGAGTGGCAGAAATGCGTGGGAATTACGGCACGTGCCACAGTCAGCCTGGTTCCTGCCCTGTTTGTCGTGACCTCAAAACCAGTGTTTGTTCACCACTTAACGAGGGGGATGGACGAAAGCTCGATGTTTCTCACGAGAACCCTAACCTAACCTTGGCGGTGACTGGTTTCAATAAGTATTGAGCCTATTAAAAAATACAGAAATCACAGAAATTTGCAATATAGTCCACTACAGGAATTCTCATTAGAATTTATCTATGGCTATGGAAGATTCATCCCGTGGGCAGTGTTACTACGGTGTTACTATCCAGTGCTGCCGCTACAAGATTGCATTAACTTATGGTATAACTGTTATAATAGAAAATGCAAATGTAAGAATTCTGGCTACAAAAAAAAATAAGAAATGTTTTTTCAATGCGCCGTTTCATTCACACGGGTATACCCAAATTGATTAGGCGTGAGAAACCGTGAGAGTGGTGGGAACGGCCGTATGGCACGTGCCCTATCCAACCCAATTCACTCTCAACCCCTCCTCGCTTATCACGATATCACTACTAACGGCCACTAGACCTCTTATCTTGGCCAACGCCGAATAGAACCCCCCCTTCAGTATCTCGTGGACTTCACATGGGAAAAGAAGCCGTAGAGCTTCACACTCCAGTGACGGACCGCGTGCTATAGTCTAATCCGATTGGAACGTTTCCATTTGTTCCATTAACGGGGCAGAAATATAATGACTATACTGCAGTTACTGAAAACGCAGAAATGATGTTTCTACAATGGGTAGGGTTCCCCGCAGTACACCATCTCTCGAATTTGGATCGAAGTTGGGATGATGTACTTTAAAAACGGGGATAAAGTAAGCCCCAACGAAAATTCGCGGCGAGCCCTCGACGTAGAGGATATAATCTAGTCATTTTTCAGATTCAGTCGCCGGGTAGTTATGCGGACGAGTGGATGAACAAAATGAATTATTCATTATTGGAGTAATCAGGAGACGGGAGACAGTGATGAATATTCACAAACTACTTTTATCTCGTTATTGACTAGAATGTAAGCTATACATTTTGATATTAAACATGTACCGATAATTTAACGCGAGTCAATAATTTTTTTAATAAAAATATCAGGTTCCCAGGCTGGGAATCTTCCCACGGTAATATTGGGCGTTGAGGAAGCGGGGTGGGGGAAGCTGAAGGGCTTGGTTGGAGGGGCGGTGTTAAAGGGACAACCTCCAGGGCTCAATCATGCAACGGAGGTCAGTCTATGGCAGAGCATCGTGGCAGCACGTCCTCTAGATCTCTGAGGGGGTTACACCTCAAGAATTACGGGAGTTGGGACATCGAAGAGGGAAGTTTTGGCCGGGCAGCAGTGGTTCGAAAATTAATTTTCCGCTAAAGCCGATCGAAAACTTTGCCATGAAAATTGTACTTGATTGGTCAGAGGGTATACAGGATGAATGTTTGGCTTCTCGCTATCCTCAGTAGCATTCCTGCAGCAAGACCTCCCGATGAACAGTCCCGTCAGTGGTGGCAACACTGCGATCTTAGTTTCGGACTTGATTATACATTTACTTAGAAAGTTGTGTAACTATTCATTTTTTAGTCCATTCGCCATGGCAGAAAGTTTTAGTCTCGGTACCTCCGATGCAATGTATTTCTTCAGCTTTGACCCTCCCCGTTAATCATTGTTGAGGATATTACAAGGATCTTAAGCTTGGAGAAGCTTAGATTGTCTTCCGACCTTAGGATGACACACAACATAGTGGTAATAGTGGAATTAATTTATTGTGTTTCGTTTGTGTATTTGGTTCAGAAAGGTACGTCTGGTGGAAAGTTCTGTCGGCTGTTGTGCCCCATTCGACCTCTGACCTGAGACAACTCAAGGAGGACCTCTACGAGGCACTGTTCAAACGGCCGATGGCGCGCAGGTATCTCATTATATTTATAAAATAAACAAATAGCTTTTTTATATTTAAATTGTGTAAGTACAGTTTTATATTCTACATTCTCCGCTTGTTGGACAGGTCTATAAAGTGCGTCAAGTACGTCAAGTCGTTCTTGAACATGGGCATCAGCTACAAGTTCGCCAAAATGGACAACATGGAAAGGACAAGCGAAAGGGTAGACTGCAGCCGATATAAACTTTGTTATTATACTTTAAAATCAGATCAAAAGTATCTCAATAAGTTACCATAACACACATGGTAACGTTGGTAATTCGCTATATCATTGAAGGAATGCTACTGATATGGCGAAAAGCAGAAACCGGTCTAGCTTAAGACTACTCATCTGGTTATATATTCCAGCGTTATTATCAGTCAAAATATTGAGTACTTTTGCACAACCCCACTTTATTTACTGTTGTTTCCAGGTGAAAAACATGTTGTCCGACATAACTGAATCTTTCAACCGGCTGGTCGACTCTCTGTCCTGGATGGACGAAAAGACCAAGTCCTCGATCAGGGACAAGGCGTCGGCAATAAGCTCCTATATCGGCTATCCGAAATGGCTCCTCGAACCGGGACAACTGGAGGATTATTACAAACACGTACGTGTTCCACAACGACCAGACGAAATGTTTACGGCGGAATTTCGTTTTAACTCGCTCTGACACGTACACTTACTACAAAACATATGCATATGGCACAACAAATTACTTGGACGGAAAGGCTGTGGACATTACTTATTGTGTACAATCAACGAACAACTGTTATAGATACAAAAAGCGGAAAGTTCGTTTCTTCCAATAAAGAAGATGGCACTTTTGACGTCCATCCGACTATAGAAGATCTCTAGGCCAGTGGCGTTTAAGTCCTAGTAGGGGGGACTTTAGGAACCGGGATTTTATTAATTCATCAACTGTAAATATGTTGCGGTTTCCAATTCGGGATCGGAAACTCCGTATGTCTCGGTAGAACCGTCCGCAAGAGTTCTATGCCGTATATCAGTGTCGGTTTCAATATGCTTTTCCACATTCCCAGTTTTGTTGGCCAAAGTCCATTTCGATGTCTCTTCCCCCCGTCACTATTCGGCCCAGATAGGCCAAATTTACGGTTCCAGTCGATTCTTTTCAGTCCTTAGGCAAAAGTGGTACACTTATACCTATTACTAAAACTGGGCAAACCCCAATGTGAAAGGACATAAAAGTGGACGATATGTAATGAATTGTAAAGAATACAAAACGGAAAGGAAAAAATTGAAGAGAAAACACCTTAGAAAACCAGCTATTAGAATTTATGAAGAATATTTATAAAGAGTGTTCCAACTTTTCGAACCAGTGCATGCGTCCTATATTCGTGACTTTTCTTAAAAGCCCTTTCCGATCCTTTAACAAATTATGTTATATATAAATGTACGAATATTTTATAATGAATTAGGACTCGGTTTTACGATAATATAACTGTGTTGGGAACAATGAAAGAGAATGCCATTAGAGTGTTGGGGGATGAATTCTGTACAAGTGATACGCGGCTTAATCCGAGTGGCCTGTTTAGCATCAACACTGTGTACGGCCACGCTTAAAGCTACATTAAATATGTAGAAGCTCCAGTGTGTGTTTCTGTGTCCGGTTTCACAATTCGCGTCGTGCATAAACGAGACATATTTTAATTAATTTAAATTCCAGCTGTGTGCGTCTGCCCGTCCCCGGTGAAATCGGCCATATTGAACCTTTCCAAAATCAAAGATCCGGACTTCATTACATCAGAAATTGTATTACGTTGTGGGATATTGCAAAAAAATAGAAGCCCCCCCCCCCGCTGTTACGGGATTTTTGGTGGGTTCAACCCAAAGCTGCTCACCGTACCCACTGAAAGAAGATGGCGAGACCTGCCCAGCAAAACCATATCGCACGAATATCCTTACTTTTTTTTCTCTCTTTTATTGTTGCAACTGTAAAAAGTACAATAAGCAACATCGATATACAAACACTAACTACAATGGCCAACAATGGAGGAGAAACCCACTCGTTTCCCCGTGGATTAGGGTGATGGTTGAGTCATGAGTGGAATCGCGTTTGCTCAAATTCGATGTTTCGTTATTAATTAAAACCGGCGGAGATTTTTATTCGTCGTTAATGAGAATAAGTTTAGTTTCATCCCCCGCCCTCGGGATTTATACTATTAGCGATAAGGGATTGGGGAATCGGCAGATATCCCGGTTGAGTAATGAGGTTCCTGGGGGAAATTCTGAAGTTGGCAGACGGCGGCTGCAGCCAAACTCTCGACGGAGCCAATTGATGAATGAGACTTCAGTTTGGTTTATTATCCGGCGACCCCCGGTTTTAATACTGTTAATGGTGGCGATAAAAAATTAAAAATAAATTCGAAAAAATTCCATGGCATCGCCCAAAATTAAAGCTGCAAAGATGAGATTCTGCGAGAACATATTGATGGGTTTATTCCGGAAACTGATAATATACATTTTTTTGACCGTCGGAAAACTGTGTGTGTTTAAATACAAAATAGTACAGGATATAACCGCATTACATAAATATGATGTTATTTTTAACAAAGAGAATTCTATACCCACATATTCAACACAAATTTCTACTTTTCCAGAACTCGACCGATATTCACCCTTAATGTAATTCAACGCCAGTTCTTTCACCGCAAAATATTTAAGCCTAAATTGAGCCTAGAAATTGGTCAAACTGCCAAGACTGGAAATGTGTCCTGGCCCCCTGCTGCGATTTCCAATTAAGATTTAACAATTTTCGACCCGAATTTTATACATTAGCGGGCTGATAATTTAAATGTTCACTTTTAACGTCATAGATTTATGCATCGGTATATATAGGGGATGATTTATAGGCGGTGTCAATGAACGTTTGCCCGAAAGGAATGGCAGGGAAAGGTTTTCTCTATCAAAAAATGGAAGGGTCTGAATTTGCTATAGATTATAAACGTTCGATTAGTTTTTAAAAATTTCTCTTTGTATTATCTGAAATAGTATTTCTGATTTTCTATCGGCGGACTATTTATTCTCGAGAGTTATTCTTCACTACAAAGTAATCATGTCGTACAAAACCTATTCCAATAGATTGACCGAAGCAGTTTAGGTAATGCTGGAAGAAAAAAATATGTCGACCCCATAATAATCAGCCTGGATAAAAAAGGGATTGGCTTTTTATTCGGCAATAATTTGAGAATTTCTCTAAATTTTCAAAACATCGATTTTTTGGTGGAATTTTGAAATTGATAGAGAACACTGAGAATAATACTTTTGATGGTAATAGGCGAATGTAGGAATCGTTGACATGGTAGCAGCTTTCAAGTTTGGGTACAGCGACCCAACGACCCCAGGGACCCCACGATACAACTGTTCTAAGGCATTAACAGTGAAGAATATTAATAGAAGGGACAGAGGATAAATGAGAGGTGTGAAAGCCGTTGAGAAATAGAATAAAGATGAAAAAAAAAGCTGTGTAGTATAAGGTTTGGTTGTGAGGTGTTGGATGGCGGAGCAGCGTTGCTGGAGGTGCCATTTTGTGAAGCAGGGGAGGGTACACCTGTTGGCTGGCACAGTGCCAGGGCTCAAGTTTAGTTGGCACGCTCCCACACTCTCCTCCCTCCCTCCCTCCCTCCTTCTTTCTTGCCCTCTTTTCGCGCATTAAGAGGCCCCGGGGGCAGTAATACACCAACTGCCGAACCAAAACTCTGTGCCGCCAACGAAGAGAACCCCAACGCGGCATAAACAAAACGAGAGAGGGGGGGAAAAACTGGGGAACAAAAATTAAATTCTGTTCCCCGGGAGGAATAAGGAATAACGAGGATTGGACTAGTCCAAAAGACCTTAAATTGAGATTCACGATTCCGTGACCGTAAAATATTGGAAACAAGCTCAAGTTTTTCCCTCGAGTAGAGGGGAACCAAAGACACGAATTGCCGTTAATTCTGTTTAGTAATTCACTTTTAAGTGAAAACAGCAAGTATCGCTACATTCAGTTTCGCAGTAAACTTTCCCCGCCCTAAAATGGCTTTTAAGAGAGAATTAACTAAAAGGAAACTTCCTTCTTGTGCCTTTATGATCATTACTTGGACGACATTTAATTGATATGAATTTACTAGTTTTATCAAAAAGCGTGAGTATATATATATATAGCGCAGTCACATACTAGTACATTATGCGTATTAACCCACGTAAAGTTATACATACTATTTTCTATGTTCTATGCGAGTCTGCGAGTGTTAGTTGAATTATCAAGAAAATGGGGATGATTTTCTCCACTACTCGTGTTTTCGGCCCTTCAACCGATTTCTGCTAACGTCAAAGTCAGTACTTGAAAATGCAAGTGTTAGTTATGGGATAAATTAGAATTCGGATCGATTAGATGTGACGAGTATGAAAAAAAGTCCTGTTTTCGGTAACTGGTAAGGCCGACTTACCAGCGAGTTCACTAACCCCACCGTACCCTCTCAGGGACGGTAACCGCGCCCACCAATAGGCCTACTTTATGTGACTTGTGACCGAAAGCGGGGTAGCTAGTTGTTACTATGTCCAGTGCAATAGTTTATGCCAACTAGGCCGGGCACCGGCAAGTGCAGGCATGGTTCTGACAGCCGCCGTGACTACAGTTTGAAATATCTATTTTAATACAGTTTCCCGCTAATTATTACCGTGTTGTATTCGCTATTCAAACCAAATTGTAGAATACTTTTATAACAATCTACAATGCAATAGTAGCCGTCAGTCATGCCCTGCCTACGTTATATTTCTCCTCCAAATAATGTTGAACAACTTTATTAAACATTGATGCAACCGTTGCTTATCAAGTGCTAACCATGTTGATACGACCAATGTTGACATTTAAACAGAAATAAAAATCAATATCAATTCCTAGATCCGTGTTTTTAATCAATGTTAATAGCTGTTTTATCGTTGTTTTGTAGTATTCTGTGGATTGTTTTGTTGTTAAGTTTTTCTTAAAGGAATCGACTTCAAACGTAAATTATGGTCTATTAAGAAATCTAACCCTTAAGGGTCTAAAACGGGTATCAAAATTGACCTCAGCCAACACCAAGTTTACGTTTTACACTTCGTTAACCGTTGTCCATCATTTTGATTTGATTTTATTTAACAGTAGTTTCTATTTTTTTATCTGTTTTTTTATCTGTCGCATCTTTTGATTGTTTTACAGATAGAAGTGATCGACGGACAATTTTTGAGATCGATGATCAGAATAAAATCGGCCGAAGTGGACAAAGTGCTGTCCACCCTCGGGGAGAAGCCCGATAACTCCACGTCGGAAGGAGGGTAAGTCCGAATTATGCGCACATTTATAATTATCTAGGATAATTACAAATATTCGAGTAAACTAATGGGTACAAATTACTTTTCAATGTCACATTTACCTTTGCCTCAGACAGAGTTATAATACGAAGTATTTGCTCAAATCATTTCTTTCCAATAATCAATTTTTCCCTCCTATTTCATACAGTTGGATGAGCGACCCTCTGGAAGTGAACGCTTTCTACGGGAGATCGTCAAACGCAGTCGGTAAGCTCAGGTTTTTCCTCAGGTTTTTCTCGCTAAACAATTTTCCTTAGAAAACCCAACCCTTCCCCCCCCCGCCAGCGCTCCCTACATAATAAACTAAAAATTGTATCCACTATAAAATCCGCGTAGGTGTGTACCCTATATGAATTTTATGGTTTCATGCAGCCATTCCAGCTGGGATTTTACAGACGCCTTTCTATTTTCTCGGCTTAGAGTAAGTAACTTCAAACTATAATAATATTATACGACGATACTTGAAGTTTAGCGTCTCTCCCCAATAAATACAGCATATTTGAAGCGATAGTTCATATAAGATAGTATTATGTAAGTTGTTAATGACGCAGGTGTTTCAATTCTTTATTACATAAACCAACAACTTATATAAATTTTGAATATATAATTATATAAAAAGTTATAGTTACGCGCGTATAACTGACATTGTTTTCTATGTTAAGGGCCCTCAACTACGGTGCCATAGGAACTATATTGGGCCACGAATTGACGCACGCTTTCGACATTGAAGGTAAAATTATCAATTGAAATAATTGTATTTAAGAGTTCGGCTTCAAATTAATGCGGCATTAATTCGTTAAACATAAATATTGTTTAAACAATGGAAGATTGAGTAAATATTCCTTGAGGTAATCGCTAAAAGTAAGAGTAAATTTTAAGTGAATTTTTAAGTGTTCTCTGGTGATAATCGGTACATTCTAGTTAGTAAGTACTGTTGACCGATAGCTCGACTAAAGTTTGAGTTTAATTTCGCTTGCCTAGTAATATATATTTTGCGCTCGATTACCATCTATTGGTTGTAATCGATTAACTCTTCTTAATTCTGAAGGTAAGGACTACGACAAGAACGGTCGCCGTAACAGGTGGTGGAGCGACGACATCACCAAAGAGTACAACAGAAGGGCCGACTGCTTCGTCAGACAGTACAACAAGTACAAAGTGGGCGGCAAACACACGGTAGGACAATATTGTACAATATTAAGGGTCGAAAAAGGGGTTTTCTGAGGATAAATTTGGAGGCGTTGTGCACCTAATGTCGGTTATTCAATATCCAATAGCGTAAAATCTCAAATACGGGAAGAATCCCGGACTAACAGGACTGCCAACCGGGGTTCTTCCCACAGTATATTGAGCTATCCTGCAGGATGTGATGTAAAAGTTCACTCTTATTTGAGAGTGGGAGGAAATGAATTAGAAGGCGGACAGAAAAAAAAATGGGAAAGAAAAATATAAAGTGAAAAAATAAATTACACCGCGGACGCTTCAGCCTTCCCTTTGCCCTTTTTCCGTTTCGGCTCAGAGGGATGAGTTTGTTTTTGTCGCGAACAATGTCCAGTCACGGTGTTTGATCGCAGCGCCTCCCGTTTATCCTGAGTGGAACTCCCAATATCGCCGAGTGCTGGTCGTCGGTCAATATTTTCGTCGGGATTTATACGCGGATTTAACTTTAACCGTGATACTTTGACATAAATTTCGACCGCGATCCGAGTCAATAGCGTGGCTCGGAAATGTTAGTTTCAACGGCGTTGAACTGTCCCTTCGAACCGTCCACAATGTCCTTCAGGTCTCGGAGCATCCCAACATCACAACATGGATGGAAAAACTTTAAGGCTTCATCGTTTCACCGTATTTCAATGTCATGTCGAACAGGCTCTATATAAAACATATCGGGGCGAGTTTGCTTACTGAATATTTCATAGAATACCAAGTAATAACATATCGGAAGAGCTCATCGGATCGAGGTGTAATTCCCTTCCAATATAAGATACTATTTTCGCGATCAGTATATCAGTGCTACTGTTAGGCTACGTTGTGTCAGAGTAAGTGGCATGAGAGAGAATATCTTCCACATTCTTTTTTGAACAGAATATTCCTCCTGTTGTTAATAACAACAACGTCGACGTATGCGAACAATTTTTTGTTTGTACAGTTGGGCAGGTTTTTACGGCCGGGGGGGGGTTCGGTCCATATTGTATTTGTTTCGGAATGATTTCCGAACAGGGAAATACCGAACACTTCGGAAAAGTTCCGGTTGTTGGGAACGAACTTTTTTGTTTTTCCGTTTCCCTTTTAAACTGCGGTAACTGACAGTATGACTTTTTGATAAGGGTTGTGCGGTCAAAATACGAGGAATTAACGAATTTTTCGCCCGACAATGTTCAGAAAACTTCGACTGTAAGTTACTGAAAAAAGAACGAGGAAACGAGAAAACGTGTCCCTAATGTAGACTCGAGGGGGAAAAGCAGAGGAAAGAATGAGTTCACTATTAAGAGAGATGATTCAGTTCAGAACTAAAGTGTAAAGAACACACGGATACCCCTTCAATTCTTAGGGCTTTAACATGTCCGAATTTTCCTTCAGTTACCATTTTCATCAGATTTCAACTAGATGAGGTGGTAAACTACGGTATACTCTGTAGAATAAAATGACTTTTTTTTCCAGTTGAACGGGACAATAACTCTGGCCGAGAACATAGCGGACAACGGCGGCGTTCGGGAGGCCCTCCAGGCCTACAGGAGCTACACAGAACGTAACGGGCCCGAACCGCTTCTACCTGGATTGGACAACTACACGCACGAACAGCTCTTCTTCTTGGCATTCTCAAACGTAAATATACCGCCACAGTATATTTTAAATCGGTTATTTTAAACGAGCTAAGACAAGTCTCAAAGAAAGGTTCACTAACGCGAAAAATATGCTTGGGAAAGTCGAAACGCGTTATGTACAATATACCTGGTTTATGATAGTAACTACTACGAGATACGACGTTGGCTGATCGTCGATTTCGGCCTTTGGTTTATGATATATCGGGATTTTACCAAACTACTATTACAGTAAATGCGGGTAAAAATTATTACATTTAAAAGAGGTCTAAAAGAAACGTTAAGGAGTTATATACAAGGAGTTAAAGATATGAGGGTAAGATTGAGCAGAAGATGAATGACATGGAAAAGTTTTAAAACCACTTTAATAATGAGGGTATACACCGGTATATGTAAACACTAATAGAAATACTCCATTCCGTTGAGAACCCGTCTGACAAAGAATATAACAGTAATAGAAGTAGTAGATTCAGTTTAGGAAGTAACACTTTATTAATGGAGGATATACAAGAAGATTAGCCTTATAATTAGCGCTTATAACGCGTACAAATATACCGGTCTGATAGTGGACGATGAATCATCCCGCAGTCGGTCCAATTAAATTACAAGCGGTCTTAAAAAAAAAAAAAAAAATTTAATGGCAACCGTTTGAAGCCGAATCGGACCGAGATGTCCCAGCTCTTAATACCAAATGGACAGTGTAAATGGCTCTCGCGAGCCAAAAATTATATATATATAGATACGTTTTCGTATTTATGTAGGTATAAATAAATAATTCCTAGAATTGACGAATGGTTTGGACATTTTTATTTTTTTTTTTTTGGCTGAAATATAACCCAAAATCTTAGTGGCTTCTGGGTGGTGATGAATTCGAGCGGGTGTTGGTTTGTTCACACCCGGAGATCAAACAACGCCTAACAGACCACACAAGTGCCACACCCCAAAGGAGGGACAATCAGCTTTCATCTCAGTTCTGTATTTCTAGCGTAACATCAACCCATCAATTGTCCTTTGGACAGAATAAAGCATCGGTCGAGGGATGAACAGCCTGTTGCACAGAAGTATCTGTGTATCTTTGTGCATTTAAAAAATGAATAAAACGTCAAAGAACCATAATTCTTCGGTCCGTACTTCTGCTAGAAAGGTACGGTCCTAAAAGGGCCTGGATAGGGGTGGATTATTGACACAGTCGTAATACAGGATAGAAATCTAGTTCTCTTAAGGTCGTGTCAGCGGTTGTTCAACTGAAATTAGTTTTTGCCGTGAAATATGAAAGCTGGAATAAAAATTTCATCGGGAAACGAATTTAGGCGACCCGCCGCCGAGGATTGGGCGGCGGGGGGGGCCCTCATCCGGACTTAATTACACGGACTTTCTGTCACGAATAAACGTAAGGCACGAAACAAGAATAAATATTAATTTCATAATTAATCCGGACACCTCCCCACCCTTTCTTTTTGTATTAGACGGTTTAGAATATTTTCAAACGTTGGTTGCAATTTTATAAATTATCTATAATCGAATAGTAGCAGTTGTCTTCTCGCTCGGATGTCGGAAAGTTTGAAAAACGAGTTTCGGAGTAAGCGATGAATTAACAAATCTTAATCGGGAATTTGTTTCCGAAAATTCCCCTTTATTAACACGTTTTCAGTTGAGCAGTCTGAATTGAATTTGAGACTCGGCTAACTTCGTTCGCGAATTTCCACTTCAATGAAACACTCGCTAAACGGTCGGGACGATTTTTCCCTTTGAGTTTGGTAATTTAATGAATTTTATATCGCTCTAATCAAATTTAGACGGACGGCGCTGTCATTAACACAGTTACTCAAACTTTCAGTCCTGTTCCAACCCCAGTCTCGGGGGTTGTTCACCCTCAAATACACCAGGACAATATAAAGGATCTGTAAGATCTATGAGAAAACAATATGCCTTAACGTGATAGAAAGCGAGATTAAAACTATGAGACGTAAGTTGTACAAATGAGAACAGTTCGAAATAAAAAAAAGGTATTCCAAAAATCGAGTAGTTAAGTAACTAGAATTAATGCGATTTATCGATAGGTCCAAAAATACCTACTAATCTTGTGCAGTTTATCGACGGAATAAATACGTAAATATTAAGGCGTTTAATTATTATTTTAAACGGAAGATATATATAAATATATATTTATAAAATGCATAAGTTTCAAGTTTGGAGCTTTGTTTCAAACATATCACCAGATATGGTGTACTGTAGGTCGGTAATATAATTAGGTATTAAGATTGGCTATACACCGTGGGGATTTCAGAGTCTGTAGGTTTCAAGAATTGACTAACAACATGCATAACTTATAATCATAGAGGCGAGTGTGGCGAATCGCCGAAACACGGCACCGTCTTTGTTAGAGTAAAACGTTTCCCAGCCTACAATAAATAAATATAACATACCTTTCGTGTTGACCGATGTTGAGTATCTGTTTGGGGCAGGTCTGGTGCGAGACGAACTCGGAGGAGAGCCTGATGGCCTCCCTGATGGACGTCCACAGCCCGAACAGGTTCAGAGTCCTGGGCACGCTCAGCAACTCCCCGGACTTCGCCGCCGCCTGGAACTGCCCACCTGGCTCCAACATGAATCCGCAGGACAGGTGCATACTCTGGTGATCGCGGTCCGCCACCCGGTAGACCTGGAACGGAGAATGGGAGTGTGTGAATGCGGGCGAACTCATACGGTTACGGTCGATCGCTGTGGATCGGGATGGACGGTGATCACTGAAGACAATCATTCCTACTATTTTTGGGACCATTCAACTCGAAAAACGACACAAATTATGTTTCTGTATGATGTATATACCAGACACTTCCGCCCCCGCGAAGTCTCAGAGTATATTTCATCAGAGAAACTTCTATTGGTTCTCTTTCCAGCGTTTCATTTTTAGTGATTTTAGGACTTTTGTTGTTTCGCTACTATTTAAAGATAATTGTATCTCCGCTGTCTTCTGTCCCACCCAGAAAAGATGATACGGTGGCCATGAGGAGACAGTGGAGACACGATGCTACAGATAACCGCGAGAATGATTATATTAATTTTTGTATTTCCCCCGAAAAATTGATTATTTCATTTAAAATAAAAGGTCGACAGTATTTCTATGTAGAAGAGAAGTGTTGTATCGATAATAAGACGGTTAATTATGTTGTAGATAACACATTTCGTGGGATGGAAATCGTGACAGATTTATTACGATAAATGAGCTTAAAGTTTTCCGCGACCGGAACTTGAATTATCACCGAGCCCGGCGTGGGAGGAAAAACCGGGAATTTTTCCAGCGTGAAAAGTTCCGAAACGTCGGAAGCAGACAACACCCAATGGGGGTTTTTCCGACAGCGCGATCCCACCGGAAGCCGGTCGCCGATCAAATTTGTCACGAATTCCGTCCAAAATTGATCGATTTTTCGTATGAAATGACGTGCCTTAATGTTTTAACACTTCAAAAAAAAAAAAACGTTTCATCTAACGCAGTGGATATTTATAACGACACTTGACGGGTGTCAGACGGCCATATCTTAATCATTAATTATTCAGTTCGCGCCCCATGAACGAATCGAAGAATTGATTCCACCTCGTATATAAAATCCGACCAGCTGCGGGTAAAGCGATATTTCTCCAGCGATCTTTTAAACAGCTAGCGGACGCCCCCGGACGCATTAAGCTCGAACGGGAATAATTATTTATAAAGGTTTATTAACGGAAGGTGAACGGCGTTGAGCGGGAGGCGGGGAGGGTCTGGCACCGACTTCAAATATCCTGTCCCTCAAGTTTTACGAAGTTCTGAAAATAAACGAATGAAAAAAAATCCACCATGAACTTGTGTTAATATATCGACATTGAGCGGGACAATAAATCTACGTTTATTTATTTAAAATATAAAAAATATGGCGAAGAAAAATCGGTTCCGTTGCTGATATTTGAACAAGGCCTTGCAAAGTCTCCCACCCAATAATCCACCTTCCACGTCTTTCTCATTTATCCTACAGTCATATTTTTTTAATTGTATTCTTATTTTTTGTAAGTAGAAGGTATTTTTTTTGTACCGAAATTATTTAACAGTAGTATTCCTCGAAATTTACATTTTAATACAAATATAATTACAACGGGAGAAAGAATTTTTTTTACAACTGGTATATTATATACTTTCAATGTATTCGGATATTCCAAGCCAATGTCTTGAATAAATTTTAAAAAATTCAGTCCGCTTTCTGTAATACACATCCCGAATATCGTGTCTCTGAAATGTCCTACGTTATAGGACAATATCGTTCCGTTGTTTTCAGCACATTGTTTTTGAACAAATTTTCTCCCCGTCAATTCCGGGAATTAAATTGTCACTTCGTTTTCACGCGCCGACTCCAACACCAGAGTTTTATGTGACATTTTATGCGTTATCTGTAACATTTTAATCCCTTCAAGGAGGAGAAAGGATTTGAATTTTCAACTCTACGAGTTGGAATTTGTCTCCCGAATTCTAACGAGCCCAGCCAATTGGAAACTCCGATCACCAATATTAGACCAATCCACTAAGTGACGGTAGTGTTTAGGGCTGTTTTAGTATTTCCGGAATCGTTTCATTGAAGGCTGACGGGACACTTATTTGATACTGTACAGATTAACCCGGATTTATAATCTATACAGGCGTGAAAACAGTTTGAAAATCGCCGGTCTGCAGTGTGGAGAAACGCGTCTCTCGTGTATAAATTAACCGAGCGTAAAAGCGGATGTTGTCACTGGGATGTATTTTCGGCGCGCTCCGATCAAATTTTACGGTTTGACGGTCGTCGTCTGAGTGGGGCGCCGAACTGGGAACGTCGTCGAGGGTGAGGACGTCTCCGGAACCGGGCGGGGGTGACATATTTCGCAGGGCTCGTATTTTGGACGTCGCCAGGGCCCGGAAGCCGGAGGAGCCGGGGGATGGTTGATGACGATCGGCAAGTCGACTCCGGATGAACGGAAACGGTAATTTATTCCCGAGCCAGAGACACACCCGGTTGGTCCACGCCCACGAATTTATTTTCGTCTTCGTATTCCCTACCAACTGGCCGGGAATTCCAGGCGTTGAAGGAGCATATATATATATATATATATATTTTTATATTTTTTTTTTTTCCCAGCGATCCACTGAGTCTCCCAGGATTAAGCTTTTCCCTCTACGAGGTTTCCCTCGTACACAAACGTAGAATTTTTTATTCGGCAAAATCACAATTGACGCACCCGGGAGGGGGTTTTTGTACGACCAGTTTTGACACCGGTATTTTTCTATTCATTCGCCAAAACCCGATTCGCCACCCCTGGAAAAAGTAAGGGAAACGGGGAAAGTAGTTGGAGAGATAGAACTCAGATAACTAATAATACAGTTATTATTAGTTATATTTTATACAAACTAACCGAACCAGGACTGGGAATCATCCTCATTTATTTATTTTTCGCCTGCACTTATCCTTATTGTTATAGAAATTTGGATATATGCCTCATGCTAATATATAATTAAGGATGATTCACAGTAATATATCAAATATTACAGTTATTTGCGATATATATTTGAAAAATTTGATGCTCTAGTTTCCCACTTCTCTTTGGTCTCTAATGGGGGATTCGGTTCGTCGATTGATATGGAATATCAAAACTAGATACATAAATGGGAGTTTAAACGCATTTTTCCACTTAAAAAACGAAAAAACACCCCCTCTGCTAGCCTAAACGAGGCGAGGGTGCGTCAACTACAAATCTGCCAAATTATATAAAACTAATATAATTAATAATATATCTGTTAATTGTACTTACCGACGGCAGCGAGTGGAAGTTCACAGTAGGGCTGTCGAAGATCAACTAGTTCTCGTATAAGGGATTCGCCCTTATTGTTGAGGTTGGACGTTGAGACATAATCCTTGTCCCAGCTCGCCATTTTCGCGTCAATTCGTCGCGAATATTCACAATTCAAAAATAAATTATTCGACATTTAAAATAGCATTTTACTAGAATTGTTTTCCTACAGAGTCGTTTTACTTACGTTCCCCTTCGCCATCTGCTACAATTTTACTACGAATTATCACTAATTTCCGGTAGGTGGAAGAACCTCGGTCGGCAAGGGTTTTTCCTGTATGGGGGGGCTCCATACGGAAGGGTTTTTCCTGTATGGGGGGGCTCCATACGGAAGGGTTTTTGCCCTATCCTTCCGGCACCCTCTCGAGTGTTTTGGAACTCTTGCAGGTTCCATGATCAGGATCCGACTGAAGGATCCACTGTATACCTGAAGGTTGTTCGTCATCTTCTTGGGATTGTCCTCTACCGATTTTGTGCCCGATTGATTTATACATTTTACTGTATATAACATTTATTTCTTAAATAAATTTCGTGCCGACTGCACATTTCTTTAATCGCTGAGTGGTGGCCAACAACATCTCTCGTGCCACTATTTTCTGGTATACAATAATAGAAAGGACCTTTTAGGTTCCCAAATAACGTTCGAAGATCACGCGATACCCGGACACACAGTGAATTTTCTCCCGGGAATTGGAAAAAGGAGCCCTTCGAGATGTTCTTTTCCTTGCAGCCTTCCTTTTTCCGGCCACGAGAGAAAATCATTTTCCTTACGATGGCAAACGAGAAATTTAATTGGGAGCGATCAAATTGAACTAGTGGAAGGCCCTTATATTAAATACGATGATGTTCTTATGTCATAATTTATAAACTATCAACCATCATGGAAAGAAAAAATATTTGGGAGATTTCATTGTGCCGTAAGTTCAAGGAATTAACAATCTATGGTAATTTTGACACAAACAAAACTTTCTACCTTTCACAATCCAGATGTAATTTCGTAATTAAAGCAAGTCTGTATAGCGCCCTGTCAGCACTTTCTCTGCAATAATAATACAGTTTATTTTTCTAACGTAATAGCTATAGTCGATAACGCCCTAAAGTACCGTAGGCGTCCTACTAACTTCAAATGAACTTTCGCGCCGAATACGAATTCTGCGCCAGATAAAGAGTTGTACAAGTTGTGGGCTGTGTAGCCCCCCCCCCCTTTTGAACTTTGGCAAAAAAAAGCAATCAAGTCCTTGTCAGTAAGCGCGACGATGCTTGAGGTTTTTATTGTCCAACCGCTTCGAAGAGTTATTGGACAAAAGAGCGGATAAGTGGAAAAACGTCGGCCCGTTTAAGTGCATTTCATTAAAATCCGATACGGGGACCGAGAGGAAAACAACGAAATGTAAAAAGTGTTTTAACTTTTAAGATATTTATTTTCTGTCTGAATTTACCGATTTTTCCATCTGTAAATATAAATGGTGTGAATTAATAACATGGAATATGCTGTATTAAAGCATAAAATTGCAGTTATGGCTAATTTATTCCAATTACTGTTCCTCTCAGAAATTGCCCTTTTCTCCCCCACCACTCCCTCCTCCCCCCAATGGAAATAATTTGGTTCTTGCTATGTAATTTAATTTATTCATTGTTCTTAGTAATTCGTATAAATACGGAATAGTATTTTGTTATCCTTCCCTCAGGAAATATAAAATAATCTTTAATCGCGTATTACGATTCATATATAAAATATTTAGATGTATGCTTGCTTTAATTTGAAAAAAGAAATGTTTATCGATGAGAAAAGCTAACTTAACATTTTAATACTGGAAGTGGCAAGACTTTAGAATTATCGAATGTTTAAATGACGGATAAAGAAAAATATAGACAGGCGTAGCCTGTGCGGTCAATTGGTAGGAAAAACTTTGAGAGGAATTTTCAGAGAAAAGTCTTGACAATTTTTATTAACAACTCTAAAAAAATATAACAAAGGACCCTTAAATATATATATATGTACATATTTTTTTTAAAGCAAGTAAAATCACAATACTGTTACACATAAACACTGAAATGTGGTAACTCCAAACTCCTATTCTAGAATTGAAATGAAAGCGCGAGTGAAAGTATAATCTAATACTACTAAATGCAAAAAAAAACCTCGAAATTACACCGAAAATTAGAGAACCGTAAACAGAGAAAACCGAAAAGGATAAATTAGACTCACATAACAAACAGGTAACTTTATACCAGCGTTATTCGGTAATTGTAATTACCGCATAATACGCACATTTCGTAGAAGTAAAAAATGTAATATTCAAGTTTAGCTTAATCGGACACATAGAATATAGATTGCAACTTTGCGTTTTTACTGGAGTTTATGTGCCTCTCCCGTTTATAATTGAAGGGAAATTCATTCAGTTACCGGGATTCGAACCCGGGTCGGACAATACGTGAAAAAACGGGTAATATTCGGACGAGATATTGGAGCAACGTTCAATTGAATTGTAAAAATCTATAATACGAGACAATAAAATCGTGAATTCATAGCTTATAACAGTTAAAGTCAAGTTTGCTCCAAGTTACAAATTTCAACGTTTCGTCCTCAGTCGAGTGTGCCTAAATAGTTTTATTCCACGCGGCTGGTAGAGATATTCATTTATTCTCGCATAAGTTTGGTTTCGGCCCGTTTCTGTCTTTGCAAAACCGATAAAGTATACCAGGCAATACCGGGCCGGCTCTCTACCGTTTCTATAATACTCGAATATATTTACGTGTCTGAAAATTTTGAATATAGTAGACAGTAGGATTTTTGTCAAGTCAATTGGATAAATTTATGTTGGACGAAAATATTATCCTGTATTTAATGTTTCCACTAGTTTCCTCAACGTTGTCAGAAAAGAAATATTTAAACAATTAATAGACAGAAATATAAAATAAGTCCATAATACTATCGGGTTGACAACTAAGTAATTGCGGAATTCACCAACAAGTGGCGTTGTACATATTTTTAAGTAAGTCCAACATCTATGCGCAGATAAGCCGTAGATGGTTTTCAATGCACGTATAAGATACATACAGTTTCTCTGCAATGTCACTTGTTATAACGGCCTTTATTTGGTCATCATCGACCTCCACAGCGAACGTAATTTCGCGAACCGGTACTGACACTTCATCACCGTACACAACTTTTTATGAGCCCGTGGGGCATTAACACCTTTGCGAAAATAAAGCAAAGCTTTGGTTCACCGTGTTTTAGCTTTTATACACACACACACACAATTCAACTGGTCAATGTAATTTTGATGCCGAATGTTTCAGAAAGGACCAAATAATAACGTATCGAAGAATCTTATCTGTGCAAAGATGTGTTGACGTACTTAAAAATATGTACAACGCCACTTGTTGGTGAATTACTTAGTTGTCAACCCCAGTATACAGTCGAAGATTGTTATGATAGTACATGACAACCTAATTCCCGTGACTTTTCCGTCGGAAATCTATTTCCTTTTCAATAGTTCTAGTTCGGACATTCCTTTCGGGTCCGTTCCGGGAATTAAATTGGCACAGAGGGGAGAGAAAATACCTCTCGAACCCATCGACCCGAAAGTCCCGAAGGGACAATAGACCAGAGATAATGACTTGACTGGAAGCGGGTCAAGTGTTCGGCGGATGACCGCTAAACTGAAAACGGCTCACCACTGCTTGATTGTTCCTATTGAATCAGATTTTTGAATTTCCGGTTCAACGGCCGTCTTATCTAAGGTTTCCGCTATTTTGCATTACGCCGCGAAAGGCGGTTAAAAAGCTATTTGAACGTAAAAGAAAAAATAACGATAAATATTTGTAGACCAGACGGCGGGAAATTGTAAAACATTTTGAATGATACATGCGGCTATAACCGAATAGCCGTTTTTAAAACGGGCGGCGGTTTCCGCGACCGGATATTGAATTATCGCTGACCGGCTTCCGGTTGGGATAGCTTGATGTTGCGGGAAGAAATCTCGGTTGGCCGGTTGGGTTGACCCCCAACCCCCAACCGACCCCGGATTTCTGGAAAACACGGCCTGTTTCCCAACAAAGGAAAATCCGGGATCAGCAGGGACCGAGGTTCATCCCAATACAAACATACGCTATCCTACCGCAAGCCAAATCTGTTTTTTTACGAACAGATCTACGAAAGAATATTGCATTTAATCATACATTTCGATGAGTTTGATGAGCAAAAAATATATATATTTCTTTCCTGACATTTGAACCATCAAATTGAAATAAGTTTTTTTTACATTTTTGTAAACGCATTTTCTGCATTTTCATTCCGGGAATTAAATTGTCACTTAATATTCGGGCCGGAAACCAAACGCGTGAGAATAAACTAAAATTCACGACGATGATAATTATCAACAATTTTTTAAAAGAGAATATTTACATTCAAAATTTGTTTCTTAAAGACTATTCTTATATATTACAAGATAGACATATCCAATACACAGAGTATGGGTAAATTTATTTTAAAACATTTATAGGATTAAAAATTTTATATTTATAACTTGCTCTGAATAAACTGCAAGAGACAACGACAGTGTTTCTTCCTTTCCCTCGGGGTTTGTCCACGTTCCTCAGTGTCGAAAATATTTCCCCCGGAATATTAATAAACGTTCACATTTATCCTTCGGAAATAAGAAAACCAAAAAAAAAAAAAATCAAAAACGAAAACGCTCTCTCTCTCCTCCAGTTATAATCTTCATCTAACAGTGGACATGACAGCGTCGGCGATGACGTTGAAGAAGGTTGAGACGACCAATATCGTGCAGACCTCTTCAAGACCGCGCCCGCTCCTCGTTCCTGAAGACGAAATGAACAGATATTTGCGAGCGTGCTTTAAACAGAATCGTCATCAGCGTAAATTAACCGAAGAGGACGACAATATTTGACTGTTGAGGTTTCTTCAGTTATAACTTGTTACATAACAGCTTGATCAGGATGGAGAAGTCATTCAATTTCTCAGGTTTGGTCATGTGTTAAAAACATGAGGCGAAGATGTGTGACGCCTAAAGGCGGTCGATTGTCTACGTATCTAATCTACGATGTCTATGCTAATGTATGAACCGTCATTTCTATTAACAATATATAAATATGTTAATATTTAAGAGAAATATTTGGAATACAATAATTCCGGCAATCTTCTCGCTCCACTCCCTGATTCGTTTTTTTCATCAAACAGTGTTCAATACAATATTTCCTGTGTTTAAAATAAAACAATAGCACCATTATGATTGTCTTTAGTAGCCATCAGTCGCGGATAAATTAATTTGTTAAGGGATTTCGCTAATGACGTTAGCGAGAAACCAAAATCAAACCACTTTAACTTTAATGTTCAGTAGTCATTCCGCCTTATATACAACTGTATACTACAGTATTGACGCCTGTATATATTTGTGCCGTATTTGGTTTGGGATAGGACGCCGTCCAATTGAGTTTTGAGAACGGAGTAAATTCTCTCTGCGGTTTAAAATTTTTTTTTTGTAATTTTAGAGGAGCCAAGTTAGACCGATTCGTATATATATTAGTATTTAATTCATGTTTTTTGAAGAATATATGCGAGGCAGTATGTCAAAAGTTGTAAATCACTCCGTTCGTGCATCTCTCACACGTTTCCACGTCTCGAATGTATTAATAACGCCTATTAGGAAGCCGCGTAACCTCAGCTCGGTTAGTTGGGTATAAGTTGGGCCCTCTTGACGGCACTCTTGGCTCCCATAAATGTTGAACTCCATAAGTGTTAACTTTCCCCGTTTCCGTGTTTAACCATTAATCAGTACGGCCCGGTTGGCTCGGGGGGGGGGATGGAATTACAGCAATCTTCCAAGCAAGTTGCTCCATTGTTTGCAGTATATATGTATATTTATACACGGATAAACTTAAATTTGCAACAACACCTGCTCAATATTTCATTGAATTCAATTCAATTTTTGAAACAGCACTGTTTCCCTAGACCTTGAAGAATGAATATACTTATATATAGCAGTGAGGAAAGCAACAATTCTAACTGAAATCTTCGTGTTGCCTTAGCCCGGGCCAACGTTCGATTGACGCTCTTCTATAAATCAGAATTATTTTCTTCTAGAATATCTTATAGAATTTATTTATATCCGGCCATCATTATAGACGTACTAAAAGTGTTTCTTTTAAGTTTTTTAATCTATACACGTCTTTGTTATCGTTAGTTTCCTTTTAATTGTTATTGGAGAGAAAAATTTATTTCCCCGATATCCAATCGGGCCAAATTGAAGCCCGAAAGATAACTGGGATGATTCCCAGTTTATATAAAATATAATTAATACATTTATATTTTACATATATTTTAATTACCGCCCGTGTGCATTCTTGCGCACGGGGGTAGTTAATGTGAGAGTTCTCTCTAAGAGGGATAAGGAACAAATGGTTGTCGTTCTATGGTTTTTATTATGTGACTTAGTATAACATAATTGTGAACATTACAATTATATTTAGACTTAAAACTGTGTTAGTCCGGCCAGTGGGCCGGTATATATGTATCCAATCAGAATTTGTGCATACTATGTATGTTCACGGGTGATCGTGTAATAGCGTCGACCGATACGTGTTCGATTCACGGCCGATCGAACGACAAACTGAAATTCGGCAACGAGTATAAATATCGACACGAATATAAATAGCGTCCCCCAGTAGCGCAACTATGTTTAACTAGAAGCGTTTCGCACTATAAATAGTGCCCTGTCAGTCTCCGGTTTAAAACGCCGGAACTGACACCGCTTGAGAATAACCGGCGTCTAAAATAAACCCGCCGCCAAATACAGAAATAACACGATTTTATAAATAACATTAGCGCAAGTGGAATGCTATGTGATGTATAGACTAAAATTCTAAAAAAAAAAAAAGGCAGGATATTCGAAAGTGAAAGGCACATATGGACCCCGGCAACAATGATTTGGTGTATTAATTTTAGTAGATATGGTTAGCATAGTTTCACTTTTTATATTTAATTGATTCTATGTATGCTACAAGTCTGTTGTCCTCCCTGTTTGATGTGCGTAGAGACATTGTTGTACTACACTGACCACTTGTATTCTCAGGTAACGAGGATGGAGTTGGGCTGAAACCGGTCTATCGAATACGGGGATACGACGAATTTTCGGTAAATATAGACCGAATAGGAGGGAAACCCGGTTAGAGCCGTCTACTGGATGCATGTCAACTGTAGATACTGCAGATAAGCCGGTCACCTACGGGCTCGGTCCGGTACGCGGCCAGCGCTAATACAATGCAAATTAGGGTTTCTACCAGTAGCAGTTGCCGTTGTAATGGTCCTCTCAACGGTGCAAGATTTACGTCCTAACGCCCATTGTATATATGGCAGAGTCGGCCCGTCCCACTATATATACACGCACAAACACGCATATACAGTCCGTGTTCCTTAACCAGAGACAAGGGCGCAGGGGGTACAGGTCCAGAAATTGAACCGGCATTATATAGGAATTGTTGATAAAATTAGAGATACTACGGTTGAATTAAATTTGTAAAATAGCAATACATTTATCAGAATTACAACAACAAAATATTGAAAGCCTGATTTGGAAACTGGCTGTGAACTGGAGTTTACGAACTCCTCCGGTTTAACCAGTTTCGAATTTTAATTAAAAGAAAATTCCCCTCGCCGCCGGAATTCAAAAGCGGTATCCTTTCTAAGGCAAAGTATTTTTTTCTCAAAGTGAAAAAAAATTAATTTATTACACGTATAAAATTGATACCCCAGAAATTGTAAGCACATAATCGGCCGATACAGGTCAAAATCCAGGAAATATGTTTAAAGAAAAATACATGAATTAAGGAGTGGAGCGCAGTAATTTCAGATTACTAGAATCCAGTTTGTTTGTTATTTCCTTCCACAATTGTGCTGTTACGGTGCACCTCTCAAATACGAAGTGCCCGTACGCAGATTCGCCGGGACTGTGTTAATTGTCCGTTGTTGTTACCTTTGATTACTTATTGCCGTCTGGCAAAGGGAAGTTCAATCATGGAGGAGGGTGGTTGTTGCCACCTTGCGGGGGGCGGATTGACAGCACAATCTGGCGCCAGACCTACGGCCTATTGTGCATTAGGCGAGCTTGTTAATAGATCTGGTACTGCACAAAGGGACACGTCCACGTCGAGCTGGAAGCTCAGTCGGAAGGGAAAACCTCTTACATATTTGCTTTATTGGCCCGCTACTTGACTTCACATAATTCAATACGTTTTCGGGAAATATTTCTCTAAACGGTTTCTGGGCTGGGAAATCCAAAACTGTAACTACTAGTAATGGGATCGGGGGTGAAACAAATATCTCCAGTCGCTGGTTTGTTCTTTTGCTAGACAGGTTTCGCCTGTTCGCCGTCTTCAATAGCTTCAGTAAATCGGTGAGTCTTGTAGGTATGATGGCCAGCAGTCACTGCACTTTTACTGTGGCAGTGGTGTTGTTTATATATATATATATATATATATATATATATATATGTGTGTGTGTATATATGGAGTGTTTTTTTCTCGTAATTGTAGTTTTGATTTTTCAATTGACTCTGTCGAAGTTAGTGGCTCTATTGGTAATATTTTCCGGTAGTTCACAAGTACCACGTTTTCTTATTTTAAAACTTACTGGGGCGGGGGCTGAGAAAATTTGAAATGTATTTTTTTGTTGAAGATATTATATAGTATTTTCCCTGATTTTCCCATTAGTACTTAGACCTAGTTGGATACATGATGCGGGTACTCACCTAGGCTTGTGGGCGGTATGACTACGGGTACGGAGGCGCTGGTCAAGTGGTAGACCGAGGGGGGTAGCCTTGCCTCGCACCTGATCCAGACCGGTTGCTGGCTGGTGGCGGCACCGCCTCCTGGCGGGAGGTTCACCGCCGGACCAGGTTCAGGACCTCCCGAATACCCTGTGCCGTCCTGGTCCTTGCCCCTCCGCTTTATCGCCTCCTCGAGGGCTTCCTTCCTCAGCGACCAAAGGCCCTCCTTCACCCCGACCACCCATTTCTTGTCTACCTGAAACAGCGAAACTTCTGTAATCCGAAACCGATAATTTTGGTTATTTGAAAAAAAATCGTTACTGTTCCGGTTTTAAATGTTCCCAATCGTTGAATAAAGACGGTACAAATACAAAGACAGCCGGTTAGCAACGAGCGAAAACTTTTACTTAGGGCGACGGCAGTTTCATTTCATATTTTCATTTCCTACTTCCCCGCACCAACGGTTAGGATTCAATTCGAGCAGCGTCGAGTCTAACGCCGACAATACAGCAGACGTCGCTGAATGTAAAATGATTATTGCGAGGTGATATTACTACGGGGCGACGACTACTTGGTCGTTAGGCGGAGTACTATAGGACGACTGCAACTTCCATCTCTGGTTGTTTCATACCAGAAAGTTACCGCGAATTTTCTTTGCCCTTATTACGGTCGCTTTACGCCCCTCCCCCACCCCACCGTTAGGTAAATGATTCATTTTTTATGTCTCGCGGCCCACGAGAGTTCGGAATACCAAAATCCAGTCTTATCCACTCGTTTATTTGTTTTCGGCCATTCCCTGTAGAATTCTGCCACTAAATCTCGAGGTTGTAATATCCTGATTGTTGTACAATCATTGAAAACTCAAGTAAAATTTATGTACATTTGCGTATTCAACAAAAACTACAAGATTCGGTACCACGATTGATTCGGTATACTTTGCAGACGTTTGTTTTATATTTTAGCTAGTACAGACCAACAGTGTGTGTTATTGAATCGAAAGATATTACGCATACTGAATTTTAATAAAATTAGAAGATATTTTATTCGGTAATTTTAAATTATTTTTTAAACATTAATTTTTGATTTGGCACTTTCTTCATTCAATACTACCGCTGTAACTTTCAATGTTTCCTTTCATTCCCCGTGTTGTTAATGTTGTTAATTAGATAATTTTTTACAACAATGGTGCTCACCTGGTGATCGTCCAGATAGAACGTGACTTTGGGCGGAGGATCTGTGACCTGAACCGAACAATTGATGTACATGTCGGGATCGGTCGGTTTGTAGACGCTGCTGGAGATCAACAATTGAGGCTTCCTCAATTCAGTTTCTGAAATTAAAACCGGAAAAAATGGATCACAACGATATCGCCGTGGAGGAAGCGACTAGTCATAAATGCGAAGGAGATGAATCAAATTCCACTAAGGGTTTGGGTCCAGTCAATGTATATGTATATATTTTTTAACTCCATTGCATAATCAACAATCAGTAGTTGTTATTTGTCTATTGGCCTTCATTGGAAGTATGAAGACGGGAATGAAGAGGTCATAGTGGTTGGAAACACTTTCGGTCGATCCCAATAGTCCACGTCAGTTTCAGTATATGGCTTAGTATAGTGTCAATTTTTCGGTAAACAGTCAGTTGAAAACCTTTTCACTGGTGGTCTCGGCAGTCCAAATCTACGAGGAAACGTATATAGAATTGTGGACTAACCGGAAACTTGGAGTTGGGCCGTATCGTTGGCGACGGTGAATTTCGGACCGTCGGCCGACACCTCGCATGTGAACCTTCCGGAAAGTTCTGGACCCACGTTCTGCAGCCTAACGTGGGTCATGTTAGAACCGGACAGCTGGAAAAAAAAAACATCAATTAGAAGTAAAAAATATTACAGATTCGGAACAGTGTACTGGAGAAAATTCAAGAGTGCAAAATAAATTTTATGAATCCGTCGGCGAATAGATTTGGAAGAATTTTATTGCGAGTTAATGAAATTTTCGAAGAAGGGTTTTTTAATCACAGAAATATACATGGACTCGACTGTCTCCTCCTTTATACCGTTATCCTTTTATACATTATAATACAATAGAGAGGGGGGGGGGGGAATGGCTCCGTTAATATCCTCTTTGATGGCCCGCCTACTTTCCGCCGATATTGACATTAAAGGTGAACTTCCGAGAACCTGTCCCGTGCTCTTCTACCGAGACCGGAGGGTTCCTTTTTGTTCATTTTGCGGTACTTATTATCGGTGACTTGCATATAAACTAATTCGAGCCCGAAGAGACATTCATACCGATGTCGCGAATGGAACGAAAATTGCCACATCCGGCGTTTTCGCCCTTTCCAATTGTCACAACTGAAATAAACTAGAATCAAATATATAAGCCTCAGTAAGCAAACAGACCGAAAACTCAGTTGTTAAGTAAATATAACAGAAATGACATATAAGAAATGATGCTTTTAGTATTATTCAAAGACATTTTAAGCTTGTAATATAATTTGCTCGCAACTCGAGGACCGGAATGTTCCACAGGTGAAGTGCTTTTCGGTGTGAACGTAAAGTTAGCATCCCGGCCCAACTATTAATTCCAACTTAATTGTTATTTATTTCTCGTTTTCTCGACTAATCTCTCTACTATTTGTTTCTGTTATTTCGGTGTCTGTACGAATCCCTTTACTGTTACGTAACGTTTGCGGTTACTTTAATGTTTCGCAATCACGAGGTCTAACGGGTAATGTTACTTTTACATTGAATTGGGACGCGGAAATACCCTACTGGGAAATGGTGCTTGAGGACGGGGATAAGGAGGAGGGGAGGAAATAGAATTGGCCGAGGAGAAGTGCAGGGGTGCGCTGAAAACGTTTCCACTGTGCTATGCGATTGCTGTGATTAGAGGCTCGCCGAAAAGCTATTAAACCAAGTTAAATAGTAACAAGGACATCCAATTATTTTCTTAAGCACCACTCTTCCATTTTGTAATAATTGCTTTGTTTCCAGTCGATAATTAACAAAGATGAAGAACACTAGCGAATAACGAATTGCTCACGAATTTACTGAAGATGGCGAGAAGCCGAAACCGGTTTTGCGCCAGACCAAATCAGCGAATAGTGGGACAGAAGGTACTAAAAGTGGCCGTATCAAATTTATAATACATGTTTAAATGTAATAATATAATGCATACAGTTGACTATAAATGTAATTATATAACTGTGGGTAATGTCGGGAATGTGAATGAAAAATTAATGGAAAACCACATTCGAGCCACCGACAGATTAGAACCCGGATCAATTCCAAACAAATCACTGGTATCAGTCTGATTTATTGTGTTCACTTACTGGAGGATTTATCGCGTTTAACTCACATTTTTCGTCTTGTCAGATTGATTTCTTCCCAACCTTAATAGCGGCAAGTCGTCTTGTTTAATATATTATAAATTCTTCAGTCATAGCCGAATGACCTAAATTCAGGCCCTGGAGTGAATTAACTGCGAAATATGTTAAATAATGGACAATTCAGTACTATCAGTCTTATTTTCTGATGGACATTAAGTGGATTAAAGTTTCTCCGCGAGCCGGTGAAAAACAAGTCTAAGAAACTACGTTTCTTAGGTTTCCGTGTGACGCTTTTCTGACTTATATATGAGCGGATATACTAGAGCATTATTATAAAATATAGTTATATGTTATAAGAGCAGTTATGAACACCGGCGGCGTCCCGCAAAGCCTTTCTAAGTCTTGCCTTTAGCTTACGGCCAGGGAACCACTTAAAATGATATACGGCCGCCGGCCGAGTCCAAAATGAACCGTGTAGGCAGTATGCAGATGGCTTAAACCAGACCAGCTTATCCGGGGGGACGACATGTGTAAGAGCCAGTTGTCTTGTGCGAGATTTTCCCTCATCAGGGAGTTAACAGAATTGAGTCAATATTACGTCCAAAATGCTCGAGGACTGGGGGGCGTTTGCCGCAATAACAGCCGCGGGCTTAAGCCCCTTAAATGGAAAACAGGACAGGCGGAGGAAATCTCGAACAACAATATAGAGATTAAAATTTGTACTCGCTCAGAGGCAGCACAAAAGTATGCCGAAGCAAAAGCCGTCATAATCCCTGTATCGCAGTGGTTATATTCCTTCATCTGCCCTGTAAGAAATTCGGGCTTAAAAGGCTACTACTCTGCTATTATCATCGTCATTTTACAGACCCATCTATTTTGTCCTAGATAGTGCCGGTTTTGCTTTTCACCATACACAGTTAATAATCCGAAAAATGTTTTTGATTCAACAAACTATCTATTTGCAAAAGCTTCGACATGGATTGCAGCTGTTATATATTTATTCGCGCTAGATGACGGTCCCTACTCGGGATTTCCCCCCAGGATTCGTAATATGACCGGTCATGCGATTTTCAGTTTCCTCTCACACTTGTTTGATCCTAGAACGGCTAGTGCGGTAACGGTAAAAGCGTGCAGCCTCGCTGAATAATTCTGCCAGACTGTAGAAAGGCCGTCGGGAAACGGACATCAGAGACAGAGAGAATATGGAAATGTTAAAAGAGAAAATGTTAGTGTATCATAGACTAAAGCAAAATAGAGCTACCGTAAAATACGATGGGGGGGGGGATGCGGCAGATATGCCCATTGAATAGGTCCGACCGATCAAACAGGAGAACACCGTATCCGAACCGGAAAATACGACCATCAAAGAACAGAAATTTGAGCAAATTTTAACATTTAATAACATACATAATATATATTATAATATCAATTATTTTCTGTATTTCAGAAACGCTTATTTCTCTCGGGTAATTTCGAGAAATGATGCAGTCCCCCATCCACCAATTCAAAATTGTTTCATTGGATTGCAAAATTGTGTTTTAAAACTCAATCCTTTAGCCGCACAAAGCCAAAGTGTAGTCAGTGGCTTCGGTCCGCCCAGTATATAATGGCTTCTACGTTTTGCCGAGGTTCGAATAAAAGCGTAAACGTAGGATGCTGTTATTATTCACAGAGCACATTCCATGAAAGGAAAATCGAGACGCTTGGAGGATTTCGCCCGGTCGAAGGCTTAATTGGATATAGTTTACGTATATACGTTTCTACGCATAGTTTTATATTCTCGTAAATTGGATATTTCGGAGAATGTTTTAATCTGGGTCAGCTTCAACTTCACATTGAGCTCAACTTTACAGACTTCATCACTTTTGTGTGAGTTTCAAGAAGGAGTTTTTTACTACCAATTCCTTCAGTTTTACGTTTATTTTTTCTGGTTCTGTCCTCTAAAGCGGCTGTTCTTCGTTGGCAAGGAAATATTTTACTTACATTCAACGTGTAGCCTGTATGTAAAACGTACATCGAAGTGCCGTATGTTGGACGCACTGTGGGGCCGGCCGAATTTTCATTTGAAAATTGGATATAATGGCTGCTGGAGGTGGAGTGAGAGGGATGACAGGAGGGGTGACGGGGTGACATTCCGTCGGCCGCCCATTTCACCCCACCGCCGAGTGAATTATTACAGCGGAGCCCATTTATTAATTTTCACACTCGCGATTATGACAAACGGACTTGTATTCAATCGCCGGTCGTATAAACAAGTGTTGGAGTGAAAACTGCAGGAAGTCGGGGTGGGGTGGTGGGTAGGAGTCCCTTTCCCAGCCCCCACCGTCCTGTCGGCCGATATACGTTGGAAAATTAAAAAAAAAAAAATTCTATATACAGAGAATCAAAAGGAACGCGTCCGAGGTAGATTTATGCAGTGGAATCGCGGCCGGCCAACTGCAATGGGCGGGCCAACAAAGTCGTCGTTTATTTGCATGCCATCTATATTCGGGCTCCGGTTCAGGTTCGCATCCGGACGGCTTTATCCCTCGGAATCAAATTGTCCGTAAACAATTTATTGCCCGACCCACGTTCGTTGAATCGCTAATCCGTTTTTTCTTATACGTTTTCAATCATAATCCAATTATTCGACCCTGGGCGAATCTTCCTTATACAGAAAGTCGGCGGTATAAAAATATCCCTAATGAAGAATTGGCGGGGAGAAGCTCACAGCAAAATCGAGAGGCAATAATTAAAAGGAATTGTAATTCTTGTAGTTACAACAGTAACTGGGGGAGTGGCATTAACGAGTTGACAATAACGGAGGAAAAACCCAATGCATTTCTTCCTTTTTTTGTAATTATATTTATTTATTTTTCTGTTCGTCTGGAACGTTCGGGATGTCCAGAGATGGTGGGGCTGGACCGTAGCATTAGGATGATCTGTAATTCGGGAGTGAATTTTGATATATTTGTGTATTGCGAGGACAGTTTGTCGTTTCGGCCGACGCCGCAGTTCCAAATTGGTTAAAGTACAGCGTTGTACGGTAATCATTTATTGTTTCAACCCGGCTTTGATCTATTGCGAAGTAATCCAAGTAGCAATTTGTAGCGTCAAAAAATAAATTGGGTTAATTTTTAAGAACCGGTCCCCGCAGGCTGTATGAAAGCAAAACATTCACCGATGCCAACCGTAGGGCGAATGGAGTTAATATGAATTGATAACAGAGCTTCCGTTATGAGTCTTTTTCTTGGCTATTCCCAGTATTCCCAGTATTTTTGCACGTGGCCACTTTTGCCTCTTGGCCTCGGCGTTTGGCGCCGTTCTAGAACCGTTCCACTGTATTAATGGTCGGCACACAAACTGGGGTTTTACAGAAGAATTTTTAAAATCCGACACGACATCAATTTATTATGCGTTATTATATTCAGAACGTTTGTTCATTCTGAACAGGGTTTATTATTATTTTTCCGCGCTCTTCACGCATCGGTCTGACCGACCGAAACAATGTATGCCGAAGGGAGCCGAAAAACTTTGGATAACGTATGTAGTATTATTGAAAAATCAGACTGAAAATCATAATATTTTAAATCATAAAATGGTTTCTAATCATACCGAATGGTGCTGAGAAACTGAAGTATCAATAATTGACTATGAGGCTATAGAGTAACTGGTCTGACATGGTAAAGGAACATGTTGAGTTGACGTCACAGGATACTCAAGGGATCCCCGTCACATATGCCAAGCTAATGAGTCGGTAAATAAGTAAATAAAGTAGATTTTGAGCGACCCTGATGATTTACGGGAAGGAGCTAGTGGTTTCTGTTTACCATTTAAAAATTATGTTACCTGAAATAGTTCGGAAATTCCGAGACCAGTTAAGGTATTAGAAAACAAAATAAACTCCATCACCATTTGATTTAGGGCCAAACAGGTGAAAGGAGACGGGTTACATAAACAATGTCACCCCGGGACAGTTGCAAGTGTTGGCTACTGAATTAAGATTTAAATATCTGAATTTACTCCAACATTCTCCACTACAATTGTCTCGAAACTGAATGAATGCAATTTATACTATTTATGGATTGGGGATGAGGGCCATTTAGCGAGGCGTTGATTTGGCCCGTATCCAGAAAGATCCGTCCACAGTTTGGATGCAGTCTAAATACGGCCAACAGGAGAGGTCCTGTTAATAATTGAAACGTTATCTTCAATACGGATGATGATGATGATGGTGGGGATGGGGCACCTCCTCGACCACAATAAACTGTCGGGGCCTATGAAAAACTACATCGTAAAAATAGCCTTATCCCGAAATTGAAGAAACAAACTTCATCGAACGAATGACTCCAACCAAAAATATCCCTCTCCCCTTTGCGAAACGCCAGTGAATCCAATAATGAAAAATACCGAAGACGAAGATTTATTTTTTGGAAATAATTTGGAAATTTTTCGAAAATATTGGAAGTAATCTTTGTCGCAGAAGTTATTAATTAAAACATAATAATAAGCCCGTGGGATCGGTTAAGGTTTCGGAATTATACTAAAGTGGTCGTCGAGAATTTCATGAATATTAATGTTAAAAAAAAGAAGGAAAACTTAAAAAAAAATTTCTCCGATCGCAAATATATAAGTCCTTCAATTTTTGAATTTTTAAGCCAGAGATTTAGTGTGAATCTGGTTCCAGCAAGGATTTAATTTCGTCGATAATCAAAATTTGTATTTTTTTAAATCTTATAATAGTTCCGTACTTTCCTGAAATATCTGGAATAATACACTTGCTATACACAATGTTTCCTTATAATTGAAGTGTTCAACTAAACGATCTATACGCCTCGGCCATTTAAACCGGGCCTTAATTTTCGATTTATATTTCCGTTTTAAAAGACAACCTAAGGGTTGTCCAAACTGCCTGTTTCCATATTCATTCTGCCCGGGCTCCGGGCGTACCTAATGGAATTTAGGCTGCAGACCGAAAAAATAAATATTCAATCCGTTTGGCCACAGTTCAATATTAACATCTAACTTTAAACGTTGATTTTTTTTTCAAATTGCACAGTACCGACATGCCAATTTTTAAATTGGCAGCCGACAAGCGCAGGCATGTATAGGCATGCTGCCGATACCGAGAACCCACAAAACCGGTCTGTCTAGCCTCAGGTTCAAATAACAGGATTTTTATCATTAAAAATAATAAAATATATTAAAAACTCGGGGATTTCAGAAGAAATATAAAAATGAAAGACACGGATCATTTTTTTTCTATTTATCAGTTCCGAACACATATCAGTTTTTGGCAGTCGATCAAAGATATTACTTCGTAATCATTACAGTGTATCATGCCACTGATAAGGCACAGATAGCTCTAACAGCCAGTCACAAAACTTCCATAGTAAGTTTCAACAGTTCTGCACACAGCAGCCGAATCTGCATAACCTAATAACAGTGTTAAAACAATACCGAGTTCATTTAAAAGGCTTAGCCCGGGCCCGCTCTTTAACTGGCGCATAAAAGGGGCGACGGGTCTTTGTTCGCTTTATCGAAAGCGGACCGCCTGTTTCTAACGTTCGGTACGACGGGGAAATTTTAGGGCGTCCACGAGTTTAAAGAATAAATTATAATAAATAATATATAAATAAACGAGATTGAAGAGGCGGACAGACTGCGAATGTACGAGTGAGACGTAAGAACAATCCAAACAAAATGAATAGAAAAATATTAAGTTGCCCCTTCTGTAGGGATGCATGACACCGACTCTGAATGCCGGCGGTGCATTCAGTCCAAACTTCATTTGTATTCCGAACCGTTCGAGCTGCACTGCGGCCGAATTTAAATTCGTAAATGTAAATTTGGCGAAAATCCTTCTGCTACATCTTGTATACCGTCTTGTATACCGAATTAAACATTCGTTCGAAGGAAAGAAGACGAGGAAATTAATTATCATGGTTAGTTTGAGTTAGAGGCAATTGGGGTCGGTACTCACGTCGATATTGATGCCGGGCACTCTGAAAGTGATGATGGACGGTACCTCCTGGGGCGAGTACCTGAAGAACTCCTCGTGCTCCCTGTACCACTTGAGAGAGTGCAGAGTCTCGGTGCCCAAATCGAACTGGCACATCAACACTGCGCTCCAGCCGGACACAACCAGCTTGGGCACTTCAACGTACACAATCACACCGAAACCTGTAATGGAGATACAAAAAATAATTGAAGTTATATTCCTATTGTATTGTTGTTGGACAACTTCTCGGCCGACCGACAGACGACAAGTACACTCCCAAATCATTTAATCAATTGTTTGTTCAACATTATACGGTGCACTAGAGTAGGCGAAACCGCGGGGAGAAGCTAGATTGAGCTTTTTAGCAAAGATTGTTCGCAAAGTATACATCTCCAAGTCTGGACCACTCTGCCTCAGCGAACTTTTCAATCAAACAACCAAACTTTTCGGGGCGAGAGTTAAGTAGAAAGAGGAACGGAGGGTAGAGGAGTTCAGCTTTACGAGTTGGCCATTTCAATGAGACCAAACATTAATACAAATTGCTTCCCTATTTTAAGATACAGAATCCAATTGTTTTCCATATTCAGTTTTGGCCTGTGTAACAGAAGAAACACGAGGGGAAACTGACTGCCACTTCAAAGTTGCAGAGAATTCGTTCATGGTTTGATGTCTCCTAGGGGTTTTTTCCGGGTTTGGAAACGATTTTTTTTAACCTTTCTATTTTTATACAATCAACATTTCCAAGTTATAAGTACTATTGTTGATGTGTTTTTTTTTGTCACGTGGTTTATATTGTAAAAGAATCCACCCGATTGTGGTATTTTTCGACATGAATTAGCCAGTTTCGTTTAAGCATAGAGAGAGGAGAGTGACTGAACGAGCTCATCACGAATTAGGATGAGGATAAAAGGGGCGGGAATGGAACTTGAGGAACCGAGATTTAACCACTTCGTCGACTGTCGATGCGTTGAGGTCATGACGAATCGTGCAATTAGAAACATACCGGGGGCATTCAGGATGGTTCGATGGACATTTGACTGGTATCTCTGGATGCGTTGGATTTCGTAGTGGAACCAACTGGAATATGGCTTTGTATATTGTTGGCTAAGGTCAATATCGATGTCCTTTTTAGTAATTACCTTATTAGTTCAAATTTACGATTAAAGTCAATTCGTTTCCGTCGGACGTAAGTCGTTTGTCTAGGTGTAGCCCAAAGTAGCGTACCTGTCCGGAAGTGGTGATAGGTATGTCATTAAAATAGACGTTAGGACAGCGAGGAAACGATTGAAAAAAAATTTTTTTTTTACTCGAATTTTGTTGGAATTATCGGCACGAGCCCAACAAATCTGTCAAACCAATATGGTTAGTGGCGTCCAGAATTATCGATGCAGAATATATGGGAAATGATTGTTTCGTCCGCGATTTAGACGAGCGTTGTTTGGGCCAGCGATTACACAGCTGCAATCAAATTGCAAATCAAATCCTGCCCCGGTCCACGAACATACCGCAATTATTCACTCGTCTGAGAGCGCTAGTCGGCCTATCTCTAATTAATCCAATTGCACCAATTTCCCGATGTGTATTCTGTAATTGCGCCACCCCCCCGCGGAAAATTATCTATGCGGCCCCCGGTGATGAATTACCGAGAGGTCTTACCAGCGGCGATTTTCACGATTTATTTCAGTCACATTTACCGTATTGGCTACCACTGTTGTAGACGTAAAAGCGTTTCCCAATTGGAAACCGACAGAGTTGACGATTCGAAAAACTGTACTGAAACCGCCTTGGGCCGAGGCCAGAAAATGGGAGGCGAGAGTGATGATATTTCAAACCCTCGAACACACACACACACATCAACCCGCCAACACCCAGAAAAGACGCCCGAATATAAATAACTCCTCGCCAAAAGACAGTTACAACGAACTGCCAGTCGTAATACCGATTTACGACCGGAACCGTTTTGTCACATCGAAGAAATTGTACACGGTACCGTCCGAAACTCCGGAGGCGGTCGATCGCGTTACCTCCCAAATTGGAACCAACCGGCCGTTAATCAGAATACCGAAACTCCTGGTGGGGCACCATTCACGGGCGGCTTCAGTTTTACAACGTCGTTTCAGACTTTTAACAATTTGAAAAAATGTCGACCGAATTTTTTTCCGCTACGAGTAATCAATTATTTTTGTCCCTGACGATATACGCGAACTTTTCACGTTTGATCCAATTCCCGAATAAACAGAATAACGTTATTTTGGCACATATTTCACAAACCGAAAATTAATATAGAGTCGGATACATTCAAAATAATAATCGTAAACCCCGGTAACTCCTTCTTCTTTGATCCTCGGGCCATCGAAAATAAACATGGCGGTGGGTTCAATTTATATTTTCACTAGAAAAAAAAATTTAGTTAGTAGAGTGAAAAAAACGTCTTATTCGTGTGTGTTTTCTTTTTAATTTTTACAGGCCATCGAAACCGTAGACAGATTCTCTTAGGCGTTTCACTAAGGCGTTAAACCTTCACCCAGAAGAGAAACACGTCAAAGGTTCCATGTAATGGGTGGTTTCTTTATCGGCAGAAGTTAACGACAGAAGAATATTTTCCGCAATTTTACTTAACGATAAAGATTCTACAATCAACGAAAAAATGAGGAGAGAACGTACTAAAAGAAAACTACCCGGTGTTAGTGAGTTGCGAGGTTCGCTGTATATCGAAGACGACTGTGCAATTAATAAGTTTATAACTACTATAAGAACTTTAAATCTTTATAAATGAGTGACAATGTTAAGAAGGGTGTTGTTGAAGATAGTCACTTCGCTATAGGGTCGAGGCCAACGATACAATAGGAAAAGTCAAGCAACAGGGCGAACTAAGTCCCCACTTGAAAACTATATTTCAGAAGTTTTATTTTAGTTTGGTAGAATTCACACACATCGCATGGCCGACTCGCATATGCACGCTTCGTTAACAGTGTGTATAGAGCTGAATAGATTTGTGCTCAGTTCCCAGGTGTTTATTCTGCACGTGGAATAAAAAGAGAGTTCGGACTGTGTTCGCGCAAACATTCACGAATGTGACTGATTATAAATTCATTCAACTGTGTATACTTTATTAATTTTGCCCGCTCCGCATTTTCGACGGACTTTGTGGACCATCGAAGAATTCCGAAAATAATGATTTGGGATCGGAGGAACAGCGCTATTTCTAATTACTTAGACTCAAAAGAATCGACATAAATTCAGGACCTAATTGAAACCGAAGTCGCATCCGGAGATTCCAATCGAAAGTTCTTCGAGCCATTCTTAAAGTATGTTTCAAATCACACCATTCACCACGACCTCAACATACCCAGTGTTGACGAATTTCCAAAATCCCCTTCAATTGCCCCTTCAATCCCTTCCCAAGGGCGGTTTAAACACCACTCACCCAGAAGAGATCTCATCGGACTGTAACTATAGAATTGTAATTATAGAAACAGGATTTTTCCAGATAAGGATACAATATCCAAACGTTCCAAAACTAAAGGTCCCTATGTGATTTCAAACCAGCGGCAGGAGGATACATTACCGCATAGTGTGTATCGTACGGGCCAATATATTTGTACGTGACGATTAGGAGGATGGTGTTGGAGGCTTCTAGGGGGTGGGGCTGGGGGTTGGTTGGCTGGAGGAATTCGATAAGCAATAAAGTTCCGGCCGGAGCTAATCGCATCGTAAATAGGGTAAAGGTGTATTATGCGACAGCCGTAGCAAATAGAACCGCAGCACTAGCAAAGATAACACGGCCGTTTGCTAAGATTATTTGGGGAGAAACAAACTAATTGGGCCCACGTTAATTAATAAGACCGAGGCTAATTCTAAACCAATAAAACACAATATAAATCGGACTGCGTTTAGAGACGGAGTCTAGAGAATTTATGAGCTCCAGCTATGTTCATTCTATTTCAAATTTCCGTAATTTATTGAGTTTCAAACACGCAATTTACTGACGATTTCAATCAGAATTAGGACGAAATTTAATAAATGGTGCTTTATTTTAATTCCTCCCACATTTTATGGTTTGAAGTCTATGGCTGATACTCTAGATGTATGCTTTAGACGGGGCCGACATATTACTCGGACCATCACAGAAAGTGTGGTTTGTAGGAACAATTCCATTGTCAAGGCAAGATAATTTAAGTGTGACGCTGCAGTTATTATTAAATATGTATATTAAATAAATTTTAATTATATAGTAGTTGTTTATGTCTAATAGAATTCAGCCTAGTGTTGGAAACGCAAAATCAACCAGCTTAACCATAACTCAGTATTTATTATGTAAAAAATTGTATGATGATCTTCATACGATGTAAACGCCAGAAAATTTGACATCGTTTAACGCTTAACATTAGGTAAAAAGTACAAACACGTAACCGATCGACCAAGGGGGTAGTATTATAGTAGTATAAACAAATCCGCAATTTATATGAATCCGGACTCCAAGGGTGGTTTACGACCAACCTGGGGGTTAGGCATAAAACTGAAAATATATATTTATGACCGGACCCTCCTAAACATGTTTCATGCCGAACCCCGAGAACTATCGGAACGCAAAACAGTGGTACTATAAAATGGGAAGGTTCGGGAAAATGTAGACACTTTGTATCCGATATGTTCTTGAAATTCAAGATATTTGTTTCGAGGTGTCCGCATATTGCCTTAACCGAGGGCAAAACCCTTCCAATTGAGTCCACTCGGGTGGTTTCAAGCCCCGCCAAACGAGCTTCTCGTTTCGAGTTTTAGAAATTATACACTCGAAATAACCACAAAAATATTACAATTTCCAAATACGGTGTTCAAAAAAAATTGTTGAAAACTTTGTAAAATCAACGCGACTGTTATCTGACTTCGATCCGTCCCCCGGACAGTGTCAACCGAAGAGAGGCGAAAGTGGTGAAAATTACGAGGTAAATTAGGACAGCGTAATTAGGTGGAAAATATCCTGAAAACCCTGTTTAGGAGAAGCGAACCAATTATCGTGGAAATTCGGGCAAGTGTGGTATTGACATGTGGTCTGGGCCCCATCTCGGAGACCAAACACATTCAATACTCTGAAAAATATATATATATATATATATATATATATAAGGCAACAATCTAAAATCAGTTTTCAGGTATTATAAAAACACAGATTTTTATAAGATCCCAGAAGAAATCTTTATAAATATGGAATTTTACGACATTTTTTGTGCTAGTATACCTGGTATACTATCCATTATTATTCTTATTTCTTATTATAGGGTTGCTGCTTTGCAATGATTTAACTTCAGTGTTCACAGTGCAGACTACTACTAATAATAATAATGTAATAATGCTTTGTCTACTGAAGATTGGGAGAAGCCTAAATCCGATCTTGAATAGGACTAAACAATTGGGTGGAGAGTTGAACTATGGAATATCACAATTTCCTTATTATATGCAGTATTTTCGAGACACTATAATATAGAAAATTTGAGTTGTTTTAGAAAGGGATCATCAGTGTATTAAACTAGACTAATTCGCGTCCACTCGAGCAAAAGTATAACATATAAATTATTCGAAGTAACACGTGAAGAATGACAATGTAGAGTTTTATATCATTGTGGATGTTTCCGCTATAAAACTGACAGGGCCATTTGTTCTTGTCCGTGGGTGAGACCTGTTGTGGGACCCTACTCTGCATTATTATACCTAATGTTCGTTTTTCACTTGATGCCATTTCCATTGTAGCATTGTTCATCATTTGCGTCCGTCGTCGTCAGTAGCATTACGTCGGAGCAATTAAATAACAATAGAAAATAATCGAACGAACGGCTGTCGAAGTGAGACGTTAGGAAAGAAAAGAAAATGTGCAATAACATATTATGTTGTTGGTATCATCAATGAACCTACTCTGAAATATACAATGGACAATTACAATATGAGATGGAAGGACCACAGTTTCCATCAGTGAACAATAGACACGTGTATGAACTGTACTATGCTTAGGCGCCAGACAGTGGGCACTGGTCGAACGAAATTAGACATCCATCCCGTAGATTGGACAAGTTGGCACGGTGCACAGGAGTTTTAGATCGGGCCCCGACTTAAAAAAAAAACAACAAAAACCGCGTTGATTTAACGCTACTTTCGGAACGCGTCCGGCGTAATGGCGCCGTGCAGCGCCGAACGGCGTGATTACTGAGAGCGGCTCGTTAAAACAACACAAGTATAAATAGAATTATGATCACAGTATGCAAATTAATTTCTTGCCCACCGCCACGGCCTCCGACTCAGATTAACATCAAATTTCGGAAATTTCCGACCCCTCCTTCCGACAATCGAATTACGCGTATAGCATTACAAATTGGGTAAAGTGAAAACAAAACGAAAAAAAAATGAAATGCAATTTATCAGACGATGTTAGATACAAAATTGAGTACTGAATGAGTACTCATTATTTTGTCTTTTGAAATAGACCAACCTCTGTTTTCGCTAAAATAACCGAACCTACCTCTGTGTATTTCTTCGCAATTATGGCTATTATTCTTATTCGAAACCGCCTGATCGCATTTTTTATTTTTGGAACCTATTAAGTTCGTATAGCGAGATAATATTTATATATAAGGACTGTAGGATTAAACCGCACACTGCCTAACAGAATTCTGCCGACTATGGAGAGAAACCGGAACCCCCAGATGTCCGGCTTAGGACCACAAAAAAAATCGAACAATATAAAGAAATAAATCAAACGAAAACGAACTCGAATTGTCTATTTTTGTGCGCAATTTTCGATGAATCTAGCGGTCAATGAAGTCCTGGGTACGTTACGACCCCCACTTTACCTATTTTAACGAGAGAACGTCTGAAGTATGCATATGTAAATTTGTGTAACACTGTACGAGAAAAGCTGAGTACAGCATATTATTAGGCGGTTAATGGGTGTCGGCGAGTGATGAGAGGGGAGCGGAGGGGGATGAAGGGGGGGGGGGCCCACTTCTAAATGTGTCGCCCTAATGGGCCGTTTCGCTTTTCCGAGAAGCCGCTGCGATAAAAGATTTATAACTGCTATCGAAACTCGGCAATTTATTTAGAAAAGTAAATTTCCCGCCCATTTAAAGGACAACTTTTAAGTACTCCAAACATAAATAAGTTATGTTACGGTAACTGTCGGTATTTTTAAAAGTTTAACACTTTCCGAAACTAACTAGCGACAGTGTCAAAGATATGTTTCATTTCTTAGAATCGGTCGGTTCAGGTTATTGCTGATACTTAAGGTCAATAGCAAAGGGACAATGTGCTATGCTTTTTCATTAGTATTTTATTACATTAAGTTTTTATATCGATAAGAAAGATTTCCACAAAGAATGAGAGCATGAAAATGATTGGAAAATAGAGCACATGCAATAAAAACTTGGAAATGTAGATAAGAAACGGAGCATGGTTTCGGGCGTCGGGCCAGAAACTTTTCAAACAATTGCGAATTAAAATAATTGTTTGAAATTAATTTTAAATTATCAATCCAATCAATGGAAAAGATTTATAGTATCGTTTATTTTAAATTAGTGGATAATTATGTTTACACGACGGTCCACCGGTAAGCCGAAAAAAACGGTTTAGCAATTGATCAAATAAGGGGGGAAGTGAGGCGGAAAAGATCTCGAGGGATGATATTAGAAAATATTCTAATAACATTTTTACAAATTTGAAAATTTCAGATTGAAAGAATGAGTAAGTATAGTTCAACAAGCACCACGTACCGAGACATGGCTGTATACAATGATTATTGTAGAAGTAACTGTATACATAAAATGCGTAATTCGTTAATGACGTTAATTGTAATTATGTTACACTTTTAGTACAACAGAAATTGATAATTTAATACAAGCAGGAATTTAACAGCGGAAGATGATACCGACGATGGCGTAGAGTGATGAAAAAAAAACAGACCCATGTTAAGTGGAAACCGTTGCTCTAATACAGAAAATAGGGCGACCGGATATGGAGAAACTAAGTGATTAAAAGATTCTGTATGTATCTTTGGACATTATTTGAACAATACGCTATACCAAAAACTGTGCATAGATATTTTTTTTTAATTTTCATTTTACCTCTTCTTTCTGCTCAAAACGTCGGTATTGCAAACATTAATACGCTTGAATTCTTTTTCATATTAAAGACCTGTTTTATAATACCTTTCTAATATATTCCAATTGGAAAATTGACATTTCGCGGTCCGCCAAACAATTACTTTATCGCAATATTTCAATACTAGAGCTGCACGTTGCACGTGTACTTTTCACACCGCCTGAAATATTCACGGTAAAACAAACAGAAACAAAAAACAACGGGAACAAAACGGCGATAGACGTTGAAAAATGGACCATCATTGTTGTTTCCGCGGGTGGAATTCCAGCCGAACTTTTTATTAAATTCGGCCATCGAATTCTGTACACAGAGGCGAGCGGCCCATTTCGTATTCGCGCTGTTATCACGGCGTCAATTAACGAACGGCCCCTCTCTCTTTCGTAACATCGCGAATTACTGACTTTACATCGGCGTTCACAGGAGCCCTCTCTATTGATTATTGCCCGGGGGTAAAACAGCCATCGAAACGGCAGATGATTAATGTACCCGCTAACGACCCAACCAATTTATGTATAATTCCCCCACACTGCAGACCTTGTTGCTCCTCCCTCCTCCCTCCTCCTCCCTCCTACTCTCCTCTGCTCTACTCTACCGCCGGCCGTTAATTAAATGAATTCCAGCTAAAAGTACGCTCTAACGGGCCGCAACATCAATTCAATTTCGTAAATGTCGCCGCCCCTTCAGATTTTATCCGTATCACTTATTTGACCCCCAAGATCTCACGGACGGTTTCATTGCGAAGACCGTTACAGCTGCTGTACTGTGCCTTGGGTTAATATTACGTACGATCCAAGCGGAGTCGTAAATAAACCTCCCTCTTGCTCTAAAACTAGATATTACTGGATTTCAGATTTTATTTCGTCCACGCGGCCTATTAAGAAAATCGTTTTTTCCTATAGCCCAGGACTTAAGAAATGGACAAAATAGACACGCACAAAAATGAGTGTCCCAAAAATTAAAAGAAATATTATCCGGATAAAATATCAGACTCGGTTTTAATAGCTTATTAGGAGTTAAAAATTTGGGGGGGGGAGGCCGATGAATCCGTAATCTTATGTAGATTTGTTAACACCTCTTTTAAAGATTTAAAGGAGCTTCTTCTAAGGCCATAACTACCCAGTGGTAAGATATATTTTTATGAAACCGGTGTAAATTAACGAACAGCTTTCGAAAAGTGACGTGATTAATACACCCCAACCCTCGCTAATGACGCTCAACAATTCGTGTGTAGAGCGTTCTCCTACCTGTTTTTTTGTACTTTCCATCGTCCCGATTTGTAAAACCGTTAATTAAATTAATGCAAATGACAGTGTAGTATAATTGAAACGAATTTACGTTTGTTATTACCAAGCGTATACGATTACGTAAATGCCGAAACAGAAACATCGAGCGTAAATTGATCTCGTTGTTTATATATATAAAAAATTGCTATAAAATTATTCTTAAAATAATTATCAAGCTGCATATTGTGTATCTAATAGGAAGATTTAAGCTCAATTTGACATTAAATTTGAGCATGTTTCACGGCAATGTTTCATACAAAACGATCGTTAGCATCAACTCCGTTGGCAGATGGTCGCGTTTTGAATTTTCTTTTTTTTTAGACAGGAGAACCGGGCTTCGTCCGCTCCATTTACACTCGAGACTTCGCTCCATCAGACTTCTTTTTATTTGCACCCTCAAAAAGTCATTACCCCTGAGTCGAGTTTCACAGCGACGGAGCGGTGAAAACAAATATTCCAAGACAGGATCCGAATTAGTGAGGAGGGGATTATTCGTAAAAAATGGAGAAAAATTAAGGTAAATTGTTCGAGTCATTAAATAACCGACATTGGAAAAGGATTCGGTTTCAAAATCCACTCCGGTATGAGCGGAACGGTGGTTCATCCGAGAAAAAATTAACGAATTACACTATAAAATAGCCATTAATATAATTTATAGCTTTCCGTAAGTTGTTAGCTGAAACACACGAGCTACTGCCTCACATGCTATTGAAGATGGCGTAAAACTGTTCTAACAAAGGACCGAACAAGTGGGGGGAGACAGAACATCAGAATTAGGGAAACTTATAGTATCAGTTTCTAGAAAAACTTTCATAAACAAGAAAGGGTTTTGCTCAACTGACAAAATTTTTCAAAATTCGATTTTTCTCTTTAATTGCAGAAGTAATAAGGAAAATTTCCTGAACAAAACCTCAGATGAATGAAGACAGAAAATCTTTCAATTGATAACGTTAAAATGAAGCTCATCTTCGTCGATGAAGATTCGAGCAACAAAGAACTCTATGCAGTGTTTAGACACAGGTCAAAGTTGTACAAATTTGGAACTCTTCAGCTCGAGTTTAAGTGTTCAGCAGTCAATTGAAATCCTCCTTAATCAATACAAATTCGCGATTGATTGAAAAGTTTTCGGAAGCTGATTGAAAAGGGCCATAGAACTTTCGAATGAATTGCAAATTTGAGTTCGAACTTTTGAGTACAGATCGGTGCATTTACAGGGAGATGTGACACAAAAACAGATTGGAATTCAAATATTTCTACTGAGTTTACATACGAACTCAATTGAGCTTACGTAATTCGTACTTTTTAATTTAAGATAAATAATTGGCATGTACAATTTCCTAGTTCTATACCTCATTAAATACAATATTTCACCTCAATAATTATTACCGCTAATTTCAAAGAAAACTGGGCATTATTGTATTTTAAAAGAGGTTACTGAAACGTATAATATTTATACTAAAATATTACGGCATGTTACCTTCATTTTTCATTTAAACATGTTTATATTGTATTACATTATCATAAGTTGTGTAATATATTATTACACTTCGTGTAACAATACACCGTAATATTAATTAGTGTAATTTAAAGGAAAATAATATTAGAGTGGGGTAAAACTGTAATTATTGGTCTCTCTTTTTTCTTGTCGGTGGTGAATTTAATGTATACATTATTCTTCTAAGAAATTCGAAATTCAAAGACGAGTCCCACATCGGAGGAATACTTCCAAGGGGATTTGGTTCAGCGTTAGTGGCCGGTCTGTAATTATTCTGTATGTGGGGCGCAGTTAACACTAGCTGTTGGGCCCCCTGTACCTGACACTTCCGATGTACTCTGCGGCCTGCGGAAACGCAGTGCAACGTATTTACGCATGTCGGCCGCCCGCTAACGATGATGAAAAGCCGTAACCGGTCTGGCTCGAGACCGAATTGACGAGTCTAAACGCGGGACGATGGTACGAGCGACGGTATTACAGACAGCGGACATATAACGTAAAATAAGTTATTGGATATTTAAATATGAATATCTAATTTAATTCAACTGAAAATCATTTATTGTACAGCTGGAAGATAGTCGCCCCCAGCACACAGCTCCTCTACATACAGAATAATTAAACACTAACACTAAACTACACTAACAAGCAATAAGACATTAACCGAGAAAGATTTTTACCCAAAACGAACAGCCTTTTTGGGGCAGTGAATACCTTTTCAAGAACTGCGGTCTTCAGGAGCATACAATTCGGAATTCGCCCAGGGCGCTTGCCCAGGACTGAATTGAATGAAAAAAAATCCTCTAAAACCCGTGTATATGACTTTCTAAGTGTATATTAACAGTGTTACAGTTCCGATGGCGGTATACGACTGGCCGTATACTGTTTATAGAATGGAGTGCAAAGCATGTTTGTAACTGTGAACGGCTTGAGTAATTGTAAATGATTTCCTCGCGTATAAAAGTGAAATGTCCCAATTCCTGTGCACATGACTCTGAGAAAGGCTCTCGGGCTGGTTATGCGAGTGTTAACCCGAATATATATGTATTAATACAATAAGTCTTCATTTATTCGACTCGCCTGCACATATTTCTCCCAGTTATTTCTACATGGAGCACCCCTACTGGAGTTCATTAAATTTTAGCCGATAGCCATTTTCCATCGACGCTAAAGCAATTACCTGTGGATGCAGAGATATTAACCAATAGAATGCGTATTGGGACGACCGGGCACGACCTCGCCCAACCGGCACTAAGTGCAGGTAAGCGTGTAGGGCAACATTTCACAAACATCTCGATATTTACGTTCGCTAATGGCCGCCCATTTACATCGCTGTACACTCGTCGAATCTACTGATCCGAAAAAAATATCGCTGCCGTCTTCAAAGTCAGATCGATCAAACACATTCAATCAAATTTAATTCCCACCGTTCAAACAAAAATTATTACAGTTTTGTCAGTGTCAATGTCGTGTGTCATCAAGTTGTGACGGTGGGTACGAGTGTCGGTTGCGGGACAGATTTTTCCTTCAATATACATCCAGTCCCACCCCTTAGTTTTAGTAAAAATATCCTATGTAAATTGAAACAAAAATAAACAGTTTGTAATTTAATAAATTGTAATTTCGGTGTCCGGCGGCTAGTTTTAGAGACAAGGGGGTCTCGGGTCGATCATCTGAAGAGACTGAAAGTCGTAGAAAAAAAAAAATGCTGACCACCGAGAATCCAGGCTTAGAGGTGCGGGATCAGTCCTGCAAAGACCGTACGAGGATTTCCACATTTTTTTTGTAGAGTTCGTAATTTGGTAAATTGTAATTTGGGTGTTCGGCGGCTAGTCATGGATGCGACACCCGAGTAGACGTAATTTGTAAAAAAAATTGCTGACCACTGAGAATCCAGATTTAGAAGTGTGCAGTCCTTTTAAACCCAGATAAGGGTTTCCGCATTTTCTCTTATACCACTAACGATAAGAGGCCTAAGCCCCTTTCTAGCTTAGAATCAAGCGTTGACGCTTTAAAACTGATATTCACTAAGCGATATATTTATTTTATTTATTTAGTTCGTTAAATATAAAGCTCGGTGACGAAGGGAATTCACTCAGTACTGCACACGAAATACAATCCTCCGTATCTTCACGGTACTGAGATTTGAACTGAGATTTGGGGGAGTAAACGCATTTTCTTGAGCTCTATTTTATACTTGCTTCTTTTTTCGCGGCACTATTTCTCCCAGATGAATCGCTTCTATCGGCAAATCCGACCGCTGTCAACAGATGCGACAGTACCGAAATAACCCGGACGGACTAGGACTTCCATACATCGGTCAGGAATAAGAAAATGGACAACAGTACAGTAACTAAGCAAAGGCTACCATCGATAATATTTATTCTTGACTGTAGGTCTTAGACCGAATGACGCGATGAGAGTACTTCTTACCTAAGTGAACGAGTAGTGATAGGAGGATTGCTGCCGACGCCGAAGTGGTTGATGACATGATGAAGAGTACGAGGGCCGTTGTTGAGGAGTCATGCTGTGGTGGGCCGGTGGCCGACTGGCTGGCTGTACCGCCGCCACCTGGCATCCAGCCTCGGACCACGAGTCTGCGTCCAAAATAACCGCCCCCACTGCCGCCCCCACCGACGCCCCCGCCCCGCCCCCACACACACACACACACCCTCGCCATTGTACAGCCCAGTCACCTGTTCCTTGACTGGCAGACAACCTGCCCGCTGGCCAGTTTAATATACCTCTTAGATATCGCAACGCCTTTATCAAGAATCAATAAAATTCTCTCTTCCGGTTGGCATGTGTGAAAGTTCTGCTCTCAGCACTTCATTAACCCAATAGTCCAATAACCTTTCATTCCCGCCGTCCGTTTCACCCCGTCAGGCCCACTTCCTCCGGCTTCCTCGCGACAGTAGATATATCGCAGTTTTCTCTCTTCCCGCTGTTTTGTATTTTTCTAGAGCGGCTTTTCCGAGATTGGCGGCCTAGGAGAAGACCGAACCGGCGAGACGAGACGAGAAAACTACGGTACCTTAATCCGAGGGGTTGGAAAATGGCCACTCGTAATTCACAGTTAAGGTTCCTATTGAAAGACCTAATGTTCAGCAGGATTTGGTCCCGCGTTACAACGGTCCAATAGCATTTCGCCAGTAAATCACTGAGCATTCTTCTGAACATTCGTATTCCTACTGAAGTTTCGATAACTTTAAGAATTGCAAAGTGGATATTCTCAGCTATAACAATAGTACTATTTTATAATAATTCTTGTGTAATCCTTAATACTTATTATATATTATCGGAGATTATAATGATGATTTCCTATGATTTACTGTTTCCCCTCGGCCGTTACGGTCCAAACGTATAATAGAACCGGTTTCGGCAGTTCAGCGCACGGCGCAGTTAATATATCGGTGTAATTAATTAGACGGTCGGTAATGCTGACGGGATGCTTCGGGGACATCTAATTACCCGGCTATTTGCCGGAGGATTGAACCCGGGAACCCGAGAGGACGGCTCCTTTGAATCCAGGCTTTGAGCACGAATCTTGTTAATCAATTCGTAACGTTGACTGCAACCGAATTTGCCCGTCCGGTGCCGCCATCACTCGAATTACAACAACAGTCACAGACAACAACTGTAAAGAAATAAATAGCAACGCAAAAATCGAATTCAAGTTGGAATTTATTGCTAACTTTTGCATTAATTACATATGGAGGCAATTCATTAATTATTTGGGAGACAGAGATGACAGAATGCTCTATGGTGCTGTCGACGTATAATTACCTCTGATAGCTGCGTATTGAACTTAGGACGGCTCCTTTGAACCCCAGCTTTGAGTAAGAATTCACAGAAACAATATTTTGCTCACTGTCCTAAAGTTCGGTTAAACGTAAACGTAAAATTTGTTCCCGATATTTGACGGACACAGAAGACAGTCCGTAATTTGATCAAAGGTTTTATATATTGTGTTCATTGCGGCACTTAACAAGATCGAGCTCTGTTATTAAATAAACGAAACTGACGGAAACGTAAAGTCGGACTAATGAAAAATGATTCATCACCCGTGTAATTTTATCTGTCTCCACTCGCCTAATCGGTCTTAATCTAAAACGGAGCCGACTTCTCGCCACCCTCATTACTCACAGTTGGACAGCAACGCGACAGCTTCACTCCAGTACTTATTAAATATCAGACTATATGAAAAAACATTGAACAACTTTAAATTGTGTAAAAACTTTCATTTCATCGCATATTCTGCAATGATTTCACCACGTCTTTCATCTTCCATACTGAACAATTCATTATGAAATATACCGGTCCTAATTTTTCTTTTCATTTCGTACAGAACATGGAATTTATAAACGACCACAAAAAAATTAACTACAAAAATTATAACAATATGTGTCGTAAAACGGAAAATGAGGAACGACTTGGGGGCAATTTTATTCAGAAAAGGAAAACCGCTAGAGCCTAGTCCATTCCATATTGATCAAGAAAATTGCTTGGACCGACCAAATAATATATTTCCAGCTTGAACAGCCCATTTCCGGCTGTTGGAGAATGTTTCACAATTCGATAGACGCCGCACCTGATTCGCTTATAAAAATGTCATAAAATCAGTTTCATAAAATCGACTACATTTTAATACTGGGTATAAGGGCGGTCTGGGCCATATTATGTATTTCACGAGTCTTTTAATATTTCACGTTTCCGCAAAGTTCTGAAGACTGATAGTCGGGCCTCGGTAATAATTTTCAAGTTTCCACCCTTAAGGCAGACCGGTTTTGTTTTCGCGCAGCCATCGGTAATCACTGCGCGGTATATTTATTGCGCTTTTAAAATTAAAATATGTCTAACCTTTACCCTACCGACAGTTTTGGTACACTGCGACTTAATCTTATTGGAGGAACTGATAACCGCAGTAAACTCGATAGAATTCAGAAGACACGACGTACCAACCACGAAGAATAGAGGCGAGAATATTCTTTTAACACATTTTTTTTCTTTAAAACGGAAAGGGCATAGAATAAAGTTACCATTTCGTTTCGGCATAAAAGGCTAATGACTAATAGGTGGCCCTTTTTCGGGCGCCGGTCGCCTAAATTGGACGGAGTAAAAAGTTTGAAGTCTCCATTTTTTCTCCCTTCATCGCGCTTCGAACTTTCAAGTTCGCCCCCGCCCCCTGCTCCCCCGGTCATTAACAGTTTTTTAATTACGCGATAAGACAGCACTGAACTTTTTTTTGTCAGGTAAACGACCCTGTCACTGCTGTCGCCTCGGGGCGCAATGTTCCCCCCCCCTGAATAACCGTACTTAAAATAGTTGTAGAAATTCCACGGAAAATTACATCGGATGAAAAGTTATTCCACATCAATGCCTCGTGAATATTCTCTTACGGGGGGAAGTACAAATAGCAAATAAATAATATGCTAACGTTTCTTTACCGATTGTCTATATTTCAGGTGATACTGTGCGTTGTCCAATTGGAAATATACAGACGGATGTAGAATCTGGCTATGGACAGGTTTCAATCCCATATCCGAAATCTAACCCGGCGATATATCAGAGCCATATCTGGACCGCGAGAAGCTGAATGGGATAGTGTATACAGGATATACAAGCCCTGTCACTGAATCGACTCTACAAAAAAGTATACATAAAATAGATACATCGAAACCCTAATAAAGCGAAGGACCAAAAACAGAATCCGTATGGATACAACACAGATAACAGCCAGTCAAATAAGCACTAATTCACTGTTGGAATGCTACTGAAAATTTACAGATCACAAGAATGAAAATATTCCAAACCTACACAACTCCGTTACATATTATATATGTGCAAATATAAAGGGTAATTATTGTAATTTATAGCCAGCATAGTTTCTTCAGCGAATAGCGGCCACTACAGCAAAGGTCTTCTCGTGCTTGGGGCTCCGTTATTCGGGGAATGCCAGGACGCTCAAAGTAACCCCACTTTGCTGGGAACTTTGAGAAGAAGTTCCACTTTTACAAAAGTAGAAAATACCGGAAAAACCTTTAGAGTATTTGTTTGCGGGTCAAATCGAAACGAAATCGAGAGACACTCGAGTGCCAAAGATTCATAGATAAACGTCTTAATAGGTGGCGGCAAATAGTTGTAAATAAAATAGTAATTAGACCAGTTCTAACTCTAGCGGCCGGAATTTCGGGGTTCTAAATTTGCGATATATTGCAATATTTTGAAAAACAACCGTGACAACCAATTCAACAATGTTTCTTTTAACAATTCCCAAACAGGGCCAACAATGCCGGACAGACATTTCCTCCTATTATCGATTGGTGAATACGCAACGAATGTATTCTAGCTCAAAATGATACAGTAAACTGTCCTATTTGATAATGAATTCTTTATAAAATCATACTACTAACGATGCTGCGAACTCTCTCTGAGCTCTCCAGATAAAGTTCTCATAATTATAGTAGAGCCGGGGGACAAGTAGGCCGAAAGTTAACGCTTCCTCTGCACTATTCACGATTTTCTCCCCAAAAGATACTACGGCTGTAGGGGAACATAGGACGTGTATTCAGTTTTGTCGGCTCGTTCTAATACACGTTTCCTTTGCACCCCCGGGGAGTAATATGCCCGGTGAACGATCGGCTGGTCGGACGGGGGCGGTTAAAATTTAAATAAATAGCGAAGGGCCGTGTTTTACGTGTCGGTGACGTGCGCCGACCGACCCGTCTAAAAATACCTACGGAATTCTCCGATGGCTACGCTTTAAGAGCTCAGGAACGGCTCAGTATGGTAATTTACATTAGCCCGAGGATATGTGCGCAGTTTTTCAAAGAAATTAGAAAGACAATCAATGATATTGAAGGAAAATTCGATCCGCCACCGGTATTCGAACCGCAACGTGCCGTTTTAACACCGATAGCCGGTCAAATACTTTATAGGAGAATATACAAAATACATCGTAAACAATACACAAATGTTGATTTTTACATGCGTTCCGGCCCACAGGCCATACTACATTTATGCACATAAGTATAAGACCAGAAGATATTTGGATTTTGCAACAACAATCAATAAATGAGATTATTCTACCAAACGACAGGTAACACGATGCTGTTTATCTAATGTACGGCCAAATAAAACCAGAAGGTCATATCTGGAAGAATCGGCACTTCATTACGTCAATACCATTCAATAAAAAATCACCACCAGAATTCTATGCTGGGTCGTTAGGTTTAGGCCAGGTTTCCAGTACACTCATTTCATGAGTAAGGTGGCCAACTTATATCCTATGATATGAAGCTATTTATGCCTGCAATTAAGAGAAAAGTTCAGTTCCCAGCTTCGTGATTAGAGCGGGGGTACCGCCGGCCAATTTTCATTCGGTAGCAAATTTGAATTTACTGCGAGAGGCGCGCTGGCATAAGTCCAGTTGGGTCGATAAAATTTGTTCCATAGCAAAGTGCTCCCTCTTTAAAATCATAGACGTCAGCCTCCTAAGGGACTAGGCATAAAATGTGATCAATTTTTTAAAAATTCCGCACTACATCCATTAGAGAATTTATATTGCAACCGCAGGTTTCACTCTCTTACAGTTTCCGTTTTCCGTTCCATTCACAGTTCTGTGTAAAGAGCGAGGACAATGGAAGTTTATTCAGACAAATGGAACCGGGACCGCTGGCCAAGTCTGGAGAATATCAACGGTAGCTCTGTCCCGGGAGCTCTCAGGTTTTGGCACGAAGGGCGCGGCCAATAGATTAATTTCTTTTTCAACCGGCCGAGAAGAAACAATGCCGCGTATTGTATTCGCCGGGGCCCAAACCCCGGGGGGGATGAACGAAAAACCCGGCTTTCCGTGATACGGTGGCTGGGACGGGAATAGAGCAACAACAAATTACAAGAGGGAAGGCGGCTCTCCCAAAGCTGGGAAAAGCGTTGTACATACAATCAATCCGACCCTCGGCCAGCTACAAAAACAGAAGCACGAAAAAGCAGAAGTACTTCGAGGAGAACCCTTGCCGCTAATTAAGCGGTGGGGCAAACACGCGAAGGTAAAAAAGTGCCTTCAGTTGTCACCAACCCTGATTATTTCCCTCCAGTGGAACCTAGCCTTCCTGTGTGTTCAAATTAATTATTTTTTATCATTATCTACTTATATAACATTTGAAGCAATTCAATTTATTTTCTTCAAGGTAAGGTTACAATAGGAATACTACACACAATAGGAACTTGGCTGTCATTTAAGGTAGATGTTAGTTCTTTTTTCTTTTTAAATTGAAAGTTTTAATTGAAAGAAAATACAGTCCACCGCCGGTACACACCCTGGTATTAGGTAATGTAAATGTTTGCGTTACAAAAAACATTATTTCTAAACCGGCTCGTTTGAATCGGACATTGATGTCTTGTTCGGACTTGACGCAGAATTGCGTTTGTGACGATTTTTTTACTTATTTTGACTAGCTATCGGTCATGCCGCATACAACTGGAGAATGGCTGCGGAATTTTGTCATACATAAGTGCACATGTACAGAAATAGTTGGCAATTCATTCCTTGGCCTTGGCTTCACGGAAATCTATCGGTCTTTGAAAAAGCGATCGTTTCCGGACCCCCGAAAGCCCTTTTAGGAGATTGAACTGATCTTGAAAATAGTGACCCTCCATAGCCCGCGATCATAGATCCAATTTATTAACGATCTGTACACGCTCCTTCCGAGCGTTTTCTATTTTTTATCGAACACAGGAGTCGAAGAGAAACAAAACGAACAGAATTATATTAATTTTTTATATATTTAATTCTAAAATTCAATAATTTATATTTTTACAGTTTCTAATCTCATTATTGCACGCGTGTCATAATTAAAACTGGGAAATGATCGGTTCCCGAAGCAATACATTTGGCGAATCCTAGAAATGTGTTTTTATGTGTAAGTAAAATGTACACTGAGGGATTTACTAGACACTGTTAAAATAGAATTTTGAAGATTGAAAACTAAAAGAGGTACTGAAATAAACAAACGGCCATTCCAGTTTCCAGGGTTAGACGTGATTTATCCCAGCGAAGTTCTCTCTTTGTGTTCTCCTTACTCATCTTTTGTTTCGATTGGACTGTATTTAATATATATATATATATATATATATATATATATATATATATAATTTTACAGTAATTTTGGCACCGCACTCATTCGACTGAGAATAAGTCCCGAAAAAATAGCACTTATAGACAGACTCTACTCGAATATTTTCATACTGTTTTATTATGCTCAAGAGCATAATTAACTACCATTTTTCACCAGACATGAGTTATCAGCTGTTATTCTGAAATTATTACGGTCAATAAGAATAATATTTTCATATCTGAAAGTATTGATTTTCTGACGAAAACAAATTGCAAATTCGAAATATTTTCTGAAACTATGTCATTTTAACTAATAAAAATTTTTTGATATAACTGAGATAAATAATGAGAATGACTACACGTTTCGGTAACGGTGGCAAGTGTCTTTACTGAAGTCAAGGGGGTCAGATCAACCGATACGCCAAACTGTCTAGACAGAGACCGGTCTAGACTCTAGACAGTCCAGTCGGCGTGTGTATAGCGCGTCTGTTATCTAATAATACACTGGCTGTGCTCTAGCGCGATGTCTAACCCCCGTGTTCAGTTCCCAATATACTAGACCGGGGGGTTTCGCTAACTGGCGGATAGAGTCCCCGTATCAGAGACGTGTCTATGTTTAGACAGGAGGGTGTAGAATGGGCGGATCGCGTCCGCGTCCAGACGGCCACCGGATCAAGACTCGTTTGTCTCGCTAATTGAAAAAAAAAAAATAGAGGACGACCGAATGGAACGGGAGTCGTCGATTTAATTTAAGGGACGATTAGAGAGGAACCGCCAAACAAGAACAACAATTAATTTGAGACTCGTAAAACTACCAGAGTCTTCGGGTTCAACTGGGCGTGCACCCCGAGGCCATTAGACATTCTTTTGTGTCCACCTTATCGCTTAGATTGCTCTCGGCCAAATTTAAACCGGGCCACAATTTATAAAATGGTTATAAAATCTAATGTAGTATCTCATAAGAACAGAAGAGGGGCAGCAAACAATCAGAGAACGCAAAGGCAGTTCTGAAACATTTGAGTGCCGTGAAACTAATTCTTAAACTGTTTTCATTTTATACAGGTATTAATAAGAGGAATTTCATAAGAAAAGTGTTAAAAAGGGGTTTCTCCAATTTCCAGCAATAAGGGTAAATTCGTACTAGTCATAGATTTGTGAACCGATTCGACATTCTTTCGTTACAGCAGTGTTATTTTTCCCCTTTATTTATTGTACAATCGACATATACAACAGTTATAAGTAAAATTGCTGTTGATTAGTTCTGTTTCTCTTGTTTCTCTCGATAAAAAAAGCCACCCAATGATGGCACTTTTAACCATCAGGGTACAGAAAATCTCTTCTAGGGTTTAAGCCCTAGTGGGGGGATTCAACGAGAGAATTAAACATTAGGAATCGGGATCATTAATATATTTTCATTATTAATTCATCAATTGTCTGTATGTTGAGGTCGTGGTGAATGGTGTGAATTCGAAACATACCGGGCAGAATTAAGGATGGTTCGAAAAACTTTCGATTGGAATCACCAGATTGGAGCGATGTCGGATTTCTCAACTACTAAAGTCATTCTTATATAACTCGTTATTTGTAATAATAAAGGATTCTAAGGAAGGACGACAGCTGGAGGTTTAACATGAAAAAATAGATTGTTATAATTTAGTTTGGTAGAGACAGTGCTGTTGACAGTGCCTGGCTATATTGCTATCGGAGTCCTACTGACGACGGCGAGAAGCCCGAACTTTCGCAAATTCTTTCGCTTCCGGTTGGCGCCGTTGCCTCCGCGTCGGTACAAATTTGGTCGGTGCCGCGCTATAAAAAGTTGCCACATGTAAAAAGTTATATACGGGCCCAGCGCCCCCCCATCACCCCCCCCCCCCCCCACACCCTACCCCCGGTCCCACCTTGGTTTTAATTAAAAGAACTCTTTAATTAAATATTTCAACTCAGATATATTAGAATCGTTTTTCTTTCCGCGCGGCGTTAAATAAAAACTGCACAGGACAAACTTTGCACCGGTAGCCCATTAACCATCCCGGCCTATAATAAATGCCAAACGACACCGGTTTCAATTCGCAGGTAGGATAAAAAGGATATTAATCTCTAGTTAAGGTTCAACGATTTAGTTGCTTATAAAAATGGCCAGCAGTTGGAACTAAATAAATTCTCCCCCCCAAGTATTTTAATGCCCACCACTTTTTTAATTAAAAGGATAATAATGAACGCACTATAAACTAGTTTGAAATATCTCTCGCGATCTTCGGTCCGAAGCCAGTTTCCATTTTCCCCTGCAGTAGATATTTGGTAAACCAATTCGGTAGGGAAAAGCCTAGAACGGTATAGCTTGTGGAAGAATAAAGGAGAGAATTTTTCGTCCACGGCCAGCTCATTATTTGCGATTTATGTCCCACCCGATTATGGCAACAACCAAAGAAGATAAGGTTTTATGTGAGGCCGCAGATTTCTGAGCGAGGCCCTTAGGTAGTATCGAAGGTCAAGGGTGTTGTCTAGTGCTATATGTATGTAGGCCGTACTGCATGCATAGTGCAGTTATGTACCGGACCCAAATTTACCAGATAAGGTAAAAGTAATAATTCCTCTTTAGAAAATACTATTTCTGGACAGTCATTTTACACAAGATAGAATGATTGATTTAGCATCTACGAAAACATTTAGCTTTCGTAATACTTTTTTTCTGTGCTAACTCCGGGCTAGTACGCATATACGGAAACAAGTATATAAGTTACTAATATAAAAAAGTGTTGTACCGCCTCGGTTTGTGTGCTCGCCCCATCAGTAGTTGAGAATGCAGATATACTCGAGAAGCACAAGAATATAATAAATGGGAAAATCACAAAGTGATTTACCATATTTACCACATTAATACAGCTCGACTGAAGATTTTTATTAGCTTTGCACCAGAAAAGCCGAAGCGAGAAGTCGTTTAGCCAAATCCCTGATGATCAAAGAAAAAAACCACAAGACCAGCCTCGTCAAAAATTGTAACTGAAGATGGCGAACAGCCGAAACCGGTCTAGAAAAAGACCAAACCAGCAAGAGGAGACAGAAGACCGAGAAAACGATCTTTAACGATATCTACACTAGAACGTAAAACATGTATTCCAACCGTTGAATATTGCATATAAAAACGTTCATTAATTCGATTGTACAATGTAATTGTACAATTACATTATCACTTGTACAGCTAAATATCCGGCCTTTTAGGTAAGACCGAAAAAAACAAGATATGCCGTCAGTATTTAACCGAGCTACAGGGCATATACCGAATAAAGCTTCTGTTATATGCAGGCCTACAGCCGCTTGTCTGGTCGGGTGTCGGATATTTTGGCGAGGGGCACAGACGGGGCCCATTCCGTGTCGCGTGTCTCTGTCGTGTCGCTCTGTAATCGGCGTCCTCGCCGACTGTTCCCAGTGTCCGCCTCCGTGGGGGAGGCCCCAAGTCGTGGAAATGACAAAAAACGTGTCCACCTGGTCGGATAAAATGGCGTCGGCCTCGCTGGAGAGCTGCCCGAACGGCGCACCAGCTACCGGCTGCGTTTATTTATAAATGGGACGTGTCATCTGAGGCAATTTGGCCGCTAGCGGGCCGAAATCAACGCTAACGAGCCAGCGGCCGGTCACAGACGCGCGGAAAAAAAACATTTTTATTCCCTACATACGCCCGTCCCAGTCTGAGTACGGGTCCCTCTCTTATCGCCCTCCACCAGGGCTACCCGAAGAATAAAAAAAAACCACTGTAATTGATATAAAGTAAGATCGGACCTTCCCCGGATTCCGTCCGCAACGACAGAATGAAGAACGATGGACCGAAACTGGATATTAAGGGCGAGTATTAACTTGCGGTTTAAGTCGCATCCGACAGATCAAAACAGCGAGAGGAGACAGAAGAAAACCTACTATATTTATTTGTATTTGATTCCCCGTTCTGGATGGAACACGACAATTTATAGAAGCCGAATAATAAATTCGGAAAAAATTATAGCGACAGATGGGACATTTCTTCCCCCATCCACCGAGCCGTCTAATTTTTATAGACTCCAATCTTTGCAATCCGTAATCCTTCGAAAAATTACCAACGCCCCGCCGGAATAATCCACGATGACCTAAAAGTCCCATTCTTTCGAGAATTATTAGCAGCTTCCCGGTATAAATCCTTCCATTCCAAATTATCCCTTCATTCCAATTCGACAACTTTCCCCCCTCTTCACCTTCCCGATAATCCCGTGCGTCGCCTAAACCGGAGATGGCCACGCGATTTCCTTACGACCTCCTGAGTAAGGGCAGGATACAATCACTAGATACTATCTAAAAAAAAAATTGTAGTTGGGACTATACCAATAAATGAAAAAAAAGAAAAGTTCTTCCCCCACAACCGCAACACAAGATTTAACCGAGTGCGAGAATGGCAGTAATAAACAAGTTGAATCAGTTGAAACTTCAGAATTTGAGATCATGATTAGAGATCATGCATTTTTCGAGTGGTTTTTCGCATAAATTATTTAAAACATAAGGTTTGACTGTAAACTGTTCAGTTATTCACAGTTTTGAGTATAAAACTTTCAGGAATGCTATTCACACGAGACAATGGACTTAAAACAAAAGGAGTACTCTAGGAGGTACTCCACTTCAAAGTGAGTCCAAACGCCTAAGTACCACAAATTTATCACTGATAAGACACACACGTGACCCCATATGTGACACCGGTGAACCCAATGGCCACAGCTAACTGCAATCTGCATACAAATAATACGCACCTGACTAACGCTCGAGAGAAAGTGTTGATATATATATATATATATATATATATATATATATATATATATATATATATATATATAAATAAATTAATACACAGATAAAGAAACTTTTCATTTAAAAATAAGCTCCTAGCTACGAAAATTTGGGTTGTTTATAAGCCTGCCCGGTTATTCTAAATATGTCAATTGCTGTATAAATAGAAAATCACTCCCGAAGTTACACCGTATATAACAGGCGAATATTAGTTGACACACATTCTGAGCACCAAATGACAAATTAAAATAAATTTTTCATATATATTCATATACAATCATCACGAATATTTCTATATAATATGCAGTCCAAGTTTATTATCCGAATATTGCCTATTTCATTTTTATATCCCCCCCTCACGAAGTAATGTATTATATTTCGTGTACTTTATAACTTGTGCACAGGGGGAACTTCGCATAATTTATTCTGGGTGAATTTACAAACTGTAACTTGAACAGTAAAGAATGTCTAGGCGAACCTCTATAATCCTACAACTAGTCTTAAATTAATTGCCGTTTTTTTTTGTTTCTCTCTCTCGCCACTTCGCGCTTCGTCTTTAATCGCCCTTTAAATTAAATAAACTCCCGTTCCAATTTGTTCTTCTCTATTTTCAGTAAGACAAACGGCCGATGGCGGTTAGCTGTCGGGGACTAGATCTAGTACCCGAAGCCGTTTCCTGGACACCTGACTTATCCATTCTACACTACTTTTAGTATATATATATATATATATATATATATATATATATATATATATATATATATATATATGTGTATCTGTGTCTGTGTGAGCGCGTGCGTTTGTAGCTCTTATCCTACCTCCCCCCCCCACCTAAGTCATTAAAGCCAGGTAATCCAGATATTTGTAAATATTGTACATGGGTTATATAAAAGTCCAGTGCATTAATTAAGACATTCCTTTTTGAAAACGTAAAGCCGTTTTGGCCTCTTGTAATATACACGTATACATACATTATATACACCCATGTGGGTGTGTGCAAGTGATTAGGTCCACTGTTAATATACCGGGTTCTAATCTCGGTGGGGCGGAACGAATATTCCTTCAGATGGAAATATAAATTAATTACAATTCTAGTACGCTTATTAATCTAATGAATAGATTAAATGGAAGGATATTTTGTAAACTCGAATGTGTCTAATTATTATAACGCGTTTTATCCGTATTGGCGCAGCGTACGGAACAAGCGATTGTCCAACTGTCGAGCGCGGCCGCTTGTCGCAGTCGGTCATTTGTACAAAAGCCCTTTTCGTAATTAAAGCATGCAGTAAGTACTTACTTGAATAGGCCGTACTCCGCCCGGGTGTGGAACCAGTCAATTTGCATTTTCGCTCCTGAAAAGAAAAAGCGGATTTTTTTTTTTAGAGACCGTCTTTGTGCAAAACAGACCGTATAAAATAAACTTTTTTCGGTAAAAGAGTTTCCAAATTTTTTTTTAATGGCCAACTGTGGCCAGTTGAGCGCTGTTTGTAATATTAACTAATACAAATTAATTTATATTTTATAAACAAAAAGAAGAAGAAAGAAGTCAATGCTGTATTAACGCTGCATTTGCGTTGCATTTGCTGTTTTGTTCTTCACAGTTATAGGAGGATAAAAGCTGACCAGAAATAGTAATAGATATTTGCCTATAATAAACTGAGTTATGTCTACAGGGATTTTTTCGATCGATTTATTTGATGGCAAGGTAGACCGGTTTCGTCTCTTCGCCACCACTAGTAGCACTGTTGGATTTCTAGATACTAGGTAAATTTTTCATGTTTTTATCAATCCTCCGCTTTCAATTTCATAAGAGGCGCTCGATCTCCTCGAAGTAGTAGCATTAGGAACATCTAGACAACGATGAAGGGACAAGACAAGCTTAAAGGGGGGGATAGGGCTGGGGGATGAGGCGCCCTATCGGCAATATCGCTCCACTGTTAACTGAGCCCTAAACATAAAAGATTGCTATCCAATATTATCGGCCTTAATGCCGCTATCCACAGGCAGGTGATAGGCGTCATTACCGGCGGAATGCTACTGACGGCGGCGAGGAGCCGAAAGCCGAGTCCGGCTTACGACCGAATAGAGAAAATTCGAATGATTCCATGTTATGATGACGGGTTGAACACGAGTGGCCGTTATAAAGAGAATTCGTAAGACTGCGCCAAGTGCCAAGTCCCATGTGCCGCACATTCACTAAGTCCTACTTTATTTGTAAAGAGACTTCGAACAATTTAGGATGTAAAATATTTTTTCGGAATAAGACAATGATTGTACGCAATTCATTTTGCGTAGGCATTTTCAGAGTGAAAATTGAATAATAAATAAATACTTAATGCGCGAATCCGCGTCCTCTGCTAATAGAATACTTCCGGTCTATATTACTGAGAGAATGCTACTGAGAGATGGTGGGGGCCGAAGACCAATACTGGAGAACCCCAAAAACATCTTATAAAAAAAAAAAAACAGTAATTCGAATAGGTAAAATGTAAAAAAAACTGGTTTATATTTCGGAGGTAAATGATGTTTAAATTTAAGTGTATTTTCCCCCTTGTTCTTACCCACGGAAATCGTCCAAGACTGTAGGGATTTAATCTAATCTTCATTAGCCCCACTACCCTGAGCTGGGCTAATTCAAAATAGAATTCAGTACAACTCCAAAGGTAAATTGTCCAACTTCAGGTTCCGACTGAGGCAGTGTTGTTAACAACGCTGTGTTGATTAAACCCGATACGAACGTTAGAGGCGAGGGGGAAATAAAGCCGTGAGCGATGTACATAAATCGATTAACTAACCCCAGGACGAATGCAAATCTGATAATATACTTGGGTTGGGGGTGGGGGTTTAATAAACCCCGGGTGTGTGACACGACTGGTATTATTACTCGATTATTCGGTCCTAAGCTAGACCGGGTTACGGATACTCGCCACTGTCGGTAGCATTCCGTCGGCAAAGTAGTACTTACGCAGACTACCGATGAAGCATCCTAATAGCAGAGCAGAAAGTTCACGTTTGTTTGGCCGATACACGTACAAATTGCTTTGTATTAAGCCGGGACTACCGTAATAAAGTATGGACTTGGCTACAGGTTAAGTACAGTAAGTGAAACAATGTTTCGTCGGGAAGTGAGTCATCTATTGTTTCTATGTTATTTTGTGCATCTTTTTCCTCTCGTTTGTAATTCTATCCCATTTTTTTTTTTTGATTTTCTGAAACTACTACAGAAGACAAAATCGGTCTAGAATAGGACCAAATAAACGAGCGGCGCAGATGTAAATTAGGACTAGTAATTATTTACTCATTTCTACTGTAATAGACATTATTGACTAACTCAGAACGGGATACGGTTGTGACAAAACAGGTCTCAATTGAAATCGCTATATCGTTAAAACTACGCGGTACAAAGCAATACTGTTAGCGTGTTCGTAACGAGTACGGAGTCCAATTTGTAAATTGTTCAAAACATTGTTCCAATATTCCTGTATTCGACTCGTTTTATCTCGGCAACCGACGGCGCGATACGAATATGGCCGGTATCGTTGTAAACCTGTCGACGAGGTCCATTACCCAGCGGTTCGAAATGAATTACAATTTTGGTTCATTTGGACAAATCTGAGTGCAAAAATGACCGTGAGAGATCTATTCAAATAGTCAGAATACCAGGTTTCTTCTTACATTCACGCGTGACTTAAATATACCCAATAGTAGGGAAACACTATTTCCAACTCACTCGAGGACAATTTTCAAACTTTGAGTCTTCCAAACTTGAGTTTTCCAGCGGGTTTTCACCCCAAAGAGGATTTACGGAGGACAGTGATTGGCGCCGGGGATCGGGGTCAATTTGGAACGCCGTCTTGGACAATTTCCCCGAAAAGTCAATTTCTTCAATTTATTTTCCCCGATCGTTCGTCGGTTGTAGTTAAGTGTAAGTTAAGAGAGGAAATCACAAGCCCCGCACATACATAAGCAGAACTGCAGGGGATTATACTGCTGATTGGGGGGTAGTAACTGACTAATGTTTGTTTTGCAAATAGTCAATTTCGGACTGTCACCTAAGCACATATTTGACTTCGGCTTTTACACCTACAGCGTGAGGGTGCTTCGGCAGCACTGGTTTATGTGGAGGGCGCATCACATGACTCCGAATATTGGGGTTTTCAAATTTTAAATATCTGGAAAATGGCGTGTTAAACGCTAAATGTCTACAGTCCCTCAACAATAAACCGAAACAGATTAACCCATCAAGTACCGTAGGCCCCAAATGGGGATCAGTTAATTTTTAATTTTTCTGATATTACATATGTGTTTACAGGAAGTTTTTTTTTCTATTACCTTCAGTAATTTCACATTATAAATACTACATCGTGTTAAAATACTTATAATTGTGATTATTATTCAAAATAAAAGACTGGTCTCATGTGTCGGTTCAACTCTGTAGTGCCCTAATCCCCGAATGGGACTCGATTTAAAAAATAAAATATTTGACAAACCGGTTTTTAAAAACAGATTTCGAGGTGCTATTTGATAATAATGCAAAATTTTCAGAAAAAAAAATTTGGTACTTAATGAAAATGGGTAATGAAAATGTCTCTGTCGTGAACGTTGGTGGAAGAATTTTTCTAAAAGACTAAAAAGAACTACACGCAGTCGTGTATAAAAATCAAGCTTCATTCATAAAAAAATATTGTTTCAAAAGGGAGTTCTGTGAAAACATTTTTCCGGTAGAAAATTGTTATTGAGTGTGTGTGTGTGTCTGTCAAAGAATTTAGCGTTACAGTGCTGACAGGAAGCTTCATGCCGGTATTCAAAAATTCAGAATTCAATTCTGAAGGTTTCAGATGAGAAAATTTATTCTGTTGTTCGGCATACCGTCTTACAATACATTACATTATGTCCTGAGGATTATATAATCCTCATTTACTTAATTCCCATTGTAGACTGACAGAATGTCAGCAGGTGAAATGCTAAGTTATAGTGCATCCAGTACAGGAATTTTAACGAGGATGAACTGAACCGAAACCGGGCCTCGCTTTTAGTACAGCACGTGTTGTGCACAGATTTGTCTCGCGTAGAAAAAAATTGAGGAATTGCAAAATACAAAAGATCTGGCAACCCGCAGTCCGCCTTTCGGGACAAAGATGAGTACTGTCGTCTCGCGGTTGAGTATTAATATTTTGTTTAAAGAATTTTTACATTCTCGTTATTATTAAAATAGAGTGACAATATATCACGGTCGGGCCCCCCCCCCACCCTCTTGGGGGCTTTCAACGGACCATTAGCCAAGAGAAACAAAACCAGAATAAGACACAGACTGGGCGCGGGAGAGGACCATATTGATGAAAAATAATGTTTTGTGAGAGATAACAACAAAAAAAAAAAAAAACAGAAAATAATTCTTATATATTTATAAATGGGACCATTATCCGTGCCCGGTTTTGGCCCGTCCCGTGGAACAGGTGATTGGCCGGGGCCGCGACACTTCTGGCGGAGAGCCAAAGTTTTTCATCAATGGAAGAGTCGCCGTCGACGGTTAATGAAACGGGCAGGTACCGTTTTCCAACCCTACGACTCGCCCTACCGACCAAATATATTAGGCCGTTCGGGGGTTTTTTTATTTTTTTCGGGGGGGTGGGGGCGAATATGTCTCCTCCCACAAACAAATTGCAGTATCGCAGATTGACTTCAATTTATGAGGGCGAGAGACAGAGATTTAAAGATACCGCTAATGGCTCGGATTTAAATTGGGCGTGTCGCGACGTAATTCTACCGCGCGTAATCAGCTATTCGCCGTCTTCAGTAGCTTCCTCGTGAGATTCAACAATTTTAATTTTTTTTTTTTTTTACTTTCTAGACAGGTAATCTGCCCGAGGCATCGGCCGACTGACGGAAACTACTGAAGATGGCGATCGGACGAAACCGAAAGGCCGAAACGGCGAGAGGAGATACATAGAAAGAATCGAGAAATTCAAGACCCAAGAATATCTCTGTTGTGAAGAAACAGGTGGAGTAAAATAGAAGGGAACATACTGAAGATCACGAATATATGCGAGAGATGAAATTAGATCCTGCGAATACAACGTTGGTGGAAGAATTTTTCTAAAAGACTAAAAACTGACAAGAGATCGATTAAAGAGTTGTGTATAGAAATCGAGCTTCATTCATAAAAAAATACTGTTTCAAAATGAAATAACAATTTTTCCGGCAGAAAATTGTTCGGCATACCGTCTTAAATGGCTCCTTACACGGCATGGATTCTTACATAATTTTACAGCGCGTAATCAGCTATTCGCCGTCTTCAGTAGCTTTCTGGTGAGATTCAACCGTTTTTATTTTTTTTACTTTCTAGACAGGCAATCTGCCGGCTGACGGAAAACTACTGAAGATGGCGATCGGCCGAAACCGAAAGGCCGAACCGGCGAGAGGAGATACATCGAAAGTGTCGAAAAATTCAAGACCCAAAAGATATTCCCAAAAACGAGTAATAATAATATTTAAATTTTGTAGTTGATTAAATTTTCCCCATATTAAATGCGGCCTTCGTTGATCTCAATGGCATTGGATTCGAGATGGTCTGTCTCAGCTGAAATACATAAAATATATTCTGGGGTCTTAAAAGCCTCGCCTAATGTTTAACTGCACCCTATTTGTAGAAAAATTACGCAGCAATATTATTATATCCGTATAAATAGTAGTAAAATATAGTATTAAAACTAAAGCGCTCGTAAAAAGGGGCCTTGCCGAGAATATGGCGGCCGCCATCTTGAAACGGATAGAAATCTGAACGATGAGCGGCCGAACAGAATCTGTAAAAATTTTCATATTACGGATTAATTACAATTATAATTACTTTCACCGTCGGACGGACGAAGATGACACCGAAGTTTCAGCAGTTATTTTCGAGCGAATTGGCGGCGAATCGATGAAAAATATCGGCGTATTCTGAGAGAAGACGCGTCGCGACACCCGCATAAGACCGTTACGCAAGGAGAACCACTGCTGCCACACACTCGCAATCGTACTGCACAAACTACCGTGAAAATTACTTTTATATTACTTTTTTGTATTGCAATCGTTCGAAATTATAGTATAGGACAATTAGTTTTATCCAAGCATATAACGTAAAACCAGTAATATTTTTTTTATTGAAATAACTAGCTAGTTTCATAAGTTTTAGAATTGTCTGTTCAACCTCATATAGCTATGGAGGACGCTCATTGGGAATAAAAGAATTTGTGGTTGACATCAAATTCCTCTGTTATAATATTAAAACCACATAAATGAGAACAATTTGAAATGCTCCAAAAAAAAAAGATCCAAAAATTCTAAGCTCTACAATCGTAACGAGGTAAAAATTTTGTGGTTCCAACTCCATTCACTGTATTATATTTCTACTAATATATGTAAGATGTTCAGTTTTGGTTTTGTAAATGTCTAGGATAATCTCAAGGAATGGTAGGCGCCAAACTTGCCCCCGAATAAAATAAATGTTGAAATTACGACACGGTTTTTTAACTTTTTATTTGCTAGAAAACGCACAATGCCCGAGTATATTCAACTCTTACATTGCCAATAACAATAAGTACCAAAATAAATACACTTAAAACAATAAAAGGTTTTTCATTATTTTACCAGTATTACTCGAATATAAGTAATAATTAAAAGACAAAAATTCAGATAAAAAATTGATAGGTTAAAAAAAAATAAATGCTCATGCTGGCTTAATTAATTTTCACAGAATGTAATAAGCACAGACATTTTGAACAGTTTAGATCTTTTTACATCCCCGGAAGAGAATGTTTAATAATTTTATTTTTAAACATTGATTATCAACATTTACAAGAATGATGTGAGTTAAACTAACATTCAAAAATTCTAGAAACTATCACTTGTAAAAGTGCATATACACAACACGGAAATGAATTATTGAATGTTTAAACACATATTATCTCAGCCATGTATATCAATTTGACTTACGCCGACACAATCTCAAATTAACGCATAATACTTTTTATACACAAAGACAATCGAAACTATGATACTCATTTGAATAGTCAATCACATTTAACATATTTATATTACTTAATTGTAAGGATATTTTGAAAATGTATCACATTTACGAGCACTTGCCCATCTGATACACATTTGTACATTCTTACTATAACATAAAAAATAAGTCATTCACTTCATATCAAAAGTTCTGTACAAACAAATGACTGGTTTTTATTAGTTAAAATTATTTTACACTTAATCTGATTATAAATATATATATATATATATATATATATATATATATATATATATATATATATAAATACCTGCCTCTTATGCAAAAAGTGTTATATCACAACACGAATATTCACAGTAAAATAAGGATACATTAGGACATTTCGGTATAAATTATTTACTACTGAGAAGAATCATATTATAATACAATAGGTGTCAAATCGTGCTGCAAGTGTAATATCTTAGCGCTAATATCACATACAAGGCACGGGATCCATAAATACATATTTGCTTCAACAATGCAAAGCCTGTTAGAAAAATTAGAGCCTGTCAGAATGGAAAAGTGAAATGCATCCCAAAAAAATTTTAGATTTTATTTTGTATCCACCCAGTTTGTCCGACGTCAACCTGGTCGTTTTAAACCCTTTTAAAAATATTTTGAATTAAATACTTGCAAACATAAAAGACACTTCTCAACAATGAGGTAGCAGAATGGAAGGTTGCCCTTTTACGTATTATTACAATCTTTGTCACTTGTTCAGGCCTAAAACTTCCTTGAGTAACAACTCGACGTTTTTGTTCTCTTCTGATTCATCAACACCACCTGGAAATTATCAATAGAGGAATGCACTTTTGTGATAGTATTTCAGAATTAATAATATTATCAAAAAATGAACTGTACAATGTAGGCTTTTATTTTGTAATCTAGATCTGAAAAGGAGGTTAAAAGTATGAAAATAGATGTATAAAAGAAGCGACATACTCATTCCTGTAACTTCTTGTTCTAAATTTAGTTTTTCTTGAGCTTTAGCGTAAATTCCTTCTTCAACAGTTCCTTCACTGATCATCCTAATCACATGCACAGGTCTGTAAAGTCAATGATAACTGCATTAAAATTTCATTAAGACTAAAAGCAATAATTCAATTCCAATTAAGTCATTTCATCGATGGAACGATATTGAAATGAAGTCGAGATCATGGTTCATTTTGATATGATAGTAGTGATTAGTGTAATTCTACCCAAACATTATATAAAAATTACCGGGTAGATAAAGAATATTATATTTACTGAACTGAACTATAAAGAAAATAGGATTATCCTGGCGTGCAAGAAAATTAATTATCTTAAAAATAATTTTCGGTAATTTCACGTTTATAATTTGAATTTTTATTGTACCGCTTATATGAAACTTAAAACATTTCAATAAATACCTAGTTTGTCCCATTCTGTGACAACGGTCTTCGGCCTGTTTGTCGTTGTACGGATTGAAATCGACATCGTGGATGATGACAGTGTCGGCCGTCGCCAAATTTATTCCGACGCCGCCGGCCCGAGTTGTCAACAGAAATATGAATATGCTCGAATCCTCGTTGTAGTTATCGATCAGATCTTGCCTGGAAAATTGGCGCGGCACAATTTAATTAGCGAAAATTGGAAATCAAGTGGACGATACCGATTTCACAGCAATTTCTATTCTAACCAGCGCGACACCGATGCACCGTTGCACCGAGATACGGACTCCCCCGGCCGGCATAGTGCGTTCATCTTCCTGAACCGGCAGTAGTAATTATTTATTTGAAATGAAATTTACATTGTCAAAATGTTACGCCACCGTTCATATATTAGACTTGGGGGAGCAAAATGTCGATGGGATCTTGTATACGGCAAATGGGGAAAGTGTTGTAGCCATTTTTAAATAGCGCACAAATAATTGCCACTGATCAGTAGACCAAGTAGAAACTTTGATTGAATTATTAATTTCAGCGTGAAATAATTTTTCAACAGTCCAAAAACTTGTATAATTTTTAATTATTTAAACTGTAAACACAGGCGATACACTGAAATTATAATTTAAAATGAAATTTTAACAATTTCATCAGACGGTTTCAATTCTTTACATTTACCTATCGAGACTTCTTGTCGATCCATCAAGCCTGAGACACGAATGGCCCCTGATATGTAAATATTCTTCCATCAGATCCAACATGAATACAAATTGGCTGAAAATAATTACTCTGTGCCCTTCCGATTTGAGTTTCGGTAGGAGCTCGTCGAATTTCTTGAATTTGCCGCTGTCCAGAAATAAATCGTCTTTCAATTCGTAACCAGCTAAACACTGAAATATGCAACAATGATTAGATAAAATATGAAACGGAACATGGACTGTAGGGGATAGTTTGTCGCTATATTGAGGCAGCGGATTATTAATAATAATAATAATAATACAGATTTTAATAATGAAATGTTCTAGATTAGACTATTACTACCTGTTATGTGCAACTTGTATATTATTTAGTGTTATGACAACAATTTTCTTAAAATTAAGAAGTGATACTTTCATTAAATTTCAAGTTCAGTATTTATTAATAATAACAATATCCTTGAACCGTATATTAACATCTAAGTGACTAGTTTAAACAGAATTATGCTAGTTTATAATTGGTGTAATTCGATTAGATATACATTTTTGCCTAACTTCTAGAATGCCTTAACACAATGCAATAATTTTAAAAGTAATAATGTAGCATTTTAAATAATAAGATCTTATTCACCTCGTACTGGGTGGCCAGTTTATGAATGTCAAGATCCGACATATAAGACAAATCTTCAAATATGTAGTCTTCATTGGTCCCCTTATACGAAGAATCTCTAGCTAACATCTTCGCAATTTCTCTAATCTGACTTTCCTGAAAAGAAAAACGACGAAAATAGATTGAAGAATGAAGTACGGTCGTTTACATTATGACCAGTTCCCGGCTTATTTGATACACTTCACTAATAGAATCTAAAAATAGACGCAAGTATTAAGGAATAAAAAAAAAGTTAACATAATTAATATTCTATTCATTAGCGCTAATAAATTGAAATCAATTCAAATTTGCGCTGCCAATAGAAAATTCTTCTAGTTGTTATATATTGCAGCTGTGATTTTGTACTTCAGATTGCTGTTGCATAAATGCGAAAGATATGATTTTGAGAATTGAACCGGTGTCAAATTTTAAATGTGTATTAAACAGTGGATAGAAGCAGAATAGGTAATTCGTCGTTTCAATTGAGTAGTTTATATTTAACAGAATGTGATATCTGATTCATACGGCGTACAGATTATTCATGAAAGTGAGTTATATATGTTGTATTTGGCCACTGGTTTATTTTAATAATTTGTTAATCTCAGCCCTGTCAATTCCTAGAAACAGAGATTGTTGCAGCCTCCTATTTTTGGACAATCCTCCAGTTGAATATAGAACTACAAAGGGCTGCTATTTACGTTTTTGTGCATATACATTTTGCATCATTGCAATGATTTATTATTTCATACGAAACTGAGGATCACGACAAATGACTACTTAATACTTCACAACAGATTAAAAATATAAAATATTTGAAATTTTATCAGTAGAATAGTACTATCGATTTGAGAAAGAAATTCAAATATTTACTTTAGATTAATCAATGATAAAGAATTAAAAAATGATAATAGTTCTTTAATGAAATAATGTGGACAAAATTCTATGTCTTGATTAATATTTATAGTTTTTCCCAATGTTGAAATATATGACCAGCTCCTTGTTACTGTATATATGGTAATAATTTATGAAACTGTCTTATCAAATTGTTTGCATTGATGAACAGACAGAAGGAAGTAGCTCATTATTGACGATGACAAATCAGATCTACCATAAAAATGAATATGCAAATAGACAAAAAAACCATGCACGGTGATGCATACATACCTTATAATGGTGGAGGAGAGTGAGAGGATGGTTGGCTAATTTCCTCAGCTGCATGAACGACGCCATATAATTGTAGTCGTCGGGGCAATTTTTCGCCAGTTCCACCAATTCTTTGCCAAGTTTCTCATACCTCGCCTTCTGTCTGTCACTCAAAGGGCATTTCAGTACTTCCGAAGTCTTCTCGGGGAGATCCTTGAGGACGTCCTGTTTGAGTCTCCTCAGAACGAACGGTTTCATTATCCGTTTCGCCTGTTCGACCTGTTCCTGTTCGAAAGCTGGCAAATTCTCGACGGGGAGTTTGCTGTTTTTCGAGAAAAACGCTTTGATGCAATCAATTTTCTCAGCGAACATGTTGGGCATCACGAAATTCAACAGGGACATGAGTTCGAGCAGGTTGTTCTGCAAAGGAGTCCCCGTTAGGAGGATCCTGTGTTCGGCCTTGATCGTGAACAAATTGAAATACCTCTGCGTGTTCATGTTCTTCAACATGTGTGCCTCATCAAAAATAACATAATGCATTTGAACTATTCTGAACATCTTTTTTTCTTCGTAACTGCTTGAAACCATATTGTATGTTGTAATTATAACGTCAAATTCCTTAAATTTCTGTTTGAACCATAGGTTCCTGAGTGACCTCCTCTCATCCGGGTTTCCGTGGTATATGACAATGCGAATCTTGGGACACCACCTGGTGAACTCGATAGCCCAATTTTCTAACGTTGTTGAAGGAGCGACTACCAAGTGGGGAGAGTGTTGTAGACCATTTTCTTTGAGGTAAGCCAAAAATGCTATTACCTACAAAAGGAATTATTTCATAAAAAAAACAGTTTAATTTATATCGTAAATTCTTTGGCTCCTGCATTTGTATTTATATATTAATTAAGTAAGTTACAATAAGCTGTACGTAACGTAGCTTACCCCAAACACAGGGAAGACATATTTAACTGACTCCCAAAACAAAGTATCAAATGCTGTAGGTTCGTGATGTTTCTGTCTCCTCTCGCTGTTTTTTTTTTATAAGGGGTATTTGTCTAGTCTGTCTGTGAGGTATTTTAGTTGTATTTCTTTTTAAGTGTCTCAATGCGTCTGTCCTCTAGGAGGAAGAGTTCGGATAGAATGGCGGATGTGGGGTTGCCCATTCCGAGTCCGTTATTACCCTGGCAATATTTATCGTTAAATTGGAAGTAGTTTTGACTAAGGTTTAGGGTTGTAAGTTTTATGAGTTCGTTTGTGAATTCCAATGTGTTATTCTTTGTCAAGTGCGATTTTAAGAGTTTAATCGTTTCGGCGAGAGGAGACAGGAACATAACGAACCTACAGTATTCCAACCCCTCGCAGACCCACAAAACGGGTATATTAAAAAAGTATCGAATGGTTCAAGAGCACTAACTTTGGTCACTGTTGCCGCCTTTAATTTTAAACATTTTCTATGTAACAATACAAAGCGAAAAGAAACTTACCTGTATAGTTTTGCCGAGTCCCATTTCATCGGCGAGAATTCCACTCAGGTTCTGGCTGTGCATCACGGCCAACCAATTCAATCCGACCATCTGGTAACCCTTCAATTTCAGACCGGGCGTCAATATCGAAGGTTGTTCTTTCAGCGTTGTCGAACCCTCGGAAATGTACTCTTCCGTCTGAATCGCTATTTTCAAACACTTGTTCATCAGTTTAGAAACAATAGTACGCGTCTTCAACACATCCAGAGTGTGGTTCAACAACTGTGTTCCCAAGTTCCTGCCATTTTTGAATTTCATTACCTAGAATGAGAACTTGCAGCAATTTTTTGTTCGTAAAAGGGATATTTGAGAATCGTTTTTTTCGGCATAAATTAAGCACAAACTACGTATATTATAAAAGCGGACAGGATAACTACAAGATTTCGTTTTATATAAGTAATGGACTGAAGCTATTATGCTTCAATCCCGAGAAGGCTCAGAGATTCACTATTTACAACGGACTTACCATGTCTCTCCACCCTGCAAATGGCCTTCCATCAAGAATAGCGTTGATCTTATTTTGTGTGCACGTCGGAACTTGCAATAGCTCAACTGATGACGCCGAGTTGAGGAAATCGAAAACTTTGGTCTGCGATTCAGTCATATTATTCGATATTTCAACGTCCGAATCATCGTCACTGCTGTCATAATAGAATATTTCAATTAACAGCTGGTATTATTAAACTATAAGAGTGTTTATAATTAAAATTATAAAACACAAAGTTTTCCGAATAAATTCGGTACTGAGTTACATTAAAAAACATCGAGCTACTATAATAATTTCAAACATATATTGAGGCAAGTCTTTTTTCTATTTCTCTGTATACAGATAGTCAGGGAGAGAAAAATAAATAATATTTGTTTTACAACATTTGTTATTGAGTCAATATTGTTGTTTACCTGTCATAGACCGTTTCTTGTTTAAAGGCATACATTTCTTCATCCGAAGAATCTGCGTTTCTTTTTCTTCTTTTTTTGGCTGCATATTAAAAATACGCGCGAGTTTTATTTAATCGATATTAAACATGAAAGAGAAGATATATTAATTTTCTCATAAAAAACCGAAATGTCGAATCTCACTCACCTTTACCGTTTACCTCTTTGGCTTTGCGCTTGACTGGAGGCACACTCTTAGCAGGTGACTTTGGTTTGTTATCGTTGGATACATTTCCATTTCCTTTTTTGAATTTGAACGAATTTAACGTTTTTATACGCGAATACACTCTTTTCGGCGCCTCTAAAATAATTAAATATAATTTCATAATTAGATAAAACACATCAGACCCGTTCCTTAAACGCATTCGGATTTTTACAAATCGGTATTAATTATACCCGATTCTTCCTCTTCGGATTCTGAAGATGCCGGTAATGCTTTAGTCGATGACATTTTCGGTTTCTGTTCTTCCTCTTCGTCTGAATTGGAAAGATAGTGTAATTTTCTTGATTCGCCATTGTCCTTTGCTGAAAAGACGAGTCGAAAGGAATGAAGTGAAAACAAATTAAAAACAATCACAATTATCGTGTTTATGGAGCTGTAAACTGGAAACTAAAAATATATATCACTACACGGTAAATTTAATTGAATAATATGAGAATAATATAATAAATACGATAACGTATACTAACTTTTAATGTCATTCGATGCGTTGCTCGTGCTTCCGACAGAACTTTCATCGGGGTCAGACTCAGACATTATATGACAGTTTTCTGACAAGGTTACGGATGAAGTGTTCATTTCACTATCTAAAATTAAAACGGTATCGAACGTTATAAACATGTTGTGAAGACGTTTTTCCTCGCGTCTGTGGGAAGGTTACGTTCGTTTCAATCGTAACAAAATTATTCGAAAGAAAAATGTCTACGGATCCGATACAATATTGGGAAATTTATTCTCAAACACTTTAATTTATTGACGGATGAGTAACGTACACAGATACGCCCCTACAACGTCGGTTAGCCGGTGAAATTGTAGAGAAAAATATTTCTAATTTGTATTAAAAGAGGACAAATAAGTAGACACAATTTCACAAGCTTTTCCGAAAATACTGACCCAAATTGAATTCTCCTCCAACAGCACTGTACACTGATAGATATTTAAAGCAATATCCGAATCTGAATCAACGGGCGAATTCATTTTAAATTCGCATTTATCGAATGCGACCCGAGAAATTAGGCCATTGAGAGTTGGGCATACAATGAAAGTAAGGTGACGATAATAATATTTTTTTTTTGTATAATATTAAAAAAAAATAATACACTGTATAGAGATAAAATAATGAAAAATTTTCTATTATTTTTGCATTATTTTTAAGCCGTAAATGAGAGAGAAATGAAATGTGACACTGATGATATAAACTATTGTATTATCTTACCTTGGTACTACTGGCCTCATTATATTTTCCACTTTGGGCCAGATCTCGTTCTCAAGACAATGGGGAAATCTCGCGTTGTAGGAATTTGCTTATCCAATTATTAAATGTAGAGGAAAACCGTTTTTTTTTTTTTTTTCAGGCGCATAATCAACGACGGGACATTTTACGATTGAATTTCGGAAAGTAATAGAAAAATGAGAACTGAGCGGGCCGACGAGTCCAAAGTGTCATAACCTGCTCGGCGTGACATCTGGTCGAAAAATGGCGAGGCGAATAAGTAAAAAAAATTGCGACGATAATTTAGCAAAATACAAATTGGACCGAACGAGCGGGCCCCCAAGTAAAGTGCGTATATTAAAGCCGACACTTGGGCGTCTCTTTGAAAAGTGGCACAGAAAAAAACCCGTGTTCTTACAAAACACTTACCAGAACCGCTTTCGGCGGGACCGGAGCCGTTCCTCTTCTGAAATCTGAATTTCCTCAGATTTTTCAGCATGTCGGAATTCTGCCGAGCGCCCGAGAGCATTTTTTCACTGGAAATTCGATCCTCTTTACTGGGCGGCGAAAGACCGTAAAGCGCGACTACCGCTAGCCTCCTCCCCCCCCCCCCGGGAGAGGTTACGGGTAAAATCGGATTTTTATTAAAAAAAATAAAATAAAAAGCCGCGATTAAATGGGGTGAAAATATTTTAAAACGCGGCCCTTAATTACAGGGCGAGATGCGAATTGCGTTTGGCAGAGTCGCGCAGAGTGGGGAAAAATATCGTTTCAGAATTCCCGCCCTACGACGGTATCACCATCACCTGTCGACGTCGGAGTGTCGCATTTAATTTGAAATCAAATTTTATATCGGCCCAATTTTCGAACGGCGTTGGAAAATAATAAAATCCGGGGCCCGTTTCCCCGACCGACTTTCGTACTTTCGGTTTATCGGCCGAAAACGAAATTTTGTATATGAAGATTCTAATCTCTGTGGCCCCCCCCCCCCACCCCCCAAGTGTTGTCAACCCCTCCAACCCCCCCCCGCACCTTCCCCCACCCCTCAGAAGGACGGTGTAAATACACGGACTGATTGATTTCATTTTGAAATTCCCCTATTTTAAGCGTTGATTTACAGTCGCGGCTATTTTTTCCGCCGTTCCACCGGCGCCGATAACCGGAGCCGTCGGCGTTGAAGCGATTTTCCGATTGAAAAAGAAAAAAAATGGTCTTCACCCCTTTTTTAATCGGCTCGTCTTTTTGAAAAGGTTTTGAAAAAAAATGCTGCTCCAGGACATCGACAGCGACGAAATCGACGGTGAGTTTGACCGAGATAATATTTATATTACGGGGGGGGGAGGGGGGGGGTGTTGTCGTTTTTCCCCCAACTGAAAAACTCTTCGATTGTGGAAATCTGTCTGAAAAACACTATTCATATTGTTGGGGACACGATCGAAAAGTGTCCACGAATTGATTGGAAACTAATATAATTCCGACCGAGAAATAAACGGTGTGAAACATAACCGTGACATTCGGTCGAGTGTTGACATTCGGATTTTAAATACGAAACCGATCCTACGACAAATTATTGTCACGCCTTAATCCTAACCCGGTTCCTAATCGCCGTATTGCGCCGATCGATTTCGAAATTTAACCATTCTTTAGTATAGTCGCAAAGCCGGATATCTGCACCGGTTGGATTGGAACGCAGAACGTTAACGTTGGTCGAATTGATTTTGTGCAGAGAGCGGCGTAGAAAGCGGCAACAATACGGACAGCGAAAATGGAAACGAGTCGGTCAGCGTGGACGTCAGCGAAGCGGGAGACTCCATCACCAGACAGCTAACGGCTTCGGATTCGACTCCGGCGCAGACTCACGGTAAATACCCCTGTAAATTCGCTTTGATTAATAACTCTTCGTTACCTTTCGCCTCCTCCGCATCCTGCAAAAACGCATTTCAATGACAGTACTTCATATAGACCTTCGGCGGTAAATTAATTTCCTATATTCACTCACTGTTTATCATTGCTGAGTTTCCAGTAGTGTAACTGTTGACGCGCTTACGCTTTCAACGGTAAACTGTTTTTTACTAAATTCCGACTGGGGAAAACTGTTGAGTGTTTATATTTTCTTACGTTGCTGATAAGGGGGCCCGTATCTAGTCGGGTTAAATATTATTTATTTACAAAATTTTTCCGCGCGACAGCTACGCCCGATAATATTTTAATTGGCGACTTTTGCTATGCCGATCGGTGCAGAAAGTGAGCGCGGGAGCCTGAGCATCGCTACAATATTGCCGTGGGGCGCCCACAAAGAGAGATGTTCGCACCACATCAACGTCGATACCGATATACGGCCGGGCGAATTCGTCATGAGAACACTCTTCGCCGATTTCACACTTCTCGCCGAACGAAAGATAGAGGCCGTTCTCGCTGAACCCCAGGTATGTCGCGAACCGATCGGTTCAATTCTGTAGAATCTATTCAATACCGGAGCCGGTCGCGACAATAAGCCTCTTGCCGGTGAGAAAACTGCGCCAGAAAAAAAGTTCGGGTCGTAATTTTTCTGGCTTTCACCTCTCAGAAACAATACATCTTGTGCTATATGAAAAAAAGACGACGACGATACTTCGGGCTACCTTAATTAAATATCCCGTTGTCGTAGTTATTTCATTGTTGTGTTTGTTTACATCGTATTCGGGAGGAAGGTTATAGTCATCAACATTAGTCGAAATCTTTTTTTCATCCCGACATTAATGTATAGTGTCGTTGCAGATAATTTAATGATTATTCGAATGAAAAGTTTCTCATATCATTCGGTGCTATCAATGGTTCGGAATGTCGTCACCATTGTGTAGATTTTCCATGAGGAGCCAAAAAAAAACTTCGAGAGATATCCAGATGAATTTGGATACGGTATAGACGGATATGGTCTACAGCGTAATGTGTATCTTATTGATAAAAAATATTTTTACTGATTTTCGTGTGTTCTATTCGTTGTTTTGATTTTTATTAATACTACACCGGTTTTTCAATTCGATTCGATTTGTAATACGCGTAATTTTTGTGTACTCGCAGGAGAAACCACTGTCCAAAGTTTTGCAAAGGGGCGAGGACGCTCAGTTCGATCAGTTGCTCAGCGTATTTGGCTCAGTCGCTGAGCACTGTTTACCGTCGATCCTGAGGGCACTGTTTGCTTGGTATGAGCGTCAGATGGGAGAGCATTCGGTCCATGAAGCAAAGAAAGTTGAACAGAAAGGGAAAAGGTTAAGACTTTTATATATTTTTTAAACATATAGTACCAAAAAATAATACTTCGAAATGATGACAATTTAAAATTATTATTTTTAAATTAATACCTACTATAGAAATATATTTATTATCAGCGTCATTGTAAATTCTAGTAGGGTATTTTAATACTGAAGTTTATGCTTAATGTTACCGGAATTTCATTGTTGTTATTTAGATTCTTGTATGTCCAACACTTATTCGGTACATTAATGTAATAATCAATGTATTTAATTTTCGTTCAGCGAAACAAACGAAAGGACAGAAGCGGACGTCGTTCAAGAGAGGAGGGATCTGGCTGTGGAATTCATTCTGTGTCTTGTCCTAATTGAAGTTCTGAAACAACTTCCATTTCATCCCGGACATGAAGACCTCGTTACTTACATTGAAAATATCGCATTTAAACATTTCAAATATAGAGAAGGGTAAGTTCAGTATTTGATAATTGTCCATTTAATTTACACCTGTTGTATTTTCTTATTTTTAAATTATCAGATGAAATGGATAAATTCTTTGTTTTCCACTAGTGCACGACATGAAAACTGGGGTATTAATAAAAATAATTGTATTAAAAAATATTTTTAATTTAATGCAAAACTGTTGAATTGCAATGTTTGGTAACAGTGACTGAAGAAATAATTTTAACACAATATTAAACCATTAGAAAAGGAAACAAAAAACAAAAATTCTAGAGTAACAATACTCTTACAGAGTAATTGGAAAAATAACCTGAGGTATTTTGTTTTTGTGTCAAATATTTCAATATTATTGGGGGTTTGAAGTCAATTACTGGAATTCACACCTTTTGTATTGTTGAAAATAGTCTATTTACCTGTTTTTAACTCCTGGCACTCCTGGTTTAGCCAAGGGAGCGGAGTTAACGCTGGCAACATGCACACTGTTGCCGATCTCTATGCCGAAGTTCTGGGAGCACTCGCCCAGTCGAGATTTCTGTCAGTCAGAAACACATTTATGGCCGAATTGAAAGAACTGAGGGCCAAAGAACCTTGCCCTCACACTACACAGAGCATCATATCCCTACTGATGGGGATGAAATTTTTCAGAGTTAAGGTCAGTTGAGACAACGCTTCTTTTATTATTATCTTAAATTGTTACCGATATTTATAAAATTTAATAAATTAAATATTTATTCGAAATATTTAGACTATAAAATATGCTTTTTGGCATCTCTTCAGATTGTAATGAGTAGGAACAAAATTTAAATACCGCATATATTTTTTATTTCTACTTTCAAGTGACAAATTTAATATACTATTATTTCAACAAGCTATTTGTACCTGTATTTAAATTTAGCAATATATTGAGTAAGTAATACCATTAGGAGAGACCAATATTGTTTAGCAACCGATCCACTTTATAGAGAGATTATGAGAGATTATTCTAGATTTTATGTATCTAGAATACTAAAACAACAACAGCAAACCGCGACAAAGGTAAGGAAACAGGTTCTCCTGATGAACTGGCCCGATTATCGAACCTAGAAATTCTGAAGTGCCAGGATAGAAAAACGACTCGCGGACGTACTGAAAACTACAAAACTGGACTATTCAATAGACTCCTCAGAAACAGCGCAGTAGAAAAGATACTAGCTAATAGCCTCAGGTCGTCCATAGGGAAATATTTCTCTTAGGAAACGGACTCGGAGTTCATTATAAAGAACTAACAGAATTCATCGCTACCTACCAGTCAGTTTCGACGTAAAATCTATTCCCAAGCATCACCGTTACAGAAATTGTCAATATAGTAAAAACTTTTGAACCAAGATCTAATCAACCTGTTAGAAATATGCGTCGAATCGACCTTCTTTACGTGCGACGGGAACTTCAATGAACGGTGAGAAAGGGCGGCCCTCCAGTGCTGCTCTATTCATGAGGATTTTGAAATTTACAGTAGAGTCTACATTCTTGAATGTATTCATTATAAACAGATACATCCTACACAATCGTCCGTCCCAACTAGCAGGAGTAGTCAGTTGAAAATTGAAGCCAAACACAACAGCCAAAACACTCGCTATAAACAGACCGTACAATAGAATTTGAACAGACACAAAAGAGGAGTATCCAGTGAAGCGATAGAAATACATGAAAACATCTTCAACATGGAGGTAGGTTATAATATTGGCAGAGGACGGTTCCCGATAATACTGGAATGAACATGTCTTAATCCCAAAATGATTAACGACACCAGACGTCCACACATATATATAGAATCCCAACTTGATCCAGTTTACAGTCAGACCCTGATGGTTGAACCGGTAAGAGGTTTGACCGGTCAACTTATCATTTAAATTTATGCATAAAATAGGCTGTTTTCTGTTTACTGATTGAATCACTTTGCAGATGGTTCCGATTGAAGAGTTCGAAGCGTCTTTCCAGTTTATGCAAGAATGCGCTCAGTATTTTCTCGAAGTGAAGGATAAAGATGTTAAGCACGCTTTGGCCGGACTGTTCGTTGAAATTCTAGTACCAGTTGCGGCTGTAAGTATTTAGCATTTAAAAAAAAAAGTAGTTACTTTTATTTCGTAATTTTATTTGGAGATAATTTTGTTGTAATTTAATGAATGCATTCCGTTTATTTTCCATTTTTTTGTTTACAGACTGTGAAAAATGAAGTAAACGTTCCGTGCTTGAAGAACTTTGTCGAATCTCTGTACACTCAAACTTTGGATATGTGCACGAAATCGAAACACAGGCTGGCCCTATTCCCGTTGGTCACTTGCCTTCTGTGTGTTAGTCAGAAAACATTTTTCCTACAAAATTGGCACTATTTCTTAGCCATGTGCCTATCACATCTGAAAAATAGGGATCCGAAAATGTCGAGAGTTGCTTTAGGTAATCTCGGTATAATTTTAATGAAACACTAAATTAAAGTGCATTAATTTTGTGAATCTTTTAACATTCCTTCTAACTTTATAGATGTAAATGAATTAATAGTTTTATAAACGAATTTTGTACTCAGAATCCCTGTACCGCTTACTTTGGGTATACATGATCAGGATCAAATGTGAAAGCAATTCTGCCACTCAATCGCGTCTGCAGAGCATCGTCAACTCTCTGTTCCCAAAAGGTTCTAAAGCTGTCGTTCCTCGAGATACACCGCTGAACATATTTGTGAAAATTATACAGTTTATAGCTCAGGTATGAACTATTTTTTTTTTTTTTTTTCAAATTATTCATTAAGTCCTACACTACTTTTAAATGTGATACACCTTGTCCTAAGCATCGATGTACTTCAAAGCTAATTTCCAGTGAGGTATACATTTTGTTGTGTTTTGGATAACATTTTTAGAGTTATGTTTAGGTGAAATAATTGCAAATGTCCTAACACATGCTATCTTATGAAAGATAGAATAATTTTAATTTTTAACTGTTATCTAGCGTGTAATTATTTGTATTTTATGTGAAAAGATTATCTTTGTGTACTTCAGCATTTCACTTTGGTCATTGGATCGAGTTCGGTTAAGTTAGCTGTAGATTTGGCTTATTGCATGGATAAAAAAAAATTAGCTATTGTCTTAACATACGGCTATTCTGTAAATTGGATTTTTTCACTTTATGCGTTGTACAACTAATGGTTGTTTATTGATTTTCAGGAGCGTTTAGATTTTGCGATGCGCGAGATTGTATTCGACCTTCTGTCGGTGGGAAGGACAGTGAAAGTGATCATGACACCGGAGAGAATGAGTATCGGGCTGAGAGCTTTCCTCGTCGTCGCTGACAGCCTCCAACAGAAGGAGGGTGAACCGCCTATGCCGAGAACTTCCGGAGTACTGCCATCTGGTAATACGCTTAGGGTCAAGAAGACTTTTTTGAATAAGGTAAAATTTTATTTTATTTTTGTAATCATGTTCTTAGAATTTTCCAGATATGTAGACCCTACGGTCTTACTCCTTTCTTCTATGAACTAATGTTGAAATGATCTATCATAAAACAGGTTTCATAAAAATTTATGAACTGTACAGATTTAAAGAAACTAGCATAATTTACATAAATTATATAGTTTCTTTGTCTATTCTGCACTGTTTTTTGTTACTATTTTTTCCATTGTTATAAAATAAGACATTAACCTTTGTAAACAAAAAAATTCAATTTAGAGATAATATGATAGATGTATATTGCCATTCTGTCTATACAGCACATAAAATAAATATTATTATTGCTATTGAGTACATTATACCTGAGACATTTTCAAGTGATCTACACAACCCATTTCTGTTATTGAAGCATACTTTTTACTTTATAAGACAGAAAATTGCGTTAGCCCAAATTTAAATATATGTTGCAAATTGGGTACAAACCTGAATTCATTGATGATGAACGCTTCAATTCTGAATTTCTTTTTTATTTCCAAATAATTTTAATATTCTCAAATGTACCTGTAGATTGGATCGTTTGAAAAGTGTTAACAAAAAGAGCAATTAGGTTTTAATTTGGTTGGTGAGTGATATGATTCTGTAGATTGCAAGTGCTGTTCCCGCATTTAGCTCATGTTGTTCAGTATTGGGTCTAATAGAGATTTCTGCACGAGGCAAATGTTTGCGTTGTATGTTTACTGAAACCCAATAGCCGCTAGCAATTTTTCGTTTTCAATTTAAAAACGTATTGTCTCCCACTCAGATGCTGACAGAAGATACGGCCAGAAGCATCGGTATGTCTGCTTATTTCCCGCATGTGAGAAGAGTTTTTGTCGACATATTGAGGGCCCTCGACATGCATTACGGACGACCCTTAATGATGACCAGCACTCAGAATGTCAATAAGGTACATTTCCGTATTTTTATTTATATTCACGCAACAATAAAAACTGCTTATATTAATTTTTTATGCTTTATTGAGGTTCTGGTATTGTCTACTGTATTCTATTTTTCTTTTAATTTATCTAGTAAGAGGCATCAAATAAATATAGTTCTTTTGAATACATAATTTGCTCTCGTACTCTTGCATTGTTCTTGAATATAGCGTATATTGAGTTCAATAGTCTTTCTATTTATCATACCGCCTCAACAGGAGCCCGATGAGATGATAACAGGAGAAAGGAAACCGAGGATAGATCTGTTCAGGACCTGCGTTGCAGCCGTCCCCAGACTAATACCGGACGGTATGACGGGTGCAGAGTTGGTCGATCTTCTGTCCAGATTGACAGTCCACATGGACGAAGAGCTCAGAGCCCTCGCCTACCAGAGTCTTCAGACACTCGTCATTGATTTCCCCGATTGGAGACACGACGTTATATTGGGTACGTTTTAATTTCTAGTAATTTTATCTCAGGAAACAATGCGCAGATACAATTGTGTGCATTTCACCATTATTTTATCAATCTGTTGCGACAATCCCTCCTTTTTATTAATAGTCAACATCAATACAGTGTTCTTATAGGTCCTAAACGGTAATTTAATACGATATGAGAATAATTAAATGAATTTTTTCGTGAAGGTTTCACCCAGTTCCTGTCACGAGATGTGCCCGACACATCTCCTCAGTTGGTCGACAACGGGCTGAGGATGTTGCTGCAGTTGTTGACGAGTTGGAAGAATGCCGTCACCAAAGAACCTCTGCCCCACCAGCCGCCTTCCTCTCAGCTCTCACCAACTTCCATCGCGACGCGCAGGACCACTGACTACAGTACACCGGTAGGGGAACTAAATTTTCAAACGTGTCTATACGGTGCATATTTGTATAAGTGAAAAATGTATAATATAATCTCTGATTATGTACAACAAAAATAATAAAACACGGCCTACGAGCCCAGTGTGACCACGTCGAGCAATTAGGTTTAGTCAGAGACCTGCTCTTTATATAATTCATAATTATACAAACCTATTATTTTCGTTTTTCAGAGAACGGAGCCAGCTAGCAGTGTTCTCCATCATGTCGAGGGCTTTGCAGTAGTTATGTTATGCAGCTGCAGATTATGCCCGAGACGACTTTCAGTTCATATACTCAGAGAAGCGAAAATTCTTCTTAAATTACTAGGTATTTATCCTTTTTAAATTCATCGCGAGTGATCGAAAAATTGTATCAGTTGTGAATATTGGTGTAAGTATTCCCTTTGCGTCTAATACCTTATTATTGGAGACATCTTTTATTTTTTGCAGCATGATTAAATAAATTTTTTCCAGGTGGATTTGAAGCCGAAGAGCCGGTGATCGATGTTATGGAACGTTGGTGCAGTGTCGTAGTCGAATCCTGTCTACACATGCTTCCAGCTGCGGAGAAATCGGCCGTACAAGTTGCGACAGTGGATATACAATGGATAGCCGATAGAAATTCTCCAGTCTGGACTGCAGGTCGATTTTCATGCCTCCAGTATACATTTTATAATTCTATACCGATTGTCTTATAGTATAAAAAAAAGAAAATGGGGGTCAGCGGTCAAGTTCAGTCGCTTGTGGTAATTATTTGAAACTGGCGGTGTTGTGAGTTTTAGTTAGTTCAAGCCTAGATTTATCCATAACTGGTAAAACCCTAGGAAAAAATATAAATAAGATCATTCTCGCAATTCAGATTTGTTGTAGCTTCTTCCAATTATGTTGTAATTAGTGTTGCCCCCTTTCAGAAATATCTAGCCGATATGTTTTATTATATTTCTCAAACTTAAATTTAAGTACAAATATATTCCGCAAGTATTGTTTTGTGTTCGGATCCAAACAGATGTCGACTCAAAGTGTTAACTTTTTTCTTGCAGAACTCTACCTTTAGCAGATTATTGTTTTTCACTGTGCTGTATTAATTGTCCAATGGTCAGTTGGAAAGGATAGTTTTGATACTGTAGGTTCGCGATGTTTCTGTCTCCTCTCGCCGGTTCGTTCTTTCGCTAGACCGGGGTTTCGGCCGCCGGCCATCTTCAGTAGCGCTGTGTTAGTCACTGTTAGCACTTTGGATGTTTTTTGGGCATCCTCACTGCCCACTGTCACTTTCACGTGTGCAGTCAAAGTACTTGTAGTTCACAGTGCAGTGAGGATGCGCCCCTGAAAAAACATCCAAAGTGCCGACAGTGACTGACACTGGCTACTGAAGATGGCCAGCAGCGGAAACCGGTCTAGCGAAAGACCGAACCGGCGAGAGGGGACAGAAACACCGCGCACCTAGAGTATTCCGACCCCTCGCAGACCACAAAACAGGTATATTTGATTTTTTTTTTGGTATTCAAACTGCAGGCATTCAAGACGAGAACAGCAAAAGCAGTGCCAGCGGCGGCGGTGTAACAAGCGGAGTGATGAGCGGCGGCAACGACCCGTGGTCCTGCGTCCTGTTCGGCCTCCTCGAGAGGGGCAGAGTACTTTCCCACTGTCCAGCAGCAATCGCCCACACGTGGCCCATAGTTTACACGAGGCTGCACATGCTCTACTCTGTCATCGACCCGACGTCAGTATTTCAAAATTTATAAACTTTCAAAGACTGAAGGTAAAGAATTGCTATACCTGTTTTGTGGTCTGCGAGGGTCGGAATACTGTAGGTTCGTGATGTTTCTGTCTCCTCTCTCGCTGCCGGTTTGGTCTTTTGCTAAGACCAAACTAGCGAGAGGAGACAGAAACATCGCGAACCTACAGTAAAGAATTGCATTATAATTTCAACAATGTTGCATATAGAGGGTAGGTTCAAAATATTAACTCATATACTTCTTTGATCTGGGGCTAGTTGTTCAGTGAACCGAATCTAGTGTGTCCAGAAATACATTACATGTATATAAAGGATTAAATGTACAGAAATCTGTTAATTAAAAAAATTAAATGAGCATTCACTCATTTAATGTTATTTTGTTTCAGTAAACACATTTCAAATGTAATGTGGAAATAAGTATTAACTATTTACATTTAAATTTGTATTGAGGATATAAGTAAGGAGGCATTTTGTTAATTGGCTTAAGTCTTAGTTGTTTGGAGGGTGGAAGGTTAGCTTTGTATTTCAAAACTCTTGGCTTAAGTCTTAGTTGTCTTAAGTCTTAGTTGTTTGGAGGGTGGAAGGTTAGGTTTGTATTTCAAAACTCTTAAATTTTGAAAGACTAAAGGTAAAGAATTGCATTGTAATTTCAACAAAGTTGGAGATAGAGAGTAGGTTCAAAATATTAACTCTCATGTACTGTTTACTTATACTTCTTTATACTAAATGTCTTATAATTTAAAAAAGAAAATGGGTCAGTGGCTTGTGGTATTTATTTTAAACCATTCAAAATGGTAGTGTTGTGAGTTTAAGACTAGATTTATGCAGTATCTTGGGCTAGTAGTTCAATTAATCAAATCTACTGTCTATATAAAGGATTAAAGGTATAGGATTATTGTTAATCTGTTGATTAACAAAAATTAAATGAGCATTTATTCTTGACTCTTTTAGTGTTATTTTGTATCAGTAAATAATACATTTCAAACTAATGTGGAGCTAAGTATTGGGGATTCACATTTAAATTTTTATTAAGGATATAAGTAGTGAGGGATTTTGTTAATCAGCTTAAGTCTTTCTTGAATTAGTGGTCTTTGTTGTTGTGAGGGGGAAGGTTAGGTCATTTAGTCATTGAATCACTTTGGGAACTTATTTTCTCATCTTATTTTGTCCTTTGTTCTCGAAAATTTCATTTTTTTTTCTATCACATCCATCTCTTTGTTTTTCCACCCCTGGCTGTATTAGTTTTAAAGAATTGCATTATAATTTCAACAAAGTTGGAGTTAGAGGGTAGGTCCCGAAAATATTAACTCTCATTTGCTCATATATTTCTTTGATCTGGGGCTAATAGTTCAATGGATCAAATCTAGTGTGTCCAGAAATACATTATATGTATATAAAGGATTAAATGTACAGAAATCTGTTAAATGAGCATTTATTCTTGACTCTTTTAGTGTTATTTTGTATCAGTAAATAATACATTTCAAACTAATGTGGAGCTAAGCATTGGGGATTCACATTTAAATTTTTATTAAGGATATAAGTAGTGAGGGATTTTGTTAATCCGCTTAAGTCTTTCTTGAATTAGTGTTCTTTGTTGTTGTTGTTGTTGTAGGGGGAAGGTTAGGTCATTTAGTCATTGAATCACTTTGGGAACTTATTTTCTCATCTTATTTTGTCCTTTGTTCTCGAAAATTTCCTTTTTTTTTCTATCACATCCATCTCTTTGTTTTTCCGCCTGGCTGTATTAGTTTTAAAGAATTGCATTATAATTTCAACAAAGGCGGAGTTAGAAGGTAGGTTCCAAAAATATTAACTCTCATTTACTCATATACTTCTTTGATCTGGGGCTAGTTGTTCAATGAATCAAATCTATTGTGTCCAGAAATACATTATATGTATATAAAGGATTAAATGTACAGAAATCTGTTAAATGAGCATTTATTCTTGACTCTTTTAATGTCATTTTGTATCAGTAAATACATTTCAAATTGCATTTGTAATGTGGAGATAAGTATTAGGGATTTACATTTAAATTTGTATTAAGGAAATAAGTAGGGAATGGATTTTATTAATCAGCTTAAGTCTTTATTGGATTACTGATCTTGGTTGTTTGGAGTGAGGAAGGTTAGGTTAGTATTTCAAAACTCATAAATTTTGAAATACTAAATATAAAGAATTGCATTATAATTTCAACAATGTTGCAGATAGAGGGTAGGTTCTAAATATTAACTCTCATTTACTGTTTACTTATACTTCTTTGATCTGGGGCTAGTTGTTCATTGAATCAAATCTAGTGTCTCCAGACGTATATTATATGTATATAAAGGATTAAATGTATAGAAATCTGTTAATTGAAAAATTAAATGAGCATTTATTTTTGACTCTTCTAATGCTATTTTGTATCAGTAAATACATTTCATATTACATTTATAATGTGGAGATAACCACATAGCGGGTTGAACATAGGATCTCTTTGGGAATATATTTTCTCATTTATTATATTCCTTTGTTCTTGAAAATTTCTTTTTTTTTATCACATCCATCTGTTTGTTTTTCTCGCCCGAGTTTATTAGTTTTTATAAAGATTCGTTTATATTTATTGTCTCATAGTCGGTACGGATAACGCGGTTGGCAACAGTGAATTCGGGAATTACAGTTTTTCTCGCTTTTCTGTTCTCTCTATCTCTCCTCTATTTTTGCCCGATTTGGCCGATATAAAGCCTATCTCATGTTATTTTGTGTATTTGTATTTTGTACTCTGCACTGTGCGTATTGCGAATGTACAAAATAACGTGCGATGCGTCGGCTTTAACGGGCAGAAAAATGGAGGCCGGGTACGGTGAATGTATATTGGAAGCAACGGAATATAATACCCGATTCAACTTAAACGGCCGCATTATCGCAGAAATCTACGGTATTCCAGGGCATTTCGCAAGACACAAAACAGGTATTCAATAATAAAATGCTTTTAGGTATCAAGATGTACAAACACGACCGTGAGTCTGGCCTCTTAACCCGGAGGGCGACTCTCAGGTCGGATTAAGTTTGCGAAATTTTACATTGTTAAAGGTGTATATATAAACTGTTAAAATCAAATATAACGTTTCTATAAGATAATTTATGTATATGATTATTTTATTTGTACCTGTAGGGCGCAGGACACCTTCGCGAAAATCCTACAGAGGCGCCATCTCCCGGCCGAAGAAGTTGAGGAACACTCACCCGTTTGAGTGTTCTATAGAAATTTTAACCGGATCGTTTAATCCGTTCCTTTTATTTTACGTCCAGTAATGTTTTTTTTTTCTCTCCCCCAACAGGCCGGTGAGCGACAACAGAGCGTCCCTGCTGAGGAGTTCGGCGCCTCCGAGGAAGCCGCTGACCGAAAGGGACATGTACCTGGTGGTCTGGCGTAATTACGCCAGCCTCGCCATGAGAGTCGTACCACCGGCACCGAGCCCGGTCGTCCGTTGCGCCTCCCCCGATCTGAGTTTGAGGTAAATTATAAATTATGCATTCGGCAATAATTTCCCCGCAGTAGTAACGCCTTATTATACAAAAATTTTATACCCTAGGTTCGCGGTATTTCAGTCTCCTCTCGCCGGTTTTGCCTTCTGCCAGACCGGTTTCGGCCGCTCGCCATCTTCAGTAGCGGTTTCAGTCACTTTGGACGTTTTTTCAGGGGGGCATCCTCACTGCACTGTGAAGTACGAGTACTTTGAATGTACAAGTGAAAGTGACAGTGCAGTGAGGATGCCCTGAAAACTGACTACTGAAGATGGCGAGCGGCCGAAACCGGTCTAGCTGAAGACCAAACCAGGCGAGAGGAGACAGAAACACAGCGAACCTACGGTGGTATTCCAACCCCTCGCAGGCCACAAAACAGGTATATTAAAAATTTTATAATTATTAACGGTCTAATCATTTACAGGTATTTATATTAACCCTTGTGGTCCTAATCATTTTAAACTTAGTTTTTAATATTTTTTTTTTAACAAAGTTTGGACTAAATTCCCGGCCAGTCATTGAATAAATGTCCACTGTACCTCTGGGCCTGATCTTTAACACCATCGACTAATATACGTACATTTTAATTTTGGAGCTTCTATTATATCCTATGTTATAGATCATTTTCAGCTTATTTTTTAATGAATAATATACTGAAGTATCTTCAAGCGGTTGACGAAGCATCTTTGCAGAATTCTTATTATTACACTTTCAAACTATAACATATCCCCCGACAACAATAAAAACCTGAAATATTCCAAAATGATAGTTCCGACATAGGCGCTTCATTTCCTGTCGACATTTGTAGGTCCCTAATTATATTAATAACAGAGTGCCGTATAAGATAGCGAGAAATAAAAATTGGTTTCGTACGACCGGTGAAGACTCTCTTAAATACTCGAATAAGATTTATAATTCACACATATTAGAAAACATAATTTAGTTGGCGTTTTCAAGAATTAGCTACTGTTGAACTCAATATTAAAATTCTGATTAATTATTTTGTATTTCAATCTTGGTGATCAGCTCAAGAGGCTTTGGAGTTGGATTTGCAATTTCATTTGTTACCGTTATGAGGATTGGATATTCTCTTGTGATTGGTACTAATAAGGGTTATGTAAAATATGAGTTTTAGTATTAGTTAATTTGTTAAATTCTATTTGTGAATTGATAATATTAAAATAATATTGGTAATTCTACCAATAATAAATAGTATTTTGAATATCATCTCATATTTTTTATGGTTCTTAATTTTATTTTAAAATTAAACAAATTAAGCAGTTTTAACACTTAATGGTCTTTTTGTTATACAATTAAAGTTTATTTAATTTAAGAGTTAAATTAATTTTTTTTTATACTTTTGACCTGATATTAACATTTTTTTAGAAATGACATTTTCTTTTTCTCCGTGTTATTCTTAATTTTCTTTGCTCCTACCAAAACACAATTACTAACATTATATCTTGTATTCTCTTTACATTATTATGATGTTTCGACACAGTGTTTTGTATGCATCGTGATATTTTCAAAATCTGTTTCTACCTCAAATAAATAAATAAATTTGTTTGTCTAATTATTTGTATTAGGGATGATTTAGATATATCAGTTTACACGGAATAAAAATTCAAAAACATTCAGACCATTAAGTGTTAATATACTGTCGTATAAGTAAAAACATTATAAGGGCATGCTTTTTTACAGAAATATTATGTTGTATTTATGCGAATAAAAATCATTTATCAATGAATCGATAATATTATGTATAAATTAAAATATATATATATATTTATTTATATATTATGCTTATGTCAAATAACAATTGTTTTTTGCAAAGAAAAATGGTTTGGTTTGTGATTTGCATCGTCTTTGTTGCTCTATTCATGTGTTTTTTGCATCGTTGGCTCATTAGTTTTGTTATAACAGTAGACAATTTCCCATCTTCTTGTATTCATAGGTGATAGCTGTATTGCATTTTTATGCTTCTGTCCTATTCCGTATAGTAAATTTTGCTGAGGGTTATTGTTTTGTTGATGGTCTGATGTGCCGTGCCGAGAAGTGATTTTTTGTGAGAAAAAAAAAAATCATGTATTAACTCAGATCCAGGTTTTAGTATTATTATTATTATTATTATTATTATTATAGCTTATGTCGTGTTGTGGAGATGAATTTGACGGCAGTTATTTGAATGAGAAATAAAATTCATTTCGTGTATTTTTTAAAACGCATCATTGTATTGAAAGGAACTGTTGACGGTGTGAATGTCTATTTGCCATTTTATACGTTTAATTACAGGTCGTAAGTTGTAATTGTTTTATTTTGATAACAAAATGGAATTTTGTATTTTCAATACCTCTTGTACATATGTCATGTGCTGTGTCCGATGTCTTTTTTATAATATCTAAAGTAGAAGTGTGAATGTTGTTGGTTATGAGAATTACAGAATTTCTCATTAATATACATATATATATATATTGAAATTGTTTATGAACAGAGCGCTTGTGTTTTTTATATATTGTCTTGTTTGCGGTATCTTGTGTCTGTTTTTGTTTTTAGTGGGATTGTGTTTTTTCCATTGTCTCATTTTTCGCTTTAGCTTCTGTTGCTTTCACTGGTTTTTTAGCTTTCGACGCGGACGTATTAATTTTGACAATCAAAATTACCAAAAAAAAAAAACTATAACCGTGAATAATGTTTTTTAACAACGGATTTTTTGTTTCGTATTATTCAAGTCAACAGGATAGTATTTTCCGGCACAGAATTTCTCAAAGTCTGTCTGACGATGATCTGAGCGATTCCATGTCACTGTACTGTGTTGGAAGCCCGCAATCTAAAACTCGACACAAGCGCAGCAGGTGAGAAGTTTTATAGACGACGTTTAAACCAAAAAAAAAAAAAAAGTATTGCTAATTTGTGAGAGAGAGAGAGAGAATGAGAGTGCAAAATTGCGTTGAAAATAGATTTCGAGAGCAGAGCACTCCTTTTTTTTTTTATGGTTGGCAACCTAAATAAGTATTTGTTTTTTTAACTTTATTATATTGTAATCTAAATATATATATATAGACTAGATAATTATAAAGTAGTATGACTAATTCAATGTGTATAACGATCATTGCATGTCATCAAATTTTTTTAAGCGACCCATCAGAGTAAATATCGTTATCGTTTTAAGTTACAAATATCCTCTGTTAGCTGATTGCGGGGATGCACAACTCTAAATTTTAAAAATAGAACAAAAGGCCAAACGAGAACAATTCTCGTCAAGAATAATAATAATATGTGATTTTGTGAATTGTAATTTGTAGTATGTGATAAGTCTATGCTTCATGTAAAATTAGTAAATTTTAACGTTGTTGTTTAAAGAGTTAACGGCATTATTTCTGTCGATTGATTTAGTAATAGTGTAAAGTCACTGTACTATGTATAGTATTGGTATAATTGTATCTGTTATGGAGTCTGTCGGGAGATAATTTAGGATCTATTCGTATTCATATTCAAATGTTCAGTTGATTGATAAGTGTAAAAAATGATGAAAAATGGCCTGTATTTCTTTAGGGGAAAGGTCAATTATTATTCCTGGCGTACATCTCTTTCAATTGTACATTTGAAAATGTAATTTTGATCTTGAAGTTAATTAAATGCCCCATTCTTATATTTACTCGCGAAAAATTTATCACATCTGTTATAAATTGATAGAACAAATACTGAATGTTTGACAAGAAATATAAAAACAGAAAAAGATATAAAAAGAAGTAACAAGATTGGCGGTGTATGGCAAAATGTTGTGCACCCCTTTTGTGTAGTCTTTCGTTAATAAAATTGTATTGAAAATTAGCAGATTAGTAAATGAGCGAAATACGTATTTTTTAGGATAATTCAAATAGATTTGTTTTCCCTTTGTCTTAAAATTCATTTTGTTAATCTAAGAAATCATCCTGTAGTAGTTTATCATGAACACCATATTGTATATGTATACATTCATTCCTTATTCTAATTGTAGGAGTAAGCATGTACTGTTGTTATTATTATGAAAAAAATTGTACAATAGATATATAATACATGTTTAAAGTACATACAATTAAGATAGTATAATTTAGTTTTTCAATAATCTGATATGATGACAATTAATTCATATTTCTTTGTATTTTGCTGTATTTTTCGTTTGGGTAGGGTAGTGATAGTTGTAATTTGTATATTTTCAAAATCCTAGTTCAGTAGTTGATATTTTAAGAAAGGTCAGAACATCTGTTATTTCCACAAGTTATATTAGATTAACAGTCTATAAATTAGATCTATAAAATCACATATTTGTTGTACGAATGTTCAACAAATATGTGAATTGAATTGGCTTCGAGAAGAAGAACTTAGGAATTTTTAGTTTTTTCATAGTTACGTATGTATAGTATTTTTTTACATCAATTTATAATATCATTACGATTGATGTACTTATCTTTAAGTTTAATTCATTTCAACATCAAGACATTCAATGACACTTATACTGTGAAATGGTTAGAATTCATGCTTAAATTTTGTTCACAATTCAGTACAGTTCTAAATATGAAATTCCCTCAAAATCCTTAGGAGAATTAAGTGTGTTAAAAATTATTTTCTTATTTCCACCATTATATTTTTTTGTGCTTAATCTAGCTTAATGTGTTTCCGGGATGTCTCGACACATCCACTCACCGTGAAGCAACTTTTATTTTGCAGTTTTTTGTACATTATCGTCTGTACGTTAGATGTTCCCAGATATCTCTTTCACCGCCCGTGAACCCATTTGAGGAAATATGTTTGCAGCTTATATTCGTTACAACGTGAATAGATTTCTTTTTAATTCAACTTTGCTTTTATTTTGGGAAGTTTTTAAATTCCGAAACGGAATTCAATTATCGTTTATATTTTTCGACGACTGTATGAATTTCGTTTGTGCAATTATTATCCATTTACTTGTTTTCTAGTGACAGTTTTCTGTTTTGTTTCGGTATGATTTTAGTTCATCGCCGGATAGCCTTACGGCTGAACGTAACGACAAAGGAACGACCGTGACTCCTGCCGGACTTTACAAACTGCTTATTCCACTTCTCCGATGCGAAGTCTCGGATGTAAGAGACGCCGTGGTTTATGCCCTTGCCAAAGTCAACTCTGACGCTCTGAAGTGAGTCGTAGGCAGTGAATTTATTTTATTTTTCATATTTTATATTATTATTTTACGGTATTTCCAAAATATATCGCGACGGTAAGTATCAAAAAATTGAGAACTAAATTAATCGTATAAGATTGATATTTTGTTTATTTCCACCTGGTTTAACTTTGGAATTCGGTCAGTTCTTGTTTCAAGCTGGTCTCTAGAATGGTTTTGGCCTCTTGCCATCGTCAGTAATATGCTGATATATTTACAACTTCTGTTATGTTGGTTACATAACATTGATGATTACAAGAAACCAAAACTGGTCTAGACTGATACAAGATTTGCATTTAAGGAAATATCATCACTGATGTGATTCTGTGTCCTATTCCATTTTTTTTTTCATCCTTAGGTTGTCCTTTTTTGGCTTCTCACCATTATCAGTAGTTTTCCTTCAGTTATTTAATGGTCCGATATGTTTTAGTGCCCCATAAGAGCGGACAAAGAGACACATGGGTGATGGTTTGAAATGTTTATAAATATCTGTCAATTATATTATTTTAATCATCAAAATTACTCTATAATTACTTGTTGTCAGTTAAAGAGTTATTCAGTGTGGATTTGAATGATATAAGTTGAGGTAAATATTTTGAAATTTGTTTTCCAGCTTTTATTGTGCCCGCATTGTATTGTAATGATTTGAAAAAAAGAAAAAGGAAACGTAAGCTTTTTTTTTTTTACGCATCGCATTGTGTTATCTAAGTGTGTTGGATTTGTGCAACCAGATTGATTTGTAATGGACGACATAAACTTTAGTTATTTATTTATTTCGATCTAACTATCGAAAGTTCGTTGCCGTTTTAATTTAATTAATGTATTATTACGCAACAGGGACCTGATGGAAGAACTAGTTGTTTATATTCGAGAGGCGGTTGACAAGAAACAGGAAAACATGCGACGAAGAAGGCGCAGGGACGCTCTGAGATTGCAGTTGGTCAAAGTATTTGAATTGATTGCCCAATATGGAACGTTTGGAAACAGGTAAAAATTTTTATTGTTTCTCTAGATGTCTTTAGATCATTCCTGTATTCTTCTGTGCGTATACTAATTTGTATTTTAATTTATGGATGGTGGAATTTGATTTCAAGGAGAAAATAATTCATTAGAACAAAGCTGAATCAATAAACTTCATTGTCAAAAGGACCATTCCTTGCCTGATCTCAAATAATCAATTTTTTAATTTATATTGCAGCGCCTGTGTCCTAGACAGGGATTCGCATTCATTACACTCGACAATAGTCGAATATGTCGACGGCGCAAGGCTCTGCTTGGAAATGGAACAAGACAAAGATTCATTGACCGACATTAAATTACACTTCTGCAACTTTATTCGACACATGTTGAAGAGTTTTCCACGTACGTACATTTTTTACCGCATGCTAGCCTTCCATTGCCTTTCTGTTGTCATTTTAATTTTTAACGCTCTTCATAAAATTCACCGAGATCCAACTTTACCAACAAATATATCTGTTATTATATCAGTTCGGTCAGCATTTGGTGGTATGTCATAGAAGCAGTGAAGATGTCTTTATAATGAATTGATTAACATTTGATATATTTTTTGTTAATTAGTGTTATATATGAGTTTATTTTAATTTATATTATACATTTATATTGTAGTAAAGCGGTAAATATTTCCTATTGCACATTTGTGATGTAAAGTAAATATTAGGGATATCCAAGAGTAATCAACATTTTGACTTTGGAATTCATTTTATTTTGCTAGAAAAAGAAACTTTAATTATTAATCTACTATATATTCACCAATATTATCAACAACTCTCTGCCACGGTAAATATTTCCTATTGCACATTTGTGATGTAAAGTAAATATTAGGGATATCCAAGAGTAATCAACATTTTGACTTTGGAATTCATTTTATTTTGCTAAAAAAGAAACTTTAATTATTAATCTACTATATATTCACCAATATTATCAACAACTCTCTGCCACTTTATATTGTAGTAAGGCGGTAAATATTTCCTATTGCACATTTGTGATGTAAAGTAAATATTAGGGATATCCAAGAGTAATCAACATTTTGACTTTGGAATTCATTTTATTTTGCTAAAAAAGAAACTTTAATTATTAATCTACTATATATTCACCAATATTATCAACAACTCTCTGCCACTTTATATTGTAGTAAGGCGGTAAATATTTCCTATTGCACATTTGTGATGTAAAGTAAATATTAGGGATATCCAAGAGTAATCAACATTTTGACTTTGGAATTCATTTTATTTTGCTAAAAAAGAAACTTTAATTATTAATCTACTATATATTCACCAATATTATCAACAACTCTCTGCCACTTTATATTGTAGTAAGGCGGTAAATATTTCCTATTGCACATTTGTGATGTAAAGTAAATATTAGGGATATCCAAGAGTAATCAACATTTTGACTTTGGAATTCATTTTATTTTGCTAGAAAAGAAACTTTAATTATTAATCTACTATATATTCACCAATATTATCAACAACTCTCTGCCACTTTATATTGTAGTAAGGCGGTAAATATTTCCTATTGCACATTTGTGATGTAAAGTAAATATTAGGGATATCCAAGAGTAATCAACATTTTGACTTTGGAATTCATTTTATTTTGCTAAAAAAGAAACTTTAATTATTAATCTACTATATATTCACCAATATTATCAACAACTCTCTGCCACTTTATATTGTAGTAAGGCGGTAAATATTTCCTATTGCACATTTGTGATGTAAAGTAAATATTAGGGATATCCAAGAGTAATCAACATTTTGACTTTGGAATTCATTTTATTTTGCTAGAAAAGAAACTTTAATTATTAATCTACTATATATTCACCAATATTATCAACAACTCTCTGCCACTTTTTCGGCAAATTTTCGATTCCCCTCTTGAAGAACTCCTCAAGACCAAAATACATCTTATCAAATTGTTGATTACTTTTGGGTACAACTAATATTTAAAGTAATATAATGTCATTTTTATATATCTTGGCATAGTATTAGTTCTGTAGATAGTGCACCCTATTATCACTACTGCTTTACTTTACAGAGGAACACTTTATTATCCTTTACTCTATGCAGTAAAGAAGGCTTTTTGTTCCACATTTCTTGACCTATATTTTTTGCTTTGCAACTGTCTGGGGGAGGTCTTATTTTCTTTCTTTCGTATTTGTGTGTCTGTTTGTTCATTTTGCCTGTCACAAGCGGTAGCACAGGTACTCGCACGCCCGCTAATCCAATCGTACACATTTTTTCCTCCTGTACATAGTCATGTTGTTGGCAGTGGAAAGCCATCAGTCACTGTTGAAGAGGGATCTGCGCCAGAGCCTGTTCTCGCTGTTCTCCGGTTGGGCAGGACCCAGGGGTCTGGGTGGGGCGACACCCGGCGGCGACGGCGGAGGAGGCGGAGGCGGAGGCGGCGCCGGCGGTGGAGGCGGGGGCGGCAGCGGAGCCGCTTCCTCTTCGGCGGCCTCTTCGGCCAGCGCTGCCAACACGGCGACGGCGACGGCCACCGCCACCAACTCTGACCAACACCAATTTGCAGCACTTCAGGCCATGACTGCCGTCTTGTGCTCTGGACCTTGTTTCGACTCGCAGGGTCTCGCCGAAGAAGGACCACTCTACCCGTGGCTCGATCAGCTGCTCGCCAGCGATGACCCAAAAGTAAGTCCCATTTAAATTTTATTAATGGTAATACAATATTTTGGAAATATTTCTTACACCATTTACAGTAACAGTTAATGAAGTAAGGACTTTCATTAACGTTTTAAAAATATTAAAATTTTTAATTACAGTACATTGACTATCAATTGAACTTAATATACACATACATCACATATACATCATAGATAAAATAAATGGCTTTTTAAAAGAAATGAGAAGAACACCAGTTTTTTGATATTTTCATTGCCAGCTTGCATTTCTTGAAACATATTTAAGAAGGAAATATTTCTTAAAAATATGCCAGTATACTGTTCATTGCATGATATTACTACACTAAATAGGAATTTGAGGGTCCCAGGCTGTAATGGTGGATGGTTTAGAGATAGAGTTGTACTTTCTTTTCAACTTCTTAAACTCTTAAATCTCTCAAGACTGGTCAAGCTCACCCGTTGCATTCTGTAGACAATACCCTCTGTCCACAATATACGTTTATTTCCAGTCTAATTTCACTGGACCGACCGAATCTCTTACGGGAAGTTCTTCAGTCAATCTACAATTACTTTGGTTCTTTACAATTTAGCATGCGCCCCATTGCGTCCGCTCGGAATTCAAACTCTGCCCATTGAAACGCTTCCTGTAAGTAACGTTTCTTCGTATTTAGAGACGACGTTATTCAACGCGATACTCATCCAGTGGGGGGGGGGGTTCGGTCGTTATCCGGCGTCACAAGATGTTTGCTGTCGCCCCTCGGTGAAATTGTTACCGGTTATTTAACTCCAGATGACGGTAACATTTCACTTTCGTTTGACTTTCGAGACGGTGAAGTTCCGTTGGTCTCTGTCGGCGGACAGCGAAACCGGTCTAGTGTTTTATATCTCATGACGCGTTTTACTTCCCTGTACTGTGAAACGAGGAAATATAAATATTTTTTTTTGTACAATTATTACTGTCGCGACTCGTTCGTGGCGGAAATGTTTTTACATCGCTTTCTCCTATTCTGCCGCCGTAATTGACGGCGATAAGGAATGGGACTTGATCTATAGACAGTTGTCTACTCTCTGTTGATTTCACCCCAACCCGTACGCGACCTGGCATCCGAACAGGAGGGTGTCCCTGTTGAAAACTCTCGGAGGGGAAATCAATCTTAGTTTGAGTCGCTAAAGATAAAGAACTGACAGATGAGCCGATAACGAGTAACTTATAGGATTTTCCTATTTTAAGGAGTGACAGAGGATTTCGAATTGAAATTCTGGTTTGAATAAAATATAAATTTTACTTTATTACGGTTTTTGTATTTATACTGTGTCTGACCATTGTTAATGCTCCCCGGGGTATGTTTCTAACCGAACAAAACATAATGACCCCAACGACAGTCGACGAAGTCGCTGTCAAAATCACTCTTCCTTAAATTCCATTCCAATTCCTCTTTTACCCATCCATTATCCCCTTAAACGCCACCGGCCTCGGAGACTTTCTGTAGGCCGGATACGGGTCAAAAGTAGCATCACTGGATGGCGCCCTTATCGAGCGAAGCAAGTCAAACATTGTACCTATAACTAGCATATAGTTGATTGTACAATAAATAAAGTTGAAGAAAAAAAAAATACAGTGTCTGAGCAGCTTGGCACATATGACAGAGGGGGGGAGAGAGGGTGGTAAATAAAAACGGCAGCGTCCACCTACACGGGGTGTTCATTCCATGTTCAGTACAGTCTCTGGGGTCGACTTTACATCGGTGTGAGTTGGGCCCCTTCGTCCCAGGGAAGGGGAGGGGGCCGTCAATCTTCAGCTCGGTGAATAATTCATTGCGAAGACAACGTGTGTTTGTTTGTAACGAGGGTGGTATACGCTTTGGACGAACTCGTTTCAAAAAAAAAAGAGAAAAAAAAGGGGGTGAGATTGTGCTAGGTGCGGTGAATCCGGATCTTTCTTTCAAAAACGAACGCATCAACAATTCCGATTTTCACTGTTCGGTCCGATTTTCGGTCGCGAAAATAGCGTTCGGCGAACTCTTGTTATTCAGAACGACCGTCCTCGTTCCTGATTTGATGTCGGCTCCTGGGAATCAGTGAAAATTATTTAGGGTCGTCATTTGAAATATCCGGAGTTCCATTAGGGTTCGGTCGACACAATTCTCATGACCTGACCGTAAGTGCTGGTAAAATTGCAACCGGGGGGTTTCAGTAGCATTCCGTCCTTAATACCAGGACCAGTATTTGGTTTCAGTTGAAATTTATAAATTGAAACAATTCAGTATAGAATCTTTTATGCCTGGAATCGATTAACGTTATAATTTATCGATGCCTATTCTTATTAGAGAGGTTTAAACTTGATAACTTGGCCGACCTAATCTTATCTCAGTTTGCCGCCCTTTTGTAACTCTTGTAACTTTTCCCCGCGCCCTTCGTTCCGCCGGCCATCTTTTGTCCCTTTTGCCCTGTTCGAATAAGCCTCGAGAGAGAGAGATATATATACAACGGAGAGTTTAAAGTTTCCGGATGAAACCGTACGATAAATCGGCCCGCATTAGTCGTTGAACTTCGGTTAAATATTTGTCCGTGAAACGTTGGCCGAGGGAACGAATTCGTCCGGGAAACGGAATTTGTTCAAAGATTTGTTTCGAAAACGTTCAATTTGCGCCCCCCCCCATTCAATTTCTCTCCAACGTCGGTAGGTTAATTACACTCTTTTCAGTCATTTTTTCACTCGCGGCACAAGCAGGTTGTTCTGAAATTTAACGTTATGACTTCGGGATAGTGGTATCAGGGGGGTTGGGAAAACTCCAAATAAAATCTTATGGAGATATGCCCGTTTTCGACAATCCATGAAACAAATTAACAAGGGTAAATGAGTGTAAATCCAATAAAATGGATATGTGTTGTGTGATTGCAAAATTTCTTGCTCGATTTGAAACCTAGGCAGTTTTTGATTTCTTCCGCAGAATAAATTTTTTGTCATTCAGACTATTTCGCAGAGAACGAAAAGGGGTGGAAATCTAAATTGGCAAGGTCGGGGGGAATACGCCCGATGCTGTTAATTTCCCATTTTAACTCCCGAAGTTTTTACAAAGTCTGTCGAGCCACATGTGGTCTATAGTTTTCGGCGGTGAAAGAATATGTCTTTTCGATTGATCTAATTTGGACGTTTTTCTTTTCGATTTCTAAATTTAATCTCGCGACAATCTCTTCGGCGATAATGTGTAAATTATTATTCGCTAAATCGCGAATTCAACAGCGGAATGTCGTCCAGAGCAAAGTTTCGAAATCGGTTGTCCTAAAAGCGGTTTCCAAATAGACGTCTCGGATTTTTTTTTTTGTGGCAGCTCCAAGACTCAGGCCATTTTTAAACTCATATAACATAACGTGACGAAAGTGTAATTTTAATTTTTTCATTCTGAATATTAACCTTGCTTAAAGCTGAACATGCGAATATAGAGTAAGAACTTGGATTCACGCAATATATAAATTGGCATATTATTGTAACAAATCCAGTCGAATGTTTCCGACAAATAAGTGGTACCGACCGCTGTAAAATCCCCAGTAGTTTTATGGCATATGATTCCGATCAATAAATCTCAGTTCCCTCTTTTTGTAGTTCTGTAGTACGCGTAAATCGTAAAAGTTTTTCTCTGGGGTTAATTCTATTTCCCAACAAGCTGTAAAAATCTGTACAGTCGGACGCGTAACCGGTGTCTGTTGTTAGGCCGTGCCATTACTGTCGCGATTTCTATCTAAGTCCGTCTAAGTTAGACGGGTTTTTTTGCCTATAAAATATCCTGTCAGCACTGTTATTGTCTTATTGAAATTGTATTCGATTTGCGCCTATTTTTTCGTTATTGTTTTGTGTTATTGAATGTGTTTTTTTCTGGTCCTGTCGCCAATATTCCTAAGTGTACTCGTGTTTCTATAAGTCGTATCTATTCCATAACAGTCTTTCTGTTGGTATGGACCAATTTCTTTTGTTCTTGTTACATTAACATTTTATGGTATCTTCATACTCGATCCGCTGTTTTATTTCAAGTTTTACACGTATAGGGTAGAATTTAAGTTAATTTACGGTATATTTATGATAAGGGTTTAAGTACTCATCATAAGATGAACTTAATAGATCATTTCAGTTCTTAGTTTCAATCAGTCGACCGGTTTTTTATGCGAACGGATAAATGTTTATTCACCGTTACTGGCGACCTTTTTATAAATAGTAAAGAGAAAAGACTGAAAGTTCTTCTGTAAGAGCCGGCCATTATCTAAAGTTGTCAGGCTGTCCCGAACAAATTATAACAATCGTAATCGGACTGAAAGATGAAATACCGCGTTTTACAGTCAGGTTGTCCGTTCTCCGGAATATGGCCGTAGGATTATTGAAACAATTAAAGAAGAAGCTCCGGAGCTGTCTTGAGAATTTGAGTTGAAGCTCCTGGGCCGGTAAAGTATTCCCTTTGAACGGTGAAAACTTTTATCTCAACTCTGTTTATTTACTTTTGTCCAATTTGAACCGCAAAAAAAGAAATCCCTATTTTTCTTCTCCTCGAATACTTTTGATAAATTAAAAAAAAAACAAAAAAAAACTGTGTAAATCAAAATCAGTGATCAAATTACAAATCTCCTGTAATTAATGACCGGTCTATAATTAGGACACACGATTAATGACTAAAACTAGTCAATTTGTGTTTTAGCCAGATTAAAGTGTAATCGTTGTAATCATTAATCAAAGACAGTGTGAGAAATATAATTTTTATTTTGAAGCTTCCTTCATAGATGTTCTACTTGTAGGTAAGAGGACTGCGAATAATTTTTTATGGTAGTCTATATAATAGTTTATTCTCATAAATCAGTATTTTTTGGTATTGCATAAAAATGTATTATTCAATATCAAGTGGGATTGCGAGGGCGCTAGTATTTGATTTCTCGGTTTTCTCCGCGCTCGATGGATCTTTTGTGTTAGCGTTATAATTTCCATTCGTTTTGCATATATCAGCGAGCTCCAGCCGCTATTCGGAGAATTGGGTACCTCAACCCCAATTAGGTTTTAGCCTTCACCCCGTGGATAGTGTTAGCTCAAGCCATGATGGAATTATGTGCTAGAATCGGAAATTTTTTATTGCTTTATCCGTAGGCTATAATCGTCAAAATTAATATTCCAAGTATTTGTGTGTGTGTAGGGGTGGGGGGGGTGGCTCTATGAGAGATTGATATGACTCACCACCGTCAGTAGCATCCCTCAGGACAGTTAATACAATTATATAATATCGAAAATTGTATTTAAATACAATATAGTATATAAGGCTTGATATAAGTGATAGGCTCATATGAAAACCCTTCCATTTTGGTGAAATAACCAAATGGCCTTTAAGTACTTTGGGTATCAAATTCGCATTTCAATTTTGTGCTACAATGGAACGCATATCGGTATATGGAGCTGTTGATTGAAATGTTTAATAATCAAAATGGCATTGTTTGATTTTATGTTTGGTGAAGGAAAATCCGATTGATCGTGAACAATTCCACTCTGAATTATAACAATTTCGCACGCTTCGTCTGATGGGAGAAACCAATTTCTTTTCCTCTGCTTTTTGTTTAATTCAACAACGATGGGGAGTAATTTAAAACAATTCGTTTGCAGGAAATTGTAACTTTAACTTATAAAACTCTTGTAAAATCCCAGTGGGTACTGCAGCAAATGTATTAGCGCTGTTTCGTTCCTGGTATTAATTTTAATTGATGCCGTCCAGAACAGAATATTATATCAAATAAAGTTTTTTTTTCTCGGTATTTTTCTCTGCGTCGTCCCTGTCAGACCGTGCCCAAAGAACGATTTTCTATATTTTTTCGTCGATGTTTTAACAAAGGTTAATTATAAATATTTCTAAATAATTGTTCGTAGTAGTTGTAATTAATTTCTCTGATTCAAATCTTCTTACAACTTCTTCTCTCTGCACCCGGAGTGTTGTCCGCTGCTGACGTTTCGGAAGTTTTACCGGTTCCATCGTCCAGGGTCCGATTCCAGTCGGTTTGTAAGAGCGCAGACGACGTTTCTAGAATATATTCTTACTGGACGTCGGTAAGAAATTGACCGTTTTTTTATAATCCGATAAGTTATAATTCATTTAAGGTTGCTTTGGACCTGTGAAGTTTTTCTGCCGGAAAGACGATTTCTTTCAGACCGAATTTTTGTTCCCCCAATAGCCGCCCCGTAAAATATTTTCGGAATTTTATTACTTCATGTCGTCTAAATGTGGCGTTTAATTGTTACAGCAGAAAATACGCTCGGTTTTCCGTGTGTAACTTGAACCGAGGTAAGTAATTATCGGTGACTGATTAAAGTTGGGCTTTCTGCTGTGTGGGCATTCTTCGTTTTATTGTCCGGCCGTTCGAATGGCTGGCTGGCTGGCTGTGCCTTTGAGGGTGTAGGTGGCCCGCCCTTAAGACGAATGGGCCTCTGGGCCAAACCCTTGTCTATATCCAACAGCGAGTCCGGTAATTAAGTTGTCGTCAAGGGTGGACAAAGGGCTAGATTTTCCTCCCCCCGCTCACTCTCTCTCTCTCTCTCTCTCTCTCTCTCTCTCTCTCTCTCTCTCTCTCTCTCTCTCTCTCTCTCTCTCTACCCCAAGTTACTGCAGTCTTATTTGAAGTGAAACGGCACTAATTGCAAGCCGATCGGTAACACCCCCACCCCACCCCTCTCTGTCTGTTGGCACTTTTTAAGTGCAATTGTCATACCTTTGCACCGAATTGTACCGAAGTAGGGCCAACGTGTAGGCAACAAGTAGACAACAAGAATCTGTACATAAAGGACGGTGTCACACTTTGCCCGTACAATTACAGTTGGTCACGGCTTTAAAATACGGAGTTTTGAAACAGATTTTCATTTAATTATAATCGGGTAAATTGATTTATCGATTGGTAAACTCAAATAACTGAACAATCAATTAATAATTAACATGAATGAGGAATCCAGGCGGGAAGCAAAAATGCTTCCATTGGAACACCCTCAGGTGGTTTTCAAACAAGGGAAGATTCTCGGGTTACCGGGGGTTAACCCACCAGTATTGAATGATGATTCTATACATTTTGTATTTATTATAAAACTTCTTTAAAAGCTTAAATCGTCTTATTTGGGGAACTTCGTTTTGGGATTAATTTTAAGCTTTGTATTAAATTCCATTTCTTAATTGTATTCCTTTCATCCTAACAGTTGTTGAATGCAACCCGCGGTTCTCATTCAAAGGCAGTTCCTGGATTTATTTAAATACAGCCCCGGGGGGATTAATAGTCTGCCTTTTACTGTTCATTAATTACTTGCGGGTAATAAAAAGGTCGGCCGTTTTTTTTCAGCGTCTCCCTTTCACTTACATCGTTTAATCCCCGGCGGGGGAAATTTGAAAATCCGTAAATTGTTCGAGTAAACTTCAGTCGTAAAATTTAAATAATACCGCCAACGTCGCTCTTGCCCCCCTAGACCTTTCTTTACGTTTTGCTGACGTTTTACGGATGAACGGCGAGAAGTTGTTTCAAAGCCATTCGAATTGCTCGCTGAGAAGGAGCAAGTTTCTTCGCTTGGAATAACAAGGGAAAGCGGACTATTTACTTATTTAAAATTTGCGCGATAGTAAAATACTGGAATGGAGGTGGATGAAGTAAGAGGGAGGGGAAGAAATAAAAAAAAAATTAAAAATTAACTATTTAAAATATATAATTAACTTAACTTGAAAGTAGTCGTGTCCCTTTTATGGTAATTATTATCACAATGTAATTTAATGTTGAACGGAATAATTATTTCCTTTCACATCGGTCTTGGGTTTTTCTGCATATTCGGTATGAGGACAGAATCCGTAAATAAATTCATATCATAATTCTATTTCTTATCTCTACTCAATTCGGTCTCATTTTAAACGGGAACGTTCCTCCTACTTGCCGCCTTAAATGCGATAATTTACGGGTTTTATTTTAAAATCGAATAAATGTCGTGCCACATATATCTTGTGGGGTCTTGGGAATCGACCGGATTCGACGTTTCGCCATCATTAGTATTCGGTCGGCGGCACGATTGTGAAAGTGACAAGAGTGACTAATACACGATTTACATCGAGTCCAGTATATAATCTCACTCCAATCCAAATTGAATGAGAGATGAAGAAATGGGTTTCACTCTTGTTTGCACTTTGTAGTAGGACAAAGCAAAAAATGACTATTCGGAATTTATTTTATTATCGATTTCTTTAAGTATTTTTATTTATTGATGTTCATATCAATGCAAAGGATATTTGATAATAATTAACCATTCATAATGTACGGGGTTAATAATTAGGCGTGTCGCAGTAGGTTCAATGTCCTTTTTTGGGCAGAGAGATACAGAAGCAGTAGTAAAGTAAGATTTAGGGATTGAAATCACGATCTTTGTACAACTCTGGGCGCTAATGAGAATCCTGATTTTCTAACGGAATGTTATATTCAGAGGATGAGTTCTCAGCCGTGAACACGGCCATTGTGGGCGGAGGGTGTTATTAAATGTTGGGAATGGGGATGGATAGAGAGTTCATTGAATTTGCCGAAATATTTCGCTTTGAGCAGTTGGAAATTACTTATTGAAATTCTCGACAGTAACTACAGGAAAGTTAGAACAAGTGTAAGTGATCGTGAACGGCGTATTGATGGTCTAATGAAAAACAATTTTTTCAAGATTTAAACGATGAATTTTGTATAGCAACAATATGTATAGCTTATCGCGGAACCGGCGAATAGTGTGATGCGGTCGCCAGAATTATGGTCCTTATTTAAACTTATTGTGCTTAAATCCTTAATTATCATTACTGGGAATATAATTGCGGTTAATATAATTATATTTTAATAGACCTTTTAGCGGTCCTGCGGAATATGATGACACGTGTAATCCCCGTGGCCGGACATGAACGGTCCCAATTTCCCTCGTACCCGACTTGATGTAGTTTCGAGTGAAGTGATTTAAGTTCTTGGGCGTATTGTTGTTAGTCGGAGGCGTTTTTTTTCATTTTATTACGCCAAATACGGGGTTCTTCTATCAAACTGGTGTTTAGTGTCTTGTACAATATTTGTACTTCTTGAAGTACATTTTTTTTTATTATTTTAGTTCATTTTCTAGTTTCGGTGAGTGCATGTTTTGCTTTCGAATACTTCTCGCTTGGTTTGTGATAGTAACGTTAAAAAAAAGGATCGGATGAATTGTTATCCACGAATTTAACAATGAACTCGATGACCTTAAATTAGGCAACTCCGCACTATTAGACTGACACCTTCGGCCCGTACACGACGACGCCGTACATTTGAATATGACGACACGTGTAATCCACGTGGCCGGACATGAACGGTCCCCCCTCGTACCCGACTTGATGTAGTTTCGAGTGAAGTGATTTAAGTTCTTGGACTTATTGTTGTTAGCCGGAGGCGTACTTCAAATGCAGGCGTCGGCGAAACGTGCCTTTCTAGTTGGATGATGTGGTGGGGGGGCGGATGAACGTGCGATGGCGTTCCGCGTTTGGCTCTGTCTGACGTATAATGTCTTCCGAATAATAGAATACGCGCACGTAGAATTTTGAAACAAGCTCCACACCGGTGTTCTGTATGTGTGTTTTGCGAAACGCAGATTAACTGAGATAAACTGAGCGAGCGTTCACTTCTGAGACGGCCGTCAGTTCTCAAACTGTTCAAGAACGAGCGAGACGGGAATAAAGTGTAAAGGGCTCGTACTTTTATATTTGAACTTTCCGAATATTATAGCCACTTGACGGGTTTATGGAATGTGAATCTTCAAAAGCACAGCCTCTGTAGGGGGCAGTACTCGTAGATTGGTTCCATTTGATTCTAAGAGAAATACATAGTCAAAAAATTTGGCCCTATTCGCAAAACTATTTCTGCGATAGCAAAGCCCTTGAACTGGTATTTAATTCAGGCCGGAAAAAGGGCCCATTTAGACGATTTCAGGAACGCCGATTCCCATTCGCGGTTATACAATTTTAAATTCGAACCCTTTTCATACTTCGGCACTGCTGGAAATATCTCTCTTCGCCTCGTTTATTTGCGATCTCTTCTTTCTGAAATAAAGCCTTCGGCGGTGCTCTTTTCCTACAGCGGACACTTTTCAGGTCTTGAATAAATCTTTTGAGCGCCCAGTCCGGGATGATTCGGAATATGCATTATGTCACTTTCTTTCCGTCCCCTTTCCTTTTTATCTCCTCTCTTTCTCTCCTCTTTTTTTCAAAAGTGGTTATTTTCCACGTTCCGTTAAAAGGTAGTTGTTTCATGGGAGTGGGCGGCGGTAATACCGTCGAACGGGTAGGGAACACTCAAGAGAACGCCCACAGCGTAAAGTCGCTGTACAGAATACAGCGGCGAACCGTATATAGAGCGTTGAATGAATGAATGAATGGATGAATGAATGAATGAATGAAGACGGTTTGCCGAGCCACGATAATTGATTCCGAAGTCGGCAAAACCTCGGAACATTCGTAGGGCATTTAATAATCCTATGTTTACTCCAGGCGTTTTGCGACTGTGCCTGCGGACTTTTCCCCGCGCGCCAGTAGTGTATAAGAAGTAGGGCGGCTTCGGGGTTTGCACTCGGTGTTGGCTGAAGAAACCCCCTGAAGGCCCCTTATTACAGATGATGTTCAGATTCGTACGAATGGTTTTCTCTTCTTCAACCGTTTATAACTCTGATATCACAGTTGAAAACACGTCTTGTGATTTGTCGATAATACAAGAATTGAAGGGAATTCATAATTTGTAGCGTATCAATGTTTCACCGACTTCTTGTATCCACTGGAATGTCACAAACTATCTTGGGGGATCAAAATATCAGAATCATAATAGTTGGGGAGTGATATTCGGCATTACTTTTGTTTGGTCTGTAACAAAACTGTTTTCAGTCAATTTCTAAATACGTTACTGCTCGCCCAAAGAATTGTAAAGATTTCGACCGTTTTCATTTTTAGTTATTTTGAAAACATCTGCGAAGTCTGATATTCGTTCAATTCGTGGAAAAGGCCCCTTTTCAAGTGTTATCGCAGAAAGAAATAGCTGCCTGGCCGGTACTTTCAGAAAGAGTTTCGAGACGGCGTTTCAGAGGCGTCGATGATTCATTCTTGATTGTCCATAAAGGGCTGCCGTGGGTCGACCCGTTTGCCGTTTAAAATCTGGGACAAGAGGGCTAAAGTGAGATCTATAGAATTTTGCTACTAGCGAGCGCCGCCATCTCGATTCCTGGACGGCGATCTTATTCGCAAAGTCTTCAACGGTCGACGGTTACGGTGGCGCAATTTCGTCTACGCCGGCATAATAATTTGCTTAACAAATTAAGTAAAAACTTGAAAAATTGTATTCAAATCGGTAATTATAATTGCTGATTGATGAAGATTTTTTTCTTCATACGGTTAGTTCATTTTCTGCTTGCCGTAGGGGGCAAGCCCCCCCCCCTCCAATCCCTCTGTAACCCTTGGTTTAAAATTCTCGTCTCATTAACAGTATGCATTGGACAGCAAAAAATTGAACAATATATAAAATACCCGCCTTACATATTAACCCATTATAATACAATTTATATCAATTTTTGGTTTCGTTATTTACTCTATAAAAATTCATATAATTATAGATATTTTTTGGAGTAATATTTCAAGTGCTGTAATCATCAATTTATGCACATTGGTTATGCGTAAATTAAAATGTTTTAAAGAAATGATATAGAACGTTCTATTTACGCGAAAAGAGGTCCTACTATTAAACTAGTGTTTAGTGTCTTGTATAATACTTGAAGTGTACTTTTTATATTATTTTAGTTCATTTTCTAGTGCGTGAGTGAATCTAGAAAACGTAGATCGGACGAATTGTTATCGATTCCCCGTCACTTTATTTTCGCGATATTCCTGTCATCTGCCTCTCACGCTACCACTTTTCTGTTTTCACTGTCCGTATCACGAATTTAACATTGAACTCGATGACCTAAAAATTCAGGATCTCCGCACTATTAGACAGACCTTCGCCCGTGTATGGCGACGCCGTTGAATTAAATTCTGTGTCCGAAGCCGGAATTTCACGGACCGAATCCGATCGGAGATCCTTTTTTTTTTTCTCCAATGGACCATTTCGAACAGTAGGCAAAGTGGAAAAGCCTCAGACTTGTTGTGCGGGGCCCAACTGTTCACAATTGATTCGGAGAAAACTTCGTGTCTGACAAAGTGCGGGGCTTTTTAAATTCTTCGAGCGGCCAAAGGGAGACCCCCTCCCCCTCCCTCCTCCACCCTCCCGGGTTCAGCTCTCCCGGTTTATTTGAAACAGGGGGAACAATTAATTGGTTGTGCCTGGGATAATTAAACGGGACTTTCAGTCTGTCGCTCGACGTTATTTTCCGCATGCTAATCTGGCGAGAACGCTCGGCCTCTTTCGGATTCGACTTTTCACCGACTAGTTCAATTACAATCTTCTTTTTTTTTTTTTTTCAAAAGTGTTAATTGACCCTCGTTTTTTCCAGCCAAAGACCTCCGCTGTTTACTTCCCGTGCCCCCAGTTCTATACTGGACAAGTTAAGCTGGACTGTTTTTTTTTTAATGTTTTGTGATAGTTGTCCGTTCGTGGAGTACCGACGGAACTCCTATCGCATATTCCGAACCGTTAAATAAACCAATAATAAAAGCAATGGGCCGTACAAAGCTGTGGGAACATGAGTGAAAAACATGATTTGGGAATTGTAACGCAGTCTATTTTGTTTCTCTTCTGTTCGGTACATTACTATTTATTGCCCTTTAAAATGATAATAGAAAAATTATTGTCGAAAAAAAATTTAAAACAGAGATTTTTTTACCCCTATTTTCTAATCAATCCCCACCACACGAATGCCCCCTACAAACCGTAAGGGTTGCTACAAACAAAGCAGGAATTTGTGTGTAAAAAATAATTGTAATATTAGTTATATAACCTAACCATATATTTATATTTAAATTAATTAAGAAAACGTTATTTAAGCGATTTGACATGTCCGCCACTCTCGGCATGGCGTCTATCTCGAAATCGCGTTAGTGATGAAACCGAAACAATAAAGGGTGGTTTTATTAAAGGCGGGGAGATTAACGGTTGGTTTTTTTGCAGAGAAAGTTTCTGAAAAATATACACGCTATTAAAATTGTTACAGCTTTTTTTTTTTTGCCGTTTTTTCGTTTGCCGATGTTGTACTATGTGTAGAATGAGTTTTTAGACGGAGATGAAAAACAGTTCTGTACTGTGCAGGAAGAATTTCAGTATTCCCTAGGGGCGGCCGGGGGGGGGGGGGGGGGAGAGTGTCTTTTATTCTGTAAGGTTGTACAAGGGAATTGTAAATTATTATTCCGCTGTAGTTGTTCCTCTTAAAAACGGAGCGTGTATGTGACAACTTTTGGGTATCCCTTCACTGGTGGCAAACTGGCGGAAATAAAGGGTCGCCTGTATACCAATTTCCCTTGCGTTCCTATTCGTTTACGTTTCTTTTACTAAACCGCCCCTTTTCATTTTGCATTTCAACAACTTCATTCGAGATTAGTCAACGGGAAGAAAAATTCTGCTGCGAACAAATTATGCGATAACCTGTGAAAAACGAATCAATTTTGTTTTGTCAAAATTGTCCTTACAGTTTATAATCTGACTGTCGGGTTCTGTAGATTAATTTTTAGAAATAGATTATTAGCATAGTTACTCTTGTATATAACACATGGCCGTTTGTGTCAATACATGAAATCTGAAAACTGTAAGTCTTGATTTAGGTATTTATTCGACCGGCTTTGCGTGTTTGCTCGTTGGCCTATCGATGGCTTATATAGAGGGCGTAACCGCGTTTATTGGGTCCAATTCCCGTTAATGGAACACGGCCAATTATTTGACCGTTTCCTGACACTGAAATTATCATCCTGCCAACGCCGTCTAATCGGATTTTCATCGGCGGCCCGTCGGTGTTACACAGCGCTCTCTTGTCGGGCATAATGGAGCGTAATGGACGTGGCGGAGGCGGCCCCAATCGTGCCCAAATGCTATAGTCGGCGTTAGTGGCCGGATCTAGCTTGAAACGGCCGTTCGTACTTGGCCGATTTACGATTCCCTCTCCGGGATATATCGGCGCTATTTTGGCACTTGTGCATGGGTCGTGCGACCCCGGTCTACAGTAACCCTCAACACCTAGTACAGAACGCTAAAGGGCGGACGTCTTGGTTACAGTCCCCGACAGAATTGTTGCCTATAAGGACCTCTTTTCATAAATAGACTAACATGGAATTCCGTAGACAGAAAGTAAAACCAGGAGTATTTCTCTCTACTGCGCTCTTACATTCCGTTTTCTGGTTTTCCTAGATTCAGTTTGGCCCCAATTTAGTTCAACTGCCCTTCGTGAACGTAATTTTGCAATTACGCCTTCATTTCCTCGGAACGTCCTCTGGGGGTGGGGGCTTTTAAGGGCCTCTGGTTTAGACGGGCGGCTGGGACACGCTGGAAACGAATTGGAATGAATATTTCCCGTGAATTATATTCCTCACTTACTGTGTTTTGCCATTAGAAATGTGGGAAAAAAATCAGTCGGAAAATTAAATTCTGCTCGCACACAAACAAGTTTGTTCGTTCCCAAAACATTTACTTCCCAGTCAAACTTTATTGCGTTAGTTCTACAATACAAAATGAAATCATGTATATTAATGCTAGCCAATGTACGCAGAGTGTTATATACGTACACCTGTCGCTATAACCATTGTAGTTTCGTGGGTATTATAAGTATTAATTATGATTTTTAATTGTAATAACACTTTTTTAAATAATTCATTTACATAGTGAGTTAGAACGGTACCTTATTTGTGACTGTGGCCGACGATTGTATTTGGACCCGCCTTGAAATCGGCTCATTTCAAATTTAAATCCCGTTCGGTTCAATTCAAATTAAAAATCCCCCCTCCCTCCCTCCCTTTTTTTCCCCACCCGTAGAGTTATTTGAGGTAAAATCGGAGCGGTAAAATTCCGCAAATTTCATCACCGCGACCGGCCGCCATTTCTGTGAGTGTCGGGATGTGAAGAATCGAGTTTGCCATGTAAATTTTCGCAAAATTGATTTCTCCCTCTTCCTTTCTCCCCCAACGCGGATCCGGCTCGCTACAATCGCATTTGCATAGAACACACGGGCGCATTAAAAGTAGGAAATCGAAACTCTTTTTTTTTTTTTTTTTTATTCTGTTTCGAAAAACTGGAATTGGCTTAGCGACCAGTCAAATTGTTTATTGGGCCAAAGGCCTTTTACTTTTTGAACGGCCGTTTGGGGGGGGTGGCCCCCCCCTAACCCTGTGAATGCTGCTGCATTTTTCATCTAATATTTTATGTCGGCGTTCCAACACGGGCCCGCCAATTCAATTCCTGTTCCGCCGACCGGCGATGATTTATTCATCGCATTGCTGATTGTTCCGGTCGGCTGTCGCCGCAAAACTTATATTTTCGATTTTATTGCAACCCGATGCAGTTTTTCATATTTAATGTCGGAAGATGAAATATTGATAAACGGGTGTATCGGGCGGCGGTGATAGCGTGCGCCCTCCACTAGCGTTCATTTGACACCTCAGTTTGGGGTTTAAAAAAAAAAATAATTCGCGAATAATAGTCCACTTTTATGGGCCGATTACGGATTAAGCACCCCATAATACCGTAGTCCAGAAAGATGTCAATGTAAATGTTGCTTCTTATGTTTCTCAATCTGGTGATGTAGAATTTTTGTTGCTTCAATTTTCAGTAAATTAAAGCGGAATTTAATAGTATATTATTTAATTATTACGGACGTCTAGATTGTCCTTCATTATAGATGTTTACAGTTGTACATTTTAACACGCATCCGCCATCTGTCTCAAATTGCCTATTTCGCGGCTTCTCGCCATTAACGTTGCATTGACGATACGGGCGAGGTATCGTATCGCTAATTAAACAGCTCCAGAGTACTGAGACCGTGCTGACGGGATGCTGCATTAGTTTATGAGATACGTCGTGTTGAAAGTTCCAACCACCTGCTAGGCCTCCCTTTTGGGCTTCGGCCCTGGTGTTGGTCCATTTGGGCCACCAAAGCAATAAAGCGAGTGTGTTTTCATTGGGCGTGCAATGAAAACACATTATCTCTATCCCGATGCCGGGGCTTTCATTAGCGTTTAACGGCCGTCTGCACCTTTTTGACGGTTTTACGACAGCGCCGAGAACAATTCATCCTGCGGTCAATATTAGTCTTCGCCTAATCTTTACTGCGCTACCAATTTTATATTGGGTCGCAAAATCCGACTCTCTTTTCGTTCCGAACTTTTCATACCGTCTTTTATGTCCGGCCACAATTCAGCGTCCGATGTCGATAATACTCCGTTTTTATTTCGTTCGAAACCCATTATTTGTTTTGAAAATAAGTCGTAACAATTCTTAAGTGCACTTTGCGACTTTTAGACATTGTCTCGTCCGAAATAAATTCAGCCTGGAACGCAAATGTGACTCGTTATTTGTTTATACAAAATTGAAGTTCGAAAATCGTATAATAATCCTTGGGGGATGATTCGTACCGGGTTTCGTCGCCAATCTGTTCGCCGTTTGGCTGTTGGACTATAAACTGACGACTCCTCCGGTGTCTGTTTAGTTGAAAACATTGAAAATGTTTTAATATTCATATTCATGATAGAAATTCATAGATCAAGCCGAGGATAAACATTTAAGCAAAGCTATTAACAACCTTTAAGGTGATCATTTTAATGTTCATGCTCAGTTTTCATTTTATCCCCCCTACATTTATCGTGACTGTAAAAATTCCTTATTGTTGATGGATGAAATCATAAATATATGATTGGGAATACACATTCTTCTGGAGTTTATGCTTAATTAGTTGCAATTTGTAATTGAAAAATTCGGTCCGCCACCGGGATTCGAATCCGCGTTCAATAACCAATAAGTTGGTTCGCGATTGTCCGAAATCACCGGTGTCAGGGTCAACCGGGTAATTAATATTCATTCCGCGTATATATATATAGCATGGAAATTTGTAGACCTGGTGCTTTTAATGAAATTTGTAATTCTGAACCGGGCTTTTAGAGTGCATCCCCAGTGTCGCCCACTGGTATTGAATCTGCGAGCTCTCGGCAGCGACGATATGGGGTGGGAGGGGGGATGGGGAGAAAACTGGCGGAAACCACTTGTCATTCGGAGTAGCGATGGAATATCGAATCCATTACTTAGATTCGGGTTTCATAAAAGCCACTTTACCGATGGAGTGGACGGCGGACGCGCCACTCCTCCCCTAAGTGGATAAGCCAGAAATTCCCGATTCCCCTTTCTTTCGGCCGACGTGTATCCAGTATAAGTCCCGGATGCGGGAGGGGGACAGCGCGTTCTTTTAATCGTATACGGTCTTATTAGAATTCAAAATAATTTTACACTCTTCGAACGAATCCGCGCCTTTAGTTTCTGGCGGTTTTTCTTGTCATGATACGCGGTCAATTGTAAGTGTAAAAAGTTTAGTTATTTAAGATTTATCTAATGTGCTTAAATTGGAGAGAGAGAGAGTTACTGGCTGGCAAAATAAAAGAAGTGGCATGAGCTTAAATTAGAAAAAAATACGTTATTTATTTTGGGATATTGGCTCATATTTTGATTTGTAGGATTGTTGGGGGTTACTTTAAAATATTTCAATTTCTCGCGGAATTCTACCGCAATTTAATTATTTATAATCCAGCTATTTGAAACGCACGCTTCAATTATTACATAAATGTATAAATACTTCATTATGAAATTACTAATTGATTCAGCATTGTTATCATTCTCGAATAAATTAATTTCTCCTCCAGGTTCGATCCGTGTTAGAGTTTATTTTTTATGGGCCCATTTGTGCTATGAATTTCGCGACCAGAATCGAACTTTCGCGACGTTAACGGTTCGAAACCACCCTCTAGCCAACGAGCCATTTTTGCTGTAAAATGTGTGGTTTATCTTACGTGGAATTTTTAAAAATATGTATACGGCGGAGTATCATGACCTTTTTCAGGGGGCGGAGGAAACTCCGGGTTATGTCCGAAATCGAGGGCGGCTCGAGTGCCCGCCTTACAGATTGAATGTCGGGATATGGCGACGAACCTCCCCCCCCCCCACCCCCGCTTAGAATGGGATTGCCTTTTGAAAATGCAATTGGCCTTCCGGCTGTGCAACACTTTGGGGTCCGACGAGCGAACCCAGAATGTGGCCATTCGCCCGAGTCACATGCCGTGGACCTTACTCAATGGGGTGATCCTGTCGGAAATATCGAAAGAATTCGCTGAAAAATGAAAATATGTTTATTATTATTCACGCGTCAAATCTATATTTTCCGGGTGATATTTCATAAACTAATGATACTCCAGTGTATATAAGGCTGTTGGGAAATTTACCGCGCTTGTCGGAAATTGTGGTAAAGTTTTATTTTGTAAAAAGCTCTCTCATATATTAAGCTTTGTAGGTGAGAGGGGATTTGCTATTACCAAAAAACGTGTTTGAATCATATCAACTTTCGTTCGGAATAACTAGAATTTGACTTTGAAGGGGAGTGAATTTGACTTGGCCAAAGTTGAATTCATTTGAAATAGTTTGTATATATATATATATATATATATATATATATATATATATATATATATATATATATACAGTATTATATTAACCTCTGATCATCAGATTATCGCAAACCGCAACGGTGAGAAGTTTCTAGGACATTGGAGTATCCTCTCGAAGGCCGACAACCGTGGCCGTTATTCGCGCCGTAGCCGCGAACTAATACTCGTGTAATACCGTTGAATGGCGGTAATCCATCGGTTGGCGAAGTTTGTTCCTAATGGCTGGCTTGTGCCAAGGAGGGTACCAACTTTAAATCCAAGTTCGAACTTCGTCCTGATTGATGGAGGTGGCGGATCGTTGGTGCGGGGTGGGGTGGGGGTGTAGGGGAGAGGTGTTAATCAAAAGCATCATAATCAGATTTGCTCAGCGTGCAATATGCCTCTTCGGGGGGGGGGGGGTTCTCCACTGCATTGGCAACCTTAACAGCGCCTGTTTAGAGTATAATGACTTTGATCAATCCTGCCATTTGCAGGTAATCCGTATTCAGTGAATAGTCTGTTTACTAAAGCACTAAACTGCTACCAGAGGAAGATTAACTGATGAATCCGACATTTCTTGAGTTGTTAAGCTGTGATAAAGAATATTAGGGGGTTTCTTTTTCTTTTATTACTTTTTTTTCTCTTCAGTTCTCCAAGTAGTGTAAGTTCTTATTATATTGATTCCTAGTTGTGTCACTGATTAAATATTAGGACAAAGTACACGACCCTACGAATTTCCTTCTCCAATTCCCAGTTAGGTCATTAGCTGGGCAGGCTTCTGCTCCCCGCAATTAGTCGTTGAGGGCCGAAGGGACATTTTTGTGTTTGAGAAATATGTGATTTAGTCGTTACCACTTCGAGACATTCAATCTACCCCCTAGTCTATTTACGGACGTTAATTAAATTTCCCTTATTTATATCGTTGGCCGTATGCATCCCAGGAATCAAGAGTGAGTTGCTTTCTGTAATTTAACGGCGTTACATTCCCTTTTCCTGTCGGTTGGTAAAGTCGTGGAAAAACGGTCTGGAACAGTGGCAGCGGTCTGGATGGCGGCCGTACACACGATTGTTTAGTGTTGGCTGCCGGCGTTCCCTGTTCTGTTCGCCAAATGAAATTCCTTCTTCTTAGATATCCGACTCCGTATCTCTTCTCTAATATCTTTTATATGGTGAAACTAATAGCAAACATCTTCTGTAATGCACTGTTGGCCAAATTGAAAATACCGAAACTCGGGAACCGCTGATTTGATCACTTGCCTTGAAGGTTCCTTTCAACTATCGATTTAATGTTTATCCCTTTCGTTTTCCCCCCCCCCCCGATTGCAACGAATCGATCCTGCTTCTCTCTGTTTACTGGTATCCAGCGCAGTTTCTGGCAACTTTATTTAATTAGCGCCGACCGCTTAACCGCCCCCCCCCGCGTCCCGGGAAACTGCCAATTTTCCGATCCGTTGATCCTCCACTCGCGCCTCCCCACGTGTCGCAGGGCTCCAACTTAGACAGGAGAAATCGCTGAACGCTGAAGTTTCCCGGCGGCGTAACTGCCCTCCGACTTTTATAACGTCGGAAATTACCTCGGCTATTGGGTGTCGATTGGAATTTTGGTTTTCAGTTTTCCGCTTTTTGTCGTAACAATTTTCGGTCAGATTAATATTTATATGTCTTGAGAATCAAAGAAGTTTAACTTTATCTAGACCTCCAGTATATAAATATATTAACATAGCGTTTTTCAGATGTCATTTAATTTTTCATTGTCCTCATTTCCGTAGCCAAGTTAAAATTGGAATTATATTTTACACGGATTTTTATTCGTCCCAATAATTTCCGTCGTAAATTACATAGGAAGATTTTCCTATAGGAAAATCGTCGGGAGGAAGAATTCCCGCTTATTTATCTGGATCGTCAATTTCATAAATCTTACATATAGATTCCCTTGTCGTGTTATTATTTGCCAAAAGTCACTATATAATTCCTAATCAGGCCAGTGAGTCTAGTCCCTAGGAATTCTGGTCTACTTTTTGTCTCAGTTGGGGCTTTTGAAATTTAATTCTATTGTATTTTTGTACGTTACTGATTGTTGTTTCGTTATTTTTCGCGGCCATTGCTCCCATTATAAGTTTCATTCAATAGTGGTCCCGTTCATATTAATATTTTCGCACGCGTTCTTGGCTTCTCTTATTATTTCAGCCAAACCCTCAAGCGAAGTGGTTCTAGATTTTAGTTACGGACAAAATATTCCTACTTTCTGCCCCCAGAAGGTTAGATATCTTCTGAGGGCATTCATCAATGCCAGAGATGTCTGCAGGGGAAACGTCTGCACGGACTGTAAACAGGAGAGGGAAAGGTCGGGGAGAAAGGGAACATCAAATAAGGAGACAACTATTGATGGCCTCGGGGGTGGGGGATGGTGGAGTGGCATTATCAAAAGCTTTTCGGGCCCACGCTTTTGAAAAAAAAAAGAAATAGAAGTTAATAAAAGGTGGGAGAAGGGATACCTATGATGTATTGGAAGAGACAGAAAGAGATTGATGGAATTGTATCTATTTACATTCCATAGTTGGTATTTGACCCTGTCGGGTGGGGGGGGGCGTTCAGTTTCAATGCAGCATAAAAGGGAGTTCCAAATGTAGTACTCAGTCGTTGAATTCGTTTGAACGCAGAAAACCTGAGTAGGAAATGGCGTATAATTATGCAGTTTCTATTAGCCCGACGGATTGGCCAATTTTAAAAGTTTGTTCGGCGACCTTTGGTTCTACAGGAGCGGGTAGTTCACCGGAAAACAAACTGTAATGCTTTTACTGAAGTAATTACAATAATTTGATTAACTTCGGGTGTGTGCCCGAGCAATACATCGGGAAGTGACAATGGATTCATAAATATTTTTTAAAATATATATAAATATAACGTTAAGCTGTCGCATTGTGTCTTGCTATTCTCTATTCACTCTCCTATTTGACTCTAAGCTAGACTGGTTATGGCGTTCATAGGACAGCACTGTAACATTATAACGAAACTGTCCGATTCCGTTACAACAGGAAATTGAGGTTCAGGTTTTTCTGAGGAAATCGACTATTTTTTTTTTTTTTTTTTCAGCGCACTGTACTGATTTCGATCTACCGGTATAAAAAAAAACGGAAAGGGGTATTATAAAATTTATGTGGCAGTTGTTCGGTGGAAGAGGCGTTAAAATGATCTCGGCGGTAATAAAGGCGGAAGGAAAAAGGGCGGGGGGGGGGTGCTTTTAAGGAATGTGAAGAAGCAGAGAATAGGTTAAGTGGCCGTTGTGTGAGGTGATCAAGAATGAAGATATAATTTGGCCCGCGGTTCACCCCCGTTTGCCCCCCCCCGCCCCGTCGGTGGGGGGGCTTTTTTTTTATTGTTCACGTTCCGGTCGTCCTTTTTTTCCCCCTCCCTTTACCCCGCTTTTATGACTCCTCGTAAAGTTGACCGCCTTATTGCGCTCCCCAGTCCATTGGGCGGAATAAAAACATAATGCCCGCATCTGTAGCTGCGAGTTTACACGGCTAATTTAAATTTAAACAGTCCAACACAGGAATAGATTAACTGGTCAGAAACTGGTTTCATTATAACGTTTTTTTTTCTAACTGAAACGAAGGAACTAATATTTTAAAAATCAATTGTGATTCTTCTTACTCATTTAGGCATCAGCTACCCTCTTAGGTCTGTTGGGACTATGATTCAGTCGAGTTTTATATTGTCTGCAATTTTTTTAATGCAGTAAATATATTTCTGTAATATAAAGTGCAAAAAATGGAAACATGTTCGTCATTTTCAGTTTCACGGAGTCCCGAGACGTTTCTGAAAAAAACGCCACGTTTTTTGACCCTATATATTTATTGTCGAGCGGTCGAGCCATTTTTATGGAGAAACCACTGTACTAAATAAATTATCCGTAGTACGGCAAACAAACCTAAGCGGAGTTATCTTCTTCCGTTTATTTTAGTTGTTTTTTTTCTGTAGACCTTTCTTGTGTCGTTCGTGTGAAAAATGTGAACGCAAATATATAATACGATCTGGATTTGTCAGCTAGACAAGTGGATTGTGGACACGCGCTAGCCTCCGACGTCGACGGATAATTGCCGCTGAATAAATTGCAGGATTAAAGAAATTATTGAATACCGGGTGTGGTGGGGGAGGTTTGGGGGGGGGTAATAAATTTATCCTCCTTTTTCTCTCGTCGACATCATTAAGAGAAATCTTACCGGAGATTAATGCCCATATGGGGAGTCCGAATATGGGCTCCCAACTAATGTCCTCAAAAAGTATCGTCAAAGACTGGTGATTTCTGAGTATTATACTGCCGAGTATTTATAGTCCAAGAATTGTATTAACCATCAATTAACCTGTTATTGTTGTACAGGTGTACAAGCTCGCCTGCGACACAGTAGTACTCCTGTTGGAATGCAATCCGGATATCGGGGCCCTCCTCGACTGGGTCGTCGATCGGTGTTACACGGCCAAGCCCCAAGTAGCTGACGGCTGCTTCCTCGCCCTTTCGACAATATTCAGCGCAAGGTAAGATTCTGTTATTGTTTCTATTGCACGCGGGAATGATCAACGCATGGACGGATTAAAAACCGGTTTGGCAAAATTAAAGAAATGATTCAGTTTTATTTAAAATGCCGTCACAAATAGTAATTTCGAAATTGTACATTATTAAGAGTTAAGAAAGGTTTCGAAGAACGGTCAAATTATTTAATAATAACACAGAAATAAGCTACGGAGCACGTCCGTCAAAGTGTCGTCCAACACTGTCTGCTTAGTTATTCTCTCAACCATTTATGTGATACAGTACAATAGGATGAGGGAGGTTGTTAAATGCGGGGGGTCCGGTTAATACCCCCTTTGACGACCCGCTGAATTTCCACGTACTTATCCTGTGCTACCTGAGTAGGGGTCCTTTTGGTGTATATAAATATATAAAATTAAAACTTCCCTGGTCTATTCTAGGTCCTAAGGAATTATTTTACTTTCCAAGTTGTGGTTGTAAGACTAAGACCTCTTCTCTAGAAGCGTATAATATAAACAATTCATGAATTTATTACTTAACTCAAATTAATATTAGAATGATCACTGGTGGTGTGTCGTGGATTGATTGGAAACTAAGTTGAATATTGTTTATTCCCAACGAGATCTTTAAACTGTTCCCTTGTTTTTATGTAGAATGGAGACTCGCGAACTATACGAACGTTTTGGAACTTGGTTCCGGGAAACTTTAAATTATATCTGTAAGATGAAGTGTAGGGGGGGGGGTGGGGGGGTTGGAGGGAAACTGATACAACTGTTATATTTTTCTTTCAACGGGACCGTAAGAGTTGCGATATTGACCGGGGGTAAGTCCACCCCACACTGTTTCATACAGAGTATACAAAAATTAGAAGATGGTCCGAATATGAAAATTATCAAAGTACGATTGGAAATTCTTAAATGTACGTTGATAGGCATTGTGTTTGAAAGAGTCTCTCATCTTACCATCAGCGCTTACATTTCAAGCTGATTTTATATAAAATTGTATTGAAAACTTTTTTATAATTAACAGTGTACGTCCCCTCAGGGGTTCGGGGGCTAATCTTTTATCCCTCCCTATTTCGGTCTTGAGTTGAACAATTTTTTTATCATCCACTGTAGCATTCGGTTGATGATATTGCAATGTTGTTACACATAAAAATCTAATGGTATTTACCGTCTGTGCACTTGGTGGTATTGATAGGGACTGTCTCGAGATATAACGACGCCGTTATCGTAACCGCACAGAAAGCCATTGCGGGATGTGAAGTCCCTATCTCAACAACTTAGTGGGTAAAGTTCCGATTTTTGCGATCGCGCGACGTTACGTCAAGAAAATTGAGTTTTAGAATTATGATTGTCGCTTCAGAATTTATACTCCTTTCCGTTGTACCGAGAATTATCCACGTTTCTGTAGGTACCGGGTCCCATCCAATAATTTCTCCCTACAATGAAATATTCCCATTAAATCGCTGTCTACTTCGTCCTTCTTCTTTGAATTTTCTCATGAAGAAATTTCATCTGGCAAAAAAAAAAAATTGGCCGTGAAGTGACCGCGTTCCCATGCGTTCCTGGTGGGCGGAATGGGGTTTTAAATCTCGTGTAAATGTACCCCGTTCGGTAAACAGATTTAACTTTTTAATTCACTACTTTGTTTCTCTCCGGTTTTCATTCCGTTTGGTTTGTCAATTATGGCGGGGTACTGGAGCGTATCAGAATTATCCGCGTTTTTTGCTTTCTCTCTCTGTAGTTTAAATTCAAAGCTGTACTCTTACTGTGAAAAGCTGGTGATTTTAAGAACAAAAATTATAAAAATGCCAATGGGAAATTCATATTCGCTGACTAATGTCTATCCTCAATTGATTTTTAAATTTTTAATTTTGACTTATACTTTATATAAGAAGTCTTGCAGTTTAAGTATCTACCGTATAATGTAAAAATTACTGGAATATTATTGTCTATTACAACACATCATCCTCCGCTTGTTTATCATTTATAGCATAGATAGCAGTGATCTACAATCTTTGCTCTGTTGTGTAGAAGGCAGTAAAAAATGCATTTGGTGAGCTATTGCCATACAACAGATATGCCCCATTACTCAATCATCATATCGTTTGTTTTATCCCATACCTGAGAGTGAGTTCGTCTTGTCCTTTGATAAGTATTGCATATACAGCAAAGCAGTTATGCAGTTATTGAACAGGATATTTGTTTTGAGCCTTATAAATTCCCCCGGTGAGAGGTTAATAAGCCAGGAGGTAAATTTATTGTATCCCGAATCCAGGTTAATAATAACCTGGAGACGCGAGATTTAATATAATACAAAAAACTGTAAATCATCGACCAAATGAGCCGTATACCGTAGTAATAAATCAAAAAACTCCTCTTCCGTCGGTCTATAAAATATATTCTATGAAATGTACCAGAAGAGTTCGATTATGTTGGAGCTTTGTACTTGAGTTTTTACTGAAAACCGCAAATATAGTTTATTGAATCATTAATTGTTTTAAATGAGAAGAAAATTTGTTTGTCAATATATCTTATTTATCGAATAATAAAAAATTAGGCATTGAACATGCTGCCCTGTAATTTAATAATATAGCGTAATTTAAATGTTAGATTTACTGTAGTACCCAGTGGACTAGAAATAGTCGACGCTTTAATAATGTAATGGGAATATTGAAGTTAATATAAGTCCTCGGGATTCGGACCGGGGTCGACCGCATTAACCACTATCCCCGGGTACTCGAACCGAACGGTGACTTTCCAACCCAAGTAACTGCTTTTACCTAACTCCCACTCTTATTATACATGGGCATCTCGTCACCGGTACTTTAGAGGGGGGGGGCGGCCTTATAACTGCCTTTTGATGGGAACAAGTTGTTGAGAAACAAACTACCTAATTGGAATCTAATGAGAACGCTGCAGGTTGATGAGTTCCACTAGTTGTTGGGCGGCGTCCGCTTCCTATCCGAAGACTAGAAGTGAGTGGATAACCGATAGTTGGCGGACTAGGATTTAGTAGAACTGTATACCTGTCTACAGTTTTGCACATATCTAGGCTAATAAATATTCATGACATGTAAATAACAAACTTGATACACTAGGATTGGATCTACTGTAGGCTCATATATCCTAGAATATAGTTCAAAACATATTCCTTCATTCATGTTAAAGACATGACGCGGTTCCATAACCATAAATATATTTTGCTACTATAAAATTCTTCTAATTTAATATACCTGTTTTGTGGTCTGCGAGGGGTTGGAATACTGTAGGTTCGTGATGTTTCTGTCTCCTCTCGCCCTGGTTTGGTCTTTCGCTAGACCGGGGTTTCGGCCGCTCGCCATCTTCAGTAGCGCTGTGTGTTAGTCACTGTTATAGCACTTTGGATGTTTTTTGGGGCATCCTCTCACTGCCCACTGTCACTTTCACATGTACTGTCAGTACAACGGTCTAGCAAAAGACCAAACCGGCGAGAGGAGACAGAAACATCACGAACCTACGGTATAAAATTCTTCCTTAAATTTTTCTTACTTAACTCGTTCGCTACCAGGGTCTTCTGGAGAAAACATCCACCATAGCCCAAAATTTTTTTTCGTGATTGTATCGAAATCAATTGGAACAGATTTTACGTATGTGTATTTAGAACAGTCCAAAAAAGTTTAAAATCTTTTAAACTGACACAAATATGTGACGCTGGGCTATAGATAAAAACTAAACGCCGTAGCCCAAATATATGTGTCACATTAAATTAGAAGAAATTGATTATAAGCCAAAATAAATATAAATACAATTTATCGATATGAAATTCTTTTTTATTTTGTATGATACATTTTGAAACATTTATCAATCTTTTCCTTTTTGAACTTAACTTATTGCCTGTTAATTTCACTGACCCCGCTAAACCGACCTATTCAACTGTCATAAAGACTCTAAATAATCTAATGCGAGAGTAGACCAAGTACAGACTTCGTACATTTTACAGTTTTAGAACTTAACAATTTTGTTCAATACTCAACATTTTCAAACATGCCATATATGTGTGACGTTGGGCTGTGTTGAAAAAAAGCCGTGTCACATATATGCGACGGTTGGTAGCGAACGAGTTAATTTCATCGCTTCCCTTTTATTGTCACTTTATGTTATGTATTTGACTAGTAGAGTAGATAAGAGAACATTAAACAAATTAACCTACTGAAAGTATCGTATTAACCTGTCGGTCTAAATATAGCAGCGACTAATATAGCTGGAGAGGCAAAAAGTTTTTAATAGATTGAAAATTTTAATTGGATTTTAATTCTAAAACGGGGTCGACGCTTTAACGCCGCGCTTAGCGATTTAAGATTGAAAAGAGGTCATAAACTTCGTCCAGTGTCCAAAGTGCCCGTATACGGCCGCCGTTCCCGATTACGACTGGCGAGATGGCGTGTTCCTGGCGTACCTTGGTGGGCATTGGAGTAATTGAAAGGGGAATTCCGAAGTCCGTCGAATTCTGGCATATCCGGCATACCCCCAGTGGTCAAATGGGGTGGCGCGGTGTCAACGCGCCGAACTTGGGCCGGATTCCGGCGGCTTCACGAATTTTTATCCAACTATAAATTTCGTCCGATTAACCGAGAGGATCTCATAAAGCTCGTAGCGTATATAGACGGTTAATCGAATTGTAATGAAATAAAATTTTTCAAATCGTTTTGAATCTATGGCATAGATTCGTATTGTACTACAGCGATTGGTGTCAATTATTTCTTTCAAGGCTTCACGCCATAACTTTTTGTGACCTTTCGCCGTGATTTTCACTTGCATTGACGAAAATAAAAACGCAAAACATGACGATAATGTTCGTTTTTTCGTAGAGTACCAAATGAGTATATCGGAAGACCTTATCAGTTCAAAGATGTAGTAAACCTAAGCAGAAGTAGAAATGACTCTTTTTATCGGTGAAATCCCGCAATGAGTTGGTTGCCAGGGTTTTATGTACTATTGGTTTAGGGTTTAAACCTCGTCTTTATCTTTAGTTTCTGTGTAGCTATTCTCAGAAGTAATTAACTGGTGCGGTTACAATTGGCCGGTATCGGCAATGGCCTCGTCGGTACCCACCCACCCACCTCCTTCCTTCCATCTTCCTCTTCTCCTCTTCTTTCTGCCGGCGGTTTTTTGTCTGCCCCACTTCTTCTTCTTTTTTTTTTCCGGCCCCCCCCCCTCCTTCTCGCCTTACACGCACGCGGTCGGGCAATAGGAAGGAGCAACACCCACGAGGACTTAGCGGAAATAGACTTTGGCATTTCCAGTGTTATCGACGTTCGCGCGGCGGCGCTTTTATTTTCCTTCCCCCTTTCACTTGACCGTTCGCCCCTTCACATTTTCATCTTATTGCTTCTGATCTCGTCCCACGCTGCCGCCCACAATTTTATCGCCACCCTCCCTAGCATAACTTTATGATACTCTGAGGTAATTCCTACCTTATATTATAATTCATTCGGCTCCAATGTTAGATGCTGTAGTAGTTCAAAACTTGAAACTTATATGTACATCATATACTTGTTGTATTATGTACTTATATGTACATGTACAACATATATTAAAAAATTATGCGGTAAATACCATTTTACTCTGAGCTGTAATGCTGCGTCTCTATTGTTCATAGATCGTTTGATGCGTAGTTGATGCATCGTACATTCTCACATTTTTAACACTAATGTATTAAGGTAATATATCACAAGATTGATTGTAACAAATAGACGTTTTTGGGTTATCCCGTTGAAGTAATGTATTAATTTTTAGTTATACAACAGTTGTCAATATACAAAAAAAAAATTATAAAGCACTCACAATACTGTTTATAAACTAAAAAATGTAACGATAAATTTAGTTATATTTGAAAATTAATGAGAAGAATTAATGAATTTTATCTTAAATTGTCTTCATAAAAAATACCATCCTTTTCTTTGATTGTCTTATAGCATATTGATCTACTTTATAATATTATTTTGTTTATTATAGTTCTAATGGTTCCGTCCGGTGTCATATACTGTTCGGTATATAAGTGACATTCGGCACATAGGAAATTAAATTCGAACAGAATATTAGGACTGTATTTTATGGGTGCGCAACGTCCACCGCAGTTTCGAATCTTGCGCACTGTTTTGCGGCCGCCTATGAAGTTAATGAGAAGTCGGTCTCTGATGAAAAGTTTTTATCGGTAAAATCCGGATCTTCTTCAAGCGCCAAACTCCATTCAAATGTTCGGTAACGAAGCTGTATTTTCGTTTGGACCGCCAGAGGATCGAAAAGTGGTGTCCTATTGTACTCGGTTCGTTTGTGTTTGGCTGTGGTTGAGGGGTGAGTGGTGAGGGGGGGGAAGGGGGAATTTCTGATTCACGAATAAATGAATCCTGTTAATTTTCTTTTTTTTTCTCGGGTTAACCCGCCCAGGATGAACTTCAACCCCGGGCTGCTTTGCCAATACAACAAAAATCTTTAGATATATGATTTAGCGCACGTTATTACAGCCGCTGTCTACGCGCCTTTTGTCTTTCTTTATTGTCGAAGCTTTGTTTTGTGTTTGTATTTGCGTGGATTTGAATTTAAACAAAAGGAAAGTTTATTGCTATTCGATAAATAATTCTGCGGTTATATGCGAATTTTCGGTTAATTAAAATTTGTACATTTTGTTACTGGGAAAAAGTTTGTACGAGCTAGACTATTTGGTGTAGATATTTGTCTGTCTGAATATAGTAATTTTAATAGTTTTGTAATATGGTAATAAATTATTCCAATTCGTTCTTATAAGAGAGTATTGAATCACTGATGCAGGGACGTTGGAAAATTGTTCGGGAATTGTATTAATCACTGTTAAGGAAGGTTAATTATTGCTAATATCATGTTACGTGGGTCCATGGACAAGTAAACACTTTTTTTAATTTCAAAAAAGTCGATGGCTTTACTTTTTTTGAACTGTCCAATTATACAAATTGGAGGAAGAAGACCCTTTAAAATTCAGACGCGATTAACAAAATTATATAGCAAGTGGGGGGGGGGGAGGACGAAATTCATAATTAAATTCGCTTTAATGCAGTTTTTTTTTCTTATTTACCTTCGTTTGTAGGTAGAAAGAACGTGCTCGACTTTTCTCGGAAAGAAATATGTGAAATGCCGCGTAAAGTTTAATGAACGCTCACCTTTACCGTGCACGGCCTATTGAACGTGTACCTTCACTGATGCAATCGGTTAAAGATCCCAATTTCATTAGGATAATTGACGCTGTGACAATATGAAGGTCGGACCCAGGGACGTGGTCCGAGATAGGGCTATTTATTTCTTGGAATTTAAATCCCAGAAAGAATAAAATAAATGCGATATCATGAAAGCGTTCCCTGTGAAGTGCTGTTTACATTCTCTTCAGGCTCTCTATCCCCCCCTAGACAATTGTAGTTGGGAATTGCAGACTGCTAAAGAAACGGTGGAAAACTATCGGCTGAACTGACATATCACTTTTATATGCAAGTCACTTTGCTTCGTATGCAAAGTATGAACTCGGCGCCCTGGGGATCCCCCCGTCGCCCCCCCCCCCCCGGCACCCGTTGGGGCCACGTTAAAGCCCCGGCGCTCCATCCGGGCCACTCTTAAAGCGCTATATTTCATATGGCGTCGTTTCTGTTTAAACTCAAATCGCTATAAATATCTTTCAGACGTTTCTTGTTGGAAAAAACAATGGATTCTCTGTTGCGGCCGGAGACAAATACTGTGCGTAAAGCTTTTACGGAATGTAGCGATCCAACTCAACTGGCACTAGTTTAGAGTTGGTCGTTTAGAGCGGGAAAAATGTTCTTAAATTTCAAATTTATTGAGTATGATCCTATACCGTTGGGAGTACTATTCCGACTGGTCTGTTGTCTCTCATCATCCAATAATACCTATTTATTTACTCGATTTCCTCTGAATTGTGTCAATTTTTCTGCAGCTTGTACAGAATAAGCGTTTGTGAGACGTCAGTTGCTAATGACAAACTAATCCGAATGTGCAATTTTTCTAGTTATCCTTTGTTAGTCTACCTCATTATTTTCCCTATTTTTGCGGATACTGTTTGAAGTATTTACACTCTGCTTCGGGTCGCAAACATTTTTTTTTACGCAGCTTTTTTCTGAGCCAGTCATTTCGTGTGAAGCCCGTCTCCCCATTTAATTAATATTCAAGTTTTCTAATATATATATATATATATATATATATATATATATATATATGTAAGCATTTATTTTCAATATAATATATACTTTGTCTTAAAAATTACGGTGCATGAAATAAATAAAGTGATCAAAGACCGTCGGAGAATAGTTAAATAGAATAAAGAACGGGAATACTTTTTCAGGTCAGAAAGAGAGTTGTCCCACTGCACCGTTTTTAGGGTTATCTGAATTATTTTTTTATTTGCGTTCGGTGAAAATACAGCAACGGAATTCTGACAGGAAGCAGTTCTGTTTTATTTATACCCTTTATTATCTGTTTTACCGCCTGTGGCGGCCCGGCATTAAGTCACACCCCTCCGGGCTACGAGTAGCGTCCATTACTCGGCGGGTTAGCCCCCCTCTCTCCCTCTCTATCTCTCCCTTTCACCCTCCATGCGTGTACTGTGGACGGGGATTCGATCCCGGATAATGCGCTGTTACATTTTCAGGAGATTCGGCAGATAGGTCCGTGGATTGTTGACCGTGGGATTTACTTTTGTTCGCGTCCACAACGAAGGATTTGAAAGTGGGTTTTTACACCCTCCGTGAACGAGGTCCACACTTTTCCGTCGTTAGGAAACCACACTTTGGGCCTCTGCCCTACGTTTCTCTTGATTTATAAAGTCCGTTAGTCCTACAAATAGATTACTACTATCGATTATGAAGTATAGGTTGTTTGTAGTACCAAACAAAATGAAACGAAATAGCTGAAATAAATCTTAAATTTTTTAATTTAATATACCTGTTTTGTGGTCTGCGAGGGGTTGGAATACTGTAGGTACGTGATGTTTCTGTCTCCTCTCGCTGGTTTGCTCTTTTGATGGACCGGTTTCGGCTGCTCGCCATCTTCAGTAGCCAGTGTCAGTCACTGTTGGCACTTTGGATGTTTTTTCAGGTGGCATCCTCACTGCACTGTGAAGTACAAGTACTTTGACTGTACAAGTGAAAGTAACAGTGCAGTGAGGATGCCCGAAAAACATCCAAAGTGCCAACAGTGACTAACACTGACTACTGAAGATGGCGAGCAGCCGAAACTGACTGGTCTAGCAAAAGACCAAACCAGCGAGAGGAGACAGAAACATCACGTACCTACAGTACTTAAATTTTTTAATAATATTAAGTCATATCACAAAATAACTACACTGTTATTAATTGTACATTTTAATATTTCGTTTTATCCCTTTTGCCAGAAAAATGAATTCACGTGGAAATAGAAATTTGCGGCATTCAGTTTGATGCAAAGCCCGTAAGGATGCTGTGATATGCGGGTAGCATCGGGAGCGCCGTTAAGATTTTTAAAAATTATCATTTTCTGACCAGCCAGCTTTTCTTTTATTTTTACGTTAAAATATTCTTTTACAGCGTAAAACTTTGTTATTCAGTTTCTTTAAATGTTGCCACATTGTAATTTTTACTACGCATACGATATTTTGCTTTACTAGAGGGTAGAGCGCTAGGGTGCTGTTAGGTTTAAATTGACTTTCCTGTGAAATAGAATCAGTATGAAATTTCAAATTTAACTAGACTATTGCTTTCATTTCTATTTTGCTTTGTACACTGGATGCTTTTAAGTCGTGACTTGTATCCGGACACTTTATATTGTACACCTCATCCCCAAATACGTTCTTCAACGTAAGCCAGATTACATATTCACGGAGTAAGTTTTCGGTATGCATTTAAATATAGTTTCGTCAATATCTGGTTTTGACATTTCGGTCACGTTCGGGAGTCGTTTACTCGCGATGTGAAAGATTGATGCCTAAGACACTGGGCCCAAGTATCTGGCTCTTCCTCGAATATCGCACTTTATTCATCGGAGTGGTTGAATGAAGCGGTGCTGCGAAGTACAGATTTTTCTTTGAATTGCAAATTTCACACGATTATAAACGTGAAGGCCTCGTAAACTCCACTCTCCTTATTAGAATTCATCCCCTTTGTGTTTCACTTCCCGTGACAATTGCTTCCTGTCATAAAGTGCAGTTGTAGGGCCGCCTTACATCAAATACGTAGCCCGTATATATTGAGAGTTGGTTCCGGGAAATGGATGAGGACATTCAATAATAGCCGGCATTTCGTATTTTCCTTTAATTGGAAATTTCACCCGTGAACAATTTAGAATATAGTTGTGTTAAAACAAGAGTCCGGGCGAATTAATTTGCCACTCAGCATTCATTTGCACTTCACGGGTGGGAAAATTTAACGAATTCCTATATCAACTTGATATTCCAACGCATCAGAAATTCAATTGTAATCAAGTAAAACTCTAGCAGTGTTTGTCGTTGACGAAATCGAGTGTGTTGCACCATTCGGAAAAGAAAGTTTTGTGCGCCTCAAAAGATGCGGAATTGTGTCGCAATTTTGTAATCGGGTATTGAAGAAAATGTCTCGACGGCATTGTTGGCTCCATTCGGGCATTGTTTAACCGTTTTAGTGCCAGGGGTTTATAAAAAACCGTGTCGGATTGTGCCATGAAGCGCGGTAGCGCTTCCTTCATTTATCTGCGCGAAATGCACTTTTGCATCTTAATGTGTTGAAGAGAGACAGCTAATTATGCAGGTTGTTTACGATTATTTGAAAGAAAATTTGTAATTACGAGAGGAAACTCTGACAGACTCGCGACGTGATACTTTCTGAACCAGGAACGTTGCGAATTGACGATTAAATGAACATTGTTGTTGAATCGGTCCCCGTTGCCACGGTATTGTTTTTTTGTTCATTCAGAATATTGCGATATTTCGACAAATTCAGAGCCCCGAAATTGGTATATTTAAGATATATAAATTTTTAAAATACTATGTATGTAAGCCTTATGAAATAAGGATGTTGGTATATTTATTGGGGGTCGTTACTTACTAGGTAACTCCACCCAACGAATTGTATTTAATCTAAGTGTACAAGATACAATAGATGTAACTTGAAAAGGGAGTTGTGGTATATATTGGCGGGGGGCGGGGTGACAGCAGAGTTGGCGGCACGGGGGGTTGGAGGAGGGTTTTTAAAAAAATTCGCCGTTTCCCGAATTGAAAAATTGGCCGCTATCCAGGCCGGCCCAATTGACTTATTGCTCCGAGGTCCTGCCCCGGGGGGTGGAAAAAAGGTGATACAGCTTTTAGGGGGTTGGGGTTGGCGATATCGAACAGGGGGGAGGCGGAGGCGGCGGCCGGAAATAGGGCCCTCATTAGTGCGGCCCCGCCGGCCTACCTTACACGGCCGCCCCCATTTAGAGAGAGAGAGAGAGCGGGGGGCGCCTGACTAAGAGGAGAGACCCATTAGTTAGTAATGAGAGAGACAGAGAGAGAGAGTGCGACCAAAGTCGTAAGGGTTGGCGGCGGGTAGGGGTGGGAACAATCTGGCCTCTAGTGGGTCTCCAAAACTGGATAGTCGATCTCTTGAAATCGCGCCGAAACATTTTGTATACCTCCTGAGTTCTAATTAATGTATTCCCTGTAGTAACTTATGGGCCGCATGTTTGCAATTCGAGGACTTTTTGCTCCCCTACAGAGATTAGCCTTGTGAGAGCCGCCCAAGTCCAACCGCTATTTTTTAGTCTTTCGTTTAAAGTTCCACTTGAGCGAACTAAACCAGCGAAAACACCTGTCCAACCGATGCCAAACATAAGTAACCGACCTAAGTCCTAAGCTAGGTCGGCTTCATCGTTTTGCGCCGTCAGTAGCATTCCGTCTGTAATTTAGTACGTCTTTTTGTACACGTTGCGCCTTCCGATAAAGTATCGTGTGAAAACTATTAAAGTTTTCACTTTCAACATCAGTAGGATTTGTGTATATACATTAATCTACAGGATCCTGTATCTGCAAGTACACAATTTAATTGTATATTGATCTGGATAAAATATCATCTTCAATTAAGCATTAATGGTATTATACTGTTACTATGACTACTGCTTAATACTTCATTGAAATTTGTTGGTAATAAAATGGTCTCTTATATAAATGGAATACAATAGTCGAGAATACAATAGTCTGGACTAAACAAACTTTTGGTATTGATTAGGGAATACAGCAAAAAGGGAAAAGTTCCCATTAATGGAGTGGACGAAAGTCATTATAATGGACAATGAATTGAATGAATGTTCTCAATTGATGGCTGTAAAATTTTCCCGAAAATCTCCGAAGTAATTTCGTCTCTACTATTGGATTTTACTTTTGCTGGTCGATCCGAACTATATTCCATTCGGCCGTGTACTGTAAGTGTACGTGGAATTAAAATTTTATACCGATAGTTCCCTGTAGGAAATTTAGTATAAGATTCAGTGCGTACTGATTTTCCCTGGGCAAAAGAAAATTTGAATTCAGACCCCCCCCCCCCCCCAATAACTGTGGAACTTCTTACCACAACATAGAATAAATAAGGGAACATTCTAAAAATCTATTTACTGACGTCAGTTTCAGAACATGTCCCCGGTCTCAACTTTTTTTTGTCTGCAATAATGTTCGTTTTCCTTCCTTTCTGGCCGATTAAACTTTTTTCTCGCACAAAAAGCTGCACGGAAACGCGGTTCTCTATTCAAACTTTCCACCTAGTTTTTTTCGGGACGGATTTAGTTCCTGCAGACAGTTTACATTTTTTTTTTGTTATTCCTTATTTGTTGTCGAGAAATGAAAGGGATTTTTCTACCCCCTATATTGGTCATATTTCTTAGGATCGATAATGCGCTTTTGAAATATATTCGATTCCGACGTTGGAAGCCTTCTCTCTAGTGTGTATATTTGGTGATTTGTCAAAAAACTGGCGGGGGTGGGGAGGAAGGTCGGTCGGGCCCCGGCGGTCGGGGAGCAAAAACGCCCCTAATCTGGGGTTGGTTTGGGGGGGGCGGCGGCGGGCGACCCCAATTGTTTTTCCTCCGGAGCACAATTCCAGTTTCTTATCTTGGATCTAGCGGAATCCGTTTATTTCAGCCAATTGTTGTTAACCAGATATTAACTGATGTAATATCCGGCCTTTCAAGTTCTCGTCGAATCGCGCTTACTGCTTCGAAACCTGCGATTTGTGTTCCTTTAAAAACAACGAACGGTGAAAGAAATTCGTTAGAGTGTTTTTCCGCCCTTTCGGCCCTTAGTTAAAACTGTTCCGGTTTTATGCACTAGTTTATTTTGCCCGCTTCCTATTGTTCGAACGTTCTATCCGTGTTTTGTAGTTAAATTGTTTTAAATGTCCGCCGAGTTAAAATAACGACTGCCCCCACTGTCCACATTCTGTATCTCTTTTCAACAGACGGTCTTTAAATGTTTTTCTTCCCCTTTCATTTATATTTTCCTCCCCGCGTGTGTTCCTTTATATAAGCGTTTTGGACGGACGAGAAGATAAAGCGAATACCGCCGGTAATACATTAGGGGCTTCACTTACTCTCTGTCCGTGAGAAATGCCCCTTGGCGAATCTGCCCTTAGGTATAAGGCCTCGCATGAATGAATTATCGGCCCGGTTCCTTTTTGAAATATCGTTAGGGTAATACGAAACTTTCTGGCGGGAACGCCCAAAAATAGGCCAAGCTTTTATTTATGGTCGCCTTTCTGCTTTGTTTATCCCTCTCTCTCTCTCTCTCTCTCTCCCTCCGTCCTGTTTGCCGATCATCCATCCTGTTTGAGTTGTTTCAGCTTTTAAACGAGCCCCGCCCCTCATTCAACTACATTTCTTGCCCCATTTTTTAAATTCAATGGCTCGATATTGCTGGAAATACAATTCTGGCGAAGTTGAGAAGTAGAAATGCATTGCCTCTGCCTCCTTAGAATCTACCTTTCGCGCAATGCACATAATACTTGTTCCACGAGACCCCGGTGCTTCTCAATATTGTCAGTTCTCCTTCGGATCGCGATAGACAGAGGGAAAAAGACTAAAATCTGCAAACTGGAAAGGACTCAATTCAATATTTACTTCGCCTTTGTGCGTTTGCTTCATTCCTCAGCTATATATATATATATATATATATATATATATATATATATATATATATATATATATATATATCGAGCATTCGAGTTTCTCCCCTCGCGTCAGTTACCGATATCTCTCTTTGCCCGAGGACAAAATGGTATATTCTTTATTATTGAATTTCGACTGGTTCGTTGCCGATATTGCAATGTACTGCATTTGTACATTCATGTGAGCACAGATTGATGGATTTATGCAGTTTAGATCGGCTCATTCTCTGAGAGTATTTATTGGGTTCGATCATTTGGTCCTATGCTTGTCGGTTCAGGCTTCTTCCCATCGTAAATACAAAATTTTTAATACATTTGCACTTTACTTTAATGAGCTTAGTTTATTAACCATTAGTAAATTTATGATTGATGAATTTATTCAGAGAACTAATTAGAATCATTAAGAAAACGTTTAGACCTGTACCGGCCGGTTGGAAAAGACAGTTGGACGTCGGACCTAGAATAAGTATGACTAAACTCCTGAGGCCGTATTTGGCAAATCACCGTCGGGTTTAGGCCGAAGAAAAGGATGTTTAGTAGGATCCAGAAGGAAGGTTTAATCCTATCGTTGGTTGTAATTCAACCTGGCGTTGGCACCTGCTAATAAAATCCAATTGGCCGACAATTGCATTGTCTCTGGACGGCTTATTTTGTCTTCATTAGTCCCCCCGCCCCCTTTTTTTTCAGACCCACAACACACTACCCTTTATTCCATCGTTGCGTTATTTAACGAAATATTTTGCACCGTATTTACGATGAAGGCGACAGTTTTTCGCTTTTATTCACCCGCCTTCTATGAGAAAATGTTTGGAAAAATGTCACGCTTATTATCTAACTGTGCCTATCAGGTGTTCAATTCTGTAACATCTGACAAATTACAACCTGAAAATTCATAATATCGGAAGACGTTATCTTTATGAAAAGAAATGTTATTTACCAGTTTCGAACGTGAAATACCCTTAGAGCATTGACATTGGAAAGTGTAGTGTTTTATGGGGTTACAACGGTGAACCAAATGGCAGGAGGTTTCACTATCTTTGTGCCCTATCAAGTGATAGGTGCTTGATGCTAATTGGTCGGATCCTGATTGCCATTTGCCCATTAGTTAATTTGAATTTGGACACGGCCGTCCCATTCGGCTGATTTATGGGCCAAACTTCGTCAGGAATTTGTGGTCTTAAGCTGGCCAATTATAGATATTGGCTTTGATAAACTTGTTCCTTATAAAAAAAATTATACGTTTGTGTAACAGGTCGTTTTACAAATAACAATTACATTCTATTTCAAAACATTTTGTCTTCTCATTTTTCCAATGTTTTCCAACCGTTTCAGACCTCTCTGAATGGTAATTCAGCGTTAATGCGATTTATATTTTATTAATTGTTTCATACCTGAACATTTATTTAGAAGCATACGCCACATTTTCGTCAATTTAGTACCCAAACACGGTTTGTATTGGCTTTAGTGCTAATTGAGGTAATAAGAACAGCTAACTTAAGGGTTACCAACCGTAGATTAGATCTAATGCTCTGGTAGACCCAGTGCATTAGATCTAATCTACGGTTGATAATATAATTCGGCTTATGAGCGTTTCATTGTGTACAGTTAAGAACTTTTAGATCTTAATAATAAAATTTATTTCAGAATACTGTTAATGCGTTGTGAACAGTTGAATTGTTCTAGTCGCTTTGTTTCCATTTTTTTTTTCGTCGAAATACTATTACATTTTACAGAGCAATCCTGAGGGTTGTAGTTTCAATTACGGTCGTGAAGGTTATTTCCGAGAGCTACCGGATTGCACATGACACGTTCGAAATTACCACTCTGCGATGTCCCAGTTTTACCCTCCGTTTTTCAACGGGCCTTTTCCGACCCCTAAGCCCCCCGTCCCCCCCGTAACTAAGTTAACCCTATATATGTTAATGGAGGAGGGTAGTTTGTTATTAATGGAATACGGCGGTTTAGTAGCCTGAATTGAGTGGGGGCGGAATATTTTCGCGGTGACGGCGCGTATAAAACCTCCACGGCCGAAACGCGCATCATAATTCTCATAATATTTGGACACGTAGTGTTGTTTGATTTTTGCATTTACAAAAAATTAGCGCGGCGTATCCAGACACGAAATTCCACTGTATGGCTTGCGGCAGCCACAACTGTATAAAAACTATATACGGTTTTTTATTTTAGAATATTTTTATTTAGAATTGTTTAATGTGACAATCGTATATCCCGAATACCGCCAGCGTGCCGCGTATTTTTTTTTTTTTTTGGTTTGAAATACATAAAGTTTAAAATACGTCAAAGCGTTACGCTGCGATCAGGGAAGGGAGAGATAATAATGTTGGAATCGTGTACGCGCGTGGTTTCGAACGGGACAAAAAAAAAGTTGAACATGTTTCTTTTTACCGTTGGGGAAATAATCGAGCGGACCGTTCAGATAGTGCACTGTCCCACTGTCAATTCAGCGCATCTATTGTCATCCTGTTCAGTTTTTTGACATCATCCGGCCCGCTCTCGTTTCGACCTATTATCAGACCGAATATCATTTTCCACTATCCAGTTTTTTAATCGGAGTCCCGTTCCCTTTTTACCCCTATTCTCCCCCCCTTCTCCCTGTATTCTGTTAGGAGCCAGGTTTTATCGGCGTTTGGGTTTCATCTTGTTCGGTGGAAACTCGCGGACGCCACCAGGAAACGAACCGAGGACTTGTTTGAATGAACTGAAGGCATTCGAGGAAACCGTCGTTGAGCTAAATAACATCCGCGGTCGGATAATGCCGACAGGACGCTTCACCTGCAGCCGACGCTACTAATTATCTTCCTTTATTGATAATGGAATACAGCTGAAACTCCCCCTCGATGGATACGGAATATAACGAACGTAGAGTACAATATTCCAAATTTCGCCTCCTTTTACCTCCAATTTTAATATAGCAGGCTATTTTAAGATAGATGAGGCGGTCCGCTAGGGTTTCGAATATCATAATTTGTTCGATGCGCTCCATCGTACAGGCTTTGGAACCTTATAATGAGGAATGTAAGTTGAACAGTCGTAATTTTAATATAAACTTCGTTTACTCCCGACAATTTATATCTATTTGAATACAGCGTAATTATTAGGCTCATATCATGGTCTGTACACTCTTCGTTATAATTTAAGAGTAATTACACTACATTATTGGGAAGTCGCCTCGCTTATTAGAAAGGTTGAACTTGACCTAGCGAGTTTCGGGCTGGATACTTGTTGCCTGTATTGACCTTTCGTGAAATATGAAAGGTCCCTCCCCCCCCCCTCCCGCACCTTGTACAGGGAATGGCAAACGAGAAGGGCGTTTGGGGGCCGCCGGCTAAAAGCTTTCATATTAATTTATTGGGCCCGAGTCTGTTCGGCCGACCGATCCGCGTATCTGGTCCTTATTTCACCGAATGTTCCGCCACCGCGTATTTTCATCCGGGGCCGTTATTTCAAAATTACTTACAGCCAGATCCTGACTACTGAAATTCACTTCGTACATAAGTATAGGGTCCCCATAAAATTAGGTTATTCAACATGCTGTGAACAACAAGCGTCTATTCCACCAAATATTTCCTGGACACGATAGTGTATCTTGGGGCAGTCCGTTATCTGTCCGTATTTGTTATAAGTGACAGGAAAATTAAGAAAAAATAAATAAACAGTTGGAAGTGTGTTTCCAAAAGAATCGTATGTGCTACAAAATATAAGTGAATTGTTTTTCATTGAGATAAAGCTTTTTGTGTCTCTTATAACGGTGTCAGTATAAAATTCGGTACAGTGTCACCAAATGAGTTGTGCCACCAGTATGAAAAGTTTTCAAAGCTCTGTTCAAAGTAGACACCAGTGAAATTGTAATAAAACCCGTAGTTTTTACAGCGGGACAAGCGCTAGAAGGCGTTCAAATTTGAAACGGCTGGAGGGGCCTGTTCCAAGTTGTCGGCCGCCATTTTTCATCATCCCTCAGACCGGTTTAACGGTTTAAAAAGCGGGTCTAGTGTGTTAAAAAGTTAAAAAGTGTGTGTGTGTGTGTGACAACATTGTCACCTGGGCAGGGGCTTAGGCGATGAAAGTTTGACGGCTAATGAGCCGTGGCCCACATTCCCGCCTCCTCTTCGATAAGAGATTCCGTCCGACATCTGTTCCCGAAGTTCTTTCAGAGCCGAGAGATTTATTCGCTTTATGAACCGAAACCAATCTCAGGCCGAGAAATTGTTTGCTTGCCGCGTTCGTTCTAAATTAGTTCGAGTGAATCGGTCTTTTTAAGGTTTTTAAGCTATAGAAGGTACGTGGTTCTTCTCCAAGCTGTTTCAGGAGGGTAGAAATTAATAAGGAGGGGTATTTATTGTATCGTGTGCATAATTTAAAAAATAACTTTAATGTATAGATAAACTCATCTCTCCGAATCACCACTATTGAGTTTACGTTAAACGCTACCCTCTTCTCCGTACATCATTTACATTTTGTACTGATCTTTAAAAAATATCTCGCCAGAAGCCAAATTCGATCTTACTAGAATCGAAATATACGAAGAAATGGGCGAATATTTTCAAATTTACTACTGTAATTTTAATTGTTAACTTTAATCATTACCGGATATAATATTTTAAATGTTGAGCCGTAATTGCGCCGTGTAAATTTGTTCATAGCATTTCTTCCGAGTTCGTTGGTAACAAGTAGAAACATACAATGGGGCGAGACAGCGAAATATGCCCCGTCCAGATTCATGAGCGGGCCCCCGAATTAAGGGTTCGCTGACTAAGATCTCACCACCCCCCCTCCAACCCCTATTTCCCACTCACTAATCCTCTTCCCCTGCGCTAGCCCGACCGCTTCCAATTTAAATATTCAGCCTTCCTGCCCTTCATCCCTCCCTCCCCCCCCCCCCCCCAAAGCTTTTCAACCTGCCGAAAACGGCGCAATAAACTCAAATTTATTCTACAACAAATTGTATAGTTTCTGCCGACCGGCGGGCAATCAGAAAAGGGGAATTAATTGAAATTTCTACGTTTATTATTTCTCGTCTTGAGCCGAGGTTTATTCGGAGTCTTTTTGGATTAAGATTCGCTGAATACAAATGTTGCGTATAACGAGTACTGAGATTTTCAAATTTCTTTACCTTAGTTTCAATTAATCTCAGAATATGTCATCTGTTCTACGGACATGTGATCGCCATAAAGGGCGTTCCTGAACTATTTCTATATTGGCGAAACTGTTGTAATCGAGGTTATGCAGTTATTAATAGCGGCCAAAGAGCCGCAAGAATATCTTCCAACATTTATTAAGAAAGTTTTCCCCCCCCCTCCTGTATTGAAAAACTAACTCGTATTTTCCGCGCTTACCACGCCGAAGCCGCTCTTTTAGGAAGCATTACCGTTGAAAATAAACTTTGTTTGTGTAAAATTTTATACGGCAGCGGGCCGGATTCATCACCGGTGTTGCTCGCTTCGTTGGTTGGATTTAAGTATAATTTTTATCCTTTTTTAACGTTTTAATGAACTTATTTTAAATAATTTCCTTATTTGTCGTATTCTCTGCGTTTGTCGCCACGTTGTCTAATTATGCGATAATTGCGCTATGTTAACTAACAGCGTTAAAGATAAAACACGAAGCCGCTGAAGAAGTTTTATTACCTTTTTATGACAATTAGAAACTATTTAGAGTTGTAAAACTCTTTTCAATTTTCCCTCGATTTTCTTTTGCAATTTCATTATATATGCATGTATCGTAAGATAAGTACGATGAATAGTGTAAAGAATTTGCTTCAATATTTTTAATATAAGATGAAAATCTATAAGCGAAGAATTTTCATTGCATGCATATCACTCCTACGCAATTCACTTGTAGTCATCATATATCGACTTATTTATTCTTTCTTTGAATTTCAGTTCTTCAGCAAATTAATCATACAACAATATTTGAGCTAATTGTTTAAATATTAAACGACTATTTTTGTATTATTCCGGATTTCCAATTCCTCCTTTATTGGGGTCAGCTCGATAATACGGTAGGGGGCTAATGAATTCTGCCATTTCAAGTTCGTATTAGAGGAAAGTAGGGTTGTTGCTTTACTCTACGGCCGGGGAAGAAGTGCTCTTCTTTGGTTTTAACTCGCCGCCTGTTAGACGGTATTTGTTCGACACTGGGTAGACTTGTTTGTCCCGTCCGGAGTTGTTGTGAAGCGCCGTTAAAAAGACGGTTGTCAGGTCGGAAAAACGAACTGCTGCCGGCTCCGGGACCTTTACGTGTCGCAAAGGCGAGAATTATGACTGCCGCGGTCATAAGTCAAGGTGAAAAATATACTGTCGGTGATGAAAGTTGGCAGCGCCCACAGTGCCCACGGAGTTCGTGAAAGGAGATAGCGGATTATTACGGACTTCCGCATTCCTTGGGCATCTCGAGAGATTCTCTAGAATATAGCAATCTTGTCAACTCTAGATTTTTGTTGAGCTACAATGGATTCAAAACACTATTATTTGTCACAAGGCATTAATAAACAAGACATTAGAAACTAGCAACCTAGTTCCGACCTTTACCAATTCCAATTTAATTTGCAATAATAATGCCTATACGATTTGGTGCTGTCTTGGGGCCGGGTTCGAATCCCGATGGCAGGGTATATCCACGAGTATATGCGGTTCAATTGAGAATTTTGTTTTAATTTGATCTTTCTTAATGTATTTGTTATTGATATTTCTTGCGTGATACATTTTCTCAAATTTTCCTGAAGAACTAAGACATTTCTTCTCCCATTGTACGAAATTAGCTAACAGGGTTACATCGGTAAGATATACATGCATTACTGTGTTCTTATATAATTTTTGCAAATTCTTTCCAAAGAAATTGATAAGTATTGATTACAATACAAATAGTGCAATAGTATTAATACAAATAAATGTAATTGAAAATTGAAATGCGCCGTATTTAATTTGATGCAAAGCCCCGAGGTGTGCTATGAATTGAGGGTCTAGTATCGGGAGCGCCGTTAAGTTGTTCCAAAATACCCATTTTCTGACCAGCGCGCTTTTATTTTACTTTTTTGTTCAAATATCCGTTTAAAGAATATTACTTTGAATTATATTTTTTAAATGTTGCCGTATTTAGATAGGACATTTTTTTAGTAATATGCTGGTAACAATTCCACTTTAAATTGCCGTCCATTTAAATCGTCGTAAATTTTCCAATTTACCAGACGGCGTGCCAGTTTTTTCTATTGGCTTTCGATGTCGGCTTTTCGATAATGTGTGACTTCCTTACTTATATTCAAAGTAAGGCTTCCTGTTTTGTAAAAACTGCAAAAAAGTAATTTTTGGCCAACTCTACGTTGCATTTTCTCTGGCGCCGTTACGTCGTAACTTTCAAGTACGGAAGGGTAACATTTTATTAGCGGTATATTAGAATTGATTCGACAGTCGGGTTAAAATGAAAGGCCGGCTTATAATGTCGTCCGCCGGTCCCATCTGGCCTGTGTGTGTGTAAAGCCTACGGCTTTATCCCCTCTGATTTCCGACAGCCCTACGACTAGTATCGGTTCCATAACGCGCCAATCAGTTTTCAATTATTCCCGAAAGCGCTTTACGAATTCCGACTGTTCGGCTTAGCCCCGTGTAGCTCGGATTTCAATTACGTATTTGGGTCACCGATGGAAATGGATCGTCGGCCGGATAGCATGTTTTCAAGCCTCTTTTTGGCAGACATCAAATTGACTTTATGCGAACAAATAGGTCTCGAAAAAAAGGTTTTGTTATTAATTCTTTTTTATATCCCACTGCCGATTACAGCTGTCGGGGATTCATTCCTCCGACAGTTGGACCGGCCGCGTGTATTGCGAATTGAAAGCGGTAATCGAATGAAAATCCCGGCGTCGGCCGGATTTATCATTCAATTTTCAATTTCAGTCCATTAACTTAACCTGGACGCGGTATAAATATTTTTCCCGCAAATTGGAACTGAGCCTAATAAGGTTGTTGTGTCAGCACGGCAGCTCTTGTGGACTAATTATTTGATTTTACATCTTAGCTAATTCTGAATTTTGTTTCGATCTACAAAAGAGCACTGGGTTTCAGGAACGTATCAATTGCTGAATACTAACAGTGTTCCAAGGTGAGCACGATTTGTGAGCATTTCTTAAAAATTTTCTTTTAATTTTTTCCGACATATTACCCAAATTGAAAGCTTGTAACGGGTTCCCAAGCCGTGTTTCAGAAGTTTTTCAGTTTTCCTCCTTTAAAATACAGATACACATGGAATGGACGCGTAATTTTTTCACAGTTATTTAATTTATTTTATGCCGAAGTAGTGCATTAACTGAAACGATACTAGTGGTTTTACGTTCGACTTTTGAATTTCAAATGACATATTGTGCGTGCTGTTTGTGCGTGGATTCTTTGACTGCTATTTCCATTCAGAGCTCCTACGCGGATTCTGTGGAATATTCCATATTCCGTATAATCTGATCGTCCTCCAGCCTGGTTTGATTGGGTCGGTCGTGACGCCGCCTTGCCGTCGGGGGAAGATTTGACGTCTCGTATTTGCAATTTCGTCGTCGCCTACATTCCAGATATTCGGTTTAGTCGAACGCCTGTAGTAAGCGGCTGGTGCCGATGGAATATCGAGATTTGTTTTATGGAAGTGGACGAGAAATAATCGCATTGCTGTGTAATTTGAGGCAGTTGTAGTAAATTTAACACGTAATCTTGTCCTTTTATTCTGTACATGCGTGAGTTTGATCTTTAACAATATGGTCTAAGCACCAAATAATAGGATTAAGTCTGACCTGTTACCGTGGACTTTGAATTGATCCGACAGGTATTAATTTCAGTGCAAGAGTCAGGGCTTCATTTAATTCCGGGATTTTAGACGCGGCAACATTTTCCAGTTGTTTTTCTCTCAATGCAACTGTTCGGGAAATCAAGCGGGGAAATTTCAGCTGTCTCTCTGCTAGAGAGGGAAACCGTTGCGGCGATTAAATCTAGCCCCCGCGGTACAAATGTACCCCGTTGTTCCTACACCGTTTGTACCTAATTGGTGTGTTGGCACCAATACTAGCCAATTGGATAAAACGCCGAGGCGCCGCACCACAAATGCCGCCGATTGAACTGAACCGGAGCAAAGCGAATGGAGGACATTTAATTGGCATTTGACCTGCAACTAATGCTGTTGTATGGCATATTGCGGTGGTTTAAATGGTACTGTTTTGTTTGTATTCCTTTTTGTTGGCGCAAATATCCGGCAATAATTGTATAAACAGGTCGGAAATTGGACACAGTCGGGGAATACGCCACTTTTGTAGTGCCTATTTTACCGGAATGCTGTGCGCGAAAACAGAAGAGAAAATAATTGTAGGAAACAATTTTTTTTTAAAACTATTTTAGTGTCACAATATCTTCGAGTAGCGCTATTAAAGAGTGGACAATAATGGAGCAGAAACGCGCTGGATTTCCCCCCTTCTAAAATTTGATTTATTTATTTATTCAGATCACGTGGCCACTTCCATTTTCAGGCGTCTGTAACGAACGTTTGGGATGTCGGTAGACAGTAGGGTCTGGACCATTGGTTTAGGATGATGGGATCTTTATGTGGACAATAGAAGAGACTTTCCTGGATATTTTCGACTTTGAAGTTTGGATTTTGTCGATACTCGGTTTCTCCAATAAGGAGACAACAATATGAGCAAATTATGTGTTTCAGTGCCCATTATGAAATCTATCTTTGCAATAGCAATATCTCCATTCCAGTTAGGTGGCGGTTTATTGTAAACGATACTCCGGTTTGATGAAAATGAGCCATCGATATTCGGATAACGATTGGACTTGAGCGGCGGAAGTGGGAATTTAATTGGCGTTTGTCACTTGGCCATTATATCCGGTAAATGCGCCGAGCGTTTAATTTTTGCTTGTTAAATAAAATGGGGGGGGGGTGGGGCACGTCTTAGACCTGCCCTAATGGGTTCCGGTCCGGGGTCAGGATGACACACTCGAGAGCCGCCCCCCCCCCGCCCCGTCCCCGCCTTAGCCTCGGTCGAGTGGGGGTGGATTTATTAAAATTCTCCCGCCGCCCCCCGCTAAGGAATTTCTTCATCTCCACTTCAGTATTCAGCCCGAGAACTGAGTTTTCCGTTGGCTCCTCTTCACACCGCGCAAAAGTGAATTGTGCGACGGCTTTCGGGGCGGCGGGTGGGGTTTGTTGGTGGGGTCTTTCCCAGAGAAAAGGGGGGGGAGGGGGAAAGATTGAAATTTGATTAATGGTCTGGAGAATTTAATAACAGTTCCTTTTCGCGGTCCGGTCAACACGGTTACTTGGTCTCGAACAATAAAAATATGTGTAGGCGAATTTAAAGTGGTCTCAAATTACGGAGGGGATAATGCTAGCGTTAAGTACCCAAATAAAGCCCCGTGATATGGAGGCTCCAATCTTACTTCAATTGCTCCTTATCCCGGATCTGCACAATTATCAGCTGGGCTTACCTCTTTCGGAGCGCTCAAATTTCCGAGAACTCGTTCGAATGTAAGAAGTTAGGTAGTGAAATTTCGCTCTCCTAATGTTTGGCAACTCTTTGAACAGTAACATACGATCTGATGTAATGCCTCTTCATCTTTTTTAACAGTCTTTCCACTGTGAATCTTCTGATTTCCGAGCCAGGTTCAGTGAAGCTGACTGGAGGCGTTCCCCGTTCTCTTCTGGAGGGAAAACCCTAATCCGATTCTCCGGAGGTGGGAAAAAAAACCTTGGTCAGTCAGTACTTACGAGCCATGATATATGGTCTACTATTGAGGCAATAAATATTGAATCAATAGCGATTAGCAGTCCACGAAGCTTCCGACACACCGCCATTTTTTTTCGATGTTCTGCCTCCTCTGTACAGTACTAACTTCGACAATAAATAAACTTCTTATTCCCCTTTAATACAACATTTCTTGGGATATAGCGGGCGTCTTACTTTTAACTAAAAATATCTTCCTTCGGTGAATTTTAATCTTGATCCTATAATTTACAGCCTTTATAACTGGGTAGTTCAAGTACGGTAATGGGCGGCCAACTGTTCCCATAAATCTGGATTTTCCAAGAGTCTCTCTCTCTACCAACTAGCAGGGAAATCTATTAGACTTAATTTCGTCTCCAACTTCTTATTGGTTCCGATTCCTAGCGTGAAATAAGTGGAAATTGTAATTAGTGGGCAGAATCGGAATTGGAAAAATACCCGGATGAAATACATTTCTAATATAATATCTAAAGGGAGAATAGTACAGCAGTTATTTCTTCTTTTAAGTAGGTCGGAATCGTTTTTCTTTTTATATTATTTTTATCAAATGCTGGGTTATAAAACTTGTCATTTAGTCCGGTTAAAGTTCCTGACCCGTCTGCTACATGAAATTTAAACAACGGTGCATTACTCGGGATTTAAATTAAGTTGATTGTTGACACTCGTCATCCCCACTTGTGTAGCCTTTACCCATCTTATTTTCTGGAATATTGCAGTCCGTTTATTTAATGCCCGCTACTTCCGAAATACCGGGAAAATTCTACCTGTTGTTTGACATAAGTCGAGGGGAAGGGCGCCGTTTTCCCGCCCCGAGACTGGTTTGTATTTCCGGCGGGATAAATGTTTCCCTCGGGATAGAGTTTACTGTTGAAAATCGTACGAGTCCGCATTAGGCGGTTGGCTGTAATTGAAGAGCTACTTTATTCCGTAAAGTAATAGCACTTGTTGGTTTTGCATTGTCATTCAGACCAATTCTAGTAAACTAGTTCTTGCGGAACATATCCTTACTGCGCGTATGATAATCGTAATAATGAATTTTATTGATCGACTGAAAATATTCATAATTAACCAATTAAATGAGAACCCGTCTAGTGAATAATTACTCGGTGTAACGAATTTATACTTTCAATATTGTTATCCATGTTTTACATTCGTTTTTTAGTCGGACGGAAGCTCAAAATAGATTCATTTAATAATTTTCTAATTACTATTCAGCAATTTAAAAACGACGGATCATTTTAATGTTGTATTAAATTCTTCTTTTTTCTGTGGTTCTGTTTCCATTAGGGGTCATGGGTCTAGGGTCAGGTTTTTTATTGTCTTCGGGGTATTGTTTTTGGGTTTGAGCGATTCTATGGGTATTTTCACTGCGGCTGTGTTTTGATACCAGCGCGGAGGGTTTAGGGTATGGGTTCGTTGATCTGATCTGCCACTTGGGTGGTGGTGATGTGTACTTTGGGTTTCGGGATGGGTTTCTTTCGTTGTCGTTGTTTTTACCTTAATTATTTTCCTCGTTTCTTTGAGTTCAGCGCAGTTTTTTGGGTCGTATGTTGGCACTTCAACGGTAACTTTCGCGACCCTTTTCCGAGTTTTTTTGAATATAAATATCAATGTCTACCAGTGCCGAACCAGATCCGCTTTAAAGTCTTTTTTTCAACCCACGCACTCAGGCACAGACACACTCTCCGATCGTTATTTATTCGGTTGTGTAAATAGGTTTAAGTTCACGCAGGTCTCCTTTTGCGTGCTTCTTCCACCTCACGTCAGCTATATACATACATTCGTCCTAGCCGCACTTTCCGTTTAGAAGCTGTCCGCCCTACGGTAACGCGTGTAGGGAGATATAGTGAATTTTGTCAACCGGGTCACGTAGCACGGTGACAGGACTGGAGAAAATACGGTTTATGATTTTGTTATTTATTAACGCTATTTAATGCAGTGCACAATAAACGTCGTTCACAATATAGGAATGACAATTAAATAGCCTTATTGAAATTCATGTATACAATTACTCTTACTGTCGTATGGTTATAGGGAATTGAATTTTGTACGAATTTATAAACTAGAATATGGCATAGATAAGCTGTTCTCGCTTGAGTATTAACTCATTCATACATTAAAATCGTGCTGCCTTAATTCTTAAAATATTCAACACCCCCGCTAAGTGGGCCCTCTGAAGGTTTAACCGGCCGTGAAACGGAACAACGTACTGCAGTTGCTGGACCCTCCTGATCATAACCAATTTCGCAATAGGGAGAGGGTGGTTGTCAAGGGATGAGCTAAATGGGTTACATATTGTAATCAAATTTCGCCAACCGTATCCCCAGGGACACACTGCTCGGTTTTAGATTGGCCGGAAGTTTGTCGCCCGTATCTGTAATTAAATAATAATTTATCTTCTTTCCCGAGGTATATTAACAACACTTGGTGGAGGGGTTCGGGAATGTACTGACAAATAAGTGACGGGACAAAAACTGAGGAAAATTGAGGACAAAACGGGCATACTTGACGGTGTTTGTAAGACGAGTCCGGATGAGAACGAACTTTCAGCTATTTTGAGAGTTTGTGAGGGGAGTCGCGTAAGTTGCAGAGAAGATCTCAATTTTTCCCCCGGCAACAGTTCCGATACCGCACCGAATTCTGTTTTAAACTTTGTGTCCGACGCGGGGGACGATCTTGCGGGCGGAAAACCGATGCTGAAAGAGGAAAAGAAGAAGTATCATGAAACTCGCTTGGAAAATTTCGTCACCTTATTCACGTCATCCGGGCCGAAATTGAGTTCGAGTTTTTTTTTTCTATTGCGTTTTCCTTGTTTAACTGTAATATCCTAATCAACTGTTTGAGAAATATCAGAAATTTTATTTTTCATATGTATGAATAATGTACGTTTTCAGTCCAACTCGAGTAGCCTACGAAGGGCCGTTCTGTATAATTCAATAAGTAAGGAGGAATATATATGAATTCAATCAAAAATTTGGATAGTTTTGATTAGTGTTATTATTTCGACAACTTCTGTTACACTCCCTCCTCAGTTTTCTGTTTCTTAGTCGGTCTAGTCTAGACACTTGGACCGGTCCTATTAACCGACCAATTTGATTATTTGACAATACGTGTTGAGCGGTTGGGCGGAGCTGAAAAAAAACCCCCGTATACCGTCCCCAATGGAAAACGGAGATTTGAATTGGGTTTGAGAAAATTTTTTGAGGGCTGGGTAGTGTAGTGTATTGATTCTTCAATATTCGATAGGAGCCTTTTCCCCGGTCCCTTCAGTCCCACGCCCCCGGATCATCCCCTCTTGAATGATATTGGAGCAACCGGGGTTCATCCCTTTCCACGTCTCCGCCACTCTCGTATTTCCCTGCGATATTTCCCGGATAAATCTTAATATTTTACAAGAAAATTATATAACTCAATATTCTATTTATTCGCGCAAATAAATTAATTGCGTAGTTAAAAATTAATTAATTAGCTGAAACTGATTAGTGGACTTAGCTTCTAAAGAATATCGAAATTTAATTTTTTTCTCAAACTATAAAATGGTTTTTTCGCCATATCGCAATTAACACCCGAAGGATATGATATTGATGTAATAAATAAACTTCACTCAGATGGTTCATTCTGTCTGCTCCGTTATTGCCCATCAAGATTTGGAACGTCAGGTCTCTTGAAAATATATCAGTCTAACGGTGACGGAATAACAATGTTAGGTGTTACGCTAGTAGGGGGGTGAGTATATTGAAATATATGTATTGCGTAAATTTGAAAGTACATAAGGGTGGCCTCCTCATAAGGGTGAATTTGTAAACTTGTCCCAACGGCTGTCTGCATTGGTTGCCATTCTGTCGGGACGTGGCCGACGACTCGTCGGAATTCCGAGAAGTTGGGGGATGGCGATTGGGGCGGGGGGAAAATTCAACGCTGTCACGTAAAGCCTACATTGCTTTGGAGAAACATTGTATGGGCGGGTGCAGGAGGCGTCCCCTGCTACGAGGTATGGAACACGGGCCAGATATGGAACACAACGGCTCCGCTTCTCTGTTATTTTCAATCAGATTTCCCCTCCCCCTCATACTGCCGGTTCATTTCCTCCGGACGAACTGCACTTGCAGTTCTCAGAACAGGAGGCATTTTTCATGGCGGACTTTATTATTCGGACTCGAAAAAAGCGGACGTCAACTTCAGTCAAAGGAGCAGGAAAACAGAATGAAACAGTTGTTGTTCCTGTTTAGTTAATAAGCATCTTCATAAAGCGATAATGATATACCTCTAATATCCGTATCTTAATAGTTACCTAGCCATGTGTCATACTTTACATGTCGCGAAAACGAATTAAGATTTAAGGTTAAAACTTGCCACAGTACAAGTTAAGTATCTTTATTGTACAACTGTTTGTTCATTTCCTTCAAGTGTTTAAGACGGAGAGTTTTCAAATAGAATATTCTGTTAGTTCGCTATAAAGTTCCGAAATTGGTCTAGGAGGGCGGCTATAGAGGGCGGCGGCAATATTGTGTAACGCGGGCTCAGAATGTGTCAGTGGGGTGGATAGGAAATTAAACCCTAAACCCATTGCATGTGTGTCGGGTATAATAATATGTGTCAGAGGTGTGCCAGGCGGGCGGCTAGGCCCAACTGTCCAAAGCAGATACTCTCTAAGGCCCCCTGTACGTTTCATGTGGGATCACGTGACAAAGTCCCAACGCTCTCGATTCAATGCCTAGGGGTATATTTAGCAGGGTTCCTTCGACAATATGCGGTCGTCCGTATATCGATTCCACCCCAACCCCAGCCCCCGCAGCGTCCGCGATCTACGGGAGTGCCCCAAGAGGGATCTCAAGGTGTGCGCTTCAATTAATCAGATCCTCCGACAACTAACTTTACTCGTTTAACTTTTAAAGTTACACTTTTAATCTCCTCCGCCGAAAGGGGGCTCCTTGGAAATTGGGACGTGAATAATAAAGGCCGGGTCGTTTGCCCCTCGTATAAGTCGAACTTGGCCCGGGTTGTGAACTAGGGACTTGTGATAAGGGGAGGAAAATAAATTATCAAGGATAATACGGTGGTGGGGGAGGGTCGACGAACGTCAGTGGACAGAATATCGGAAACACTATGAATATATAGTATATGTAACGCGTGTTTTCATGCCCGTACGTTGTTAACAGCACATTTGCATTAGCTATTTCAGTTTTTGAAACTCGTGGAACTATAGGATTATGTGAGGAAAACATCACAACATTCTATATTCTGATCCAGACTCCGTTTCTACCCACTCCTTTTGGCTTCAGACCGTAAAATCGAAGGCAAGATAAAAAGAAAGCAATCACAGTGTCGATCCCAAAAAGCTTGGATTATCCTCTCGCAGTTAGAACATACATTATATCAAGGATATTGTAAAATTTTTCAGTTTTATAAAAAAAAGTGACTTTTCTCGATTATATTTAGGTTTTTATCGCAGTTATATTATTAAGAGAGTTTCAACTTTTGGTTTATCAGTCAACCAAAAATGAGTGTGGCGACAGACTATATTTTATATTTTTGCATTTATCCCCAGAGAGTAAATATTTATAACATTTAGAATGTTGACGTGAAGTGTGTGAATTTTTCTTTACGTGAATCGAGCCGGATTTTATGTCCGTCGGACACTAAATCAAGATGGAATAGTAAAATTGTGTGCAGAAGCTGAATCTCGTTTTATTGGTTGTTTTATATTTCTTATTTTGCTTATTATTTCTGCCAAGTGTCTACCAATCTTAATTAACTGTCTTCTGCTTTTGTGTTCCTCGTCACAATTGGAAATTCGAGCCGGTTCTGAAAGTTTGAATCCAGCGCAGTTGTAGCCAAGTTGCGAGTTGGACAAACGAAGAAGACACGTTATGAATAGACGTGCCGAGCTGTATCCGTGTTAATGTCTTTATCTGGCTGGCAGAGAATTGTGGTTTAGGGCAAACTCTATAGGTCGTGTGAGGTACAGAGGCCTCGTGCGGTCCCGGATAGGGCGGGGAGTGGGGGGACTCAGAAAAGGGCCTAATCCCCGGGGATTAGCTCCCCGGTGTAAAACCGAGAGAAAACCTTGTGTGCATTCCTAAGATCTGGGACGGGTTGTTCACCCGGATTTTCCACTGTTCAATATTTCATGATAATCCCTTTGTGTCGCGAATCCTTTGAATAGGCAACGGTGAGAGCGAGAATTGTCGGAAAAATAGGAAAATACTACAACTATATCATCTACACGAATTCCCTTATTAACGTTGTTGAGAAATGATACATTTTCCTTTTTTGCCACTAGTTTTATTTAATACATTATTTTTTCATTGTACGAAATAAATTACGCAAATGAGTTCCCTCCTGAATCTGGCGAGACCCCCCAACTCACGATTCTTGGAAATAACGACACATACTAATGAGACCGCGGCGACTGAGTGGTAGTTAGCTCTGTGGAGTCAAGACTTCATTCATTCCGCGTGCCTATAAATAAAAAAAAAATATTTCAAAGGACTACTGATGACGATGTAAGCCTTGTGGGGTTTGGACAGTAGACGAAATGCGAAGTACTGGTAGACGAGTGGGTTGTCTTTCCCTTTCGCGTATTGCGTTGACGTTTTCGAAAATATTTGTACGTAAAACCCTTATATTATTCGTGCTGGGGAAAGTATTTACAACCCCCGTTCAAACCAATTTATGACCAAAATATTGGCAATTTCTGAATCTGTAAAGTGTTCCGGTATTGGAAACTGAAAGTGGGAACGAACACCGTTTTTATATTTTCATTGGAATTGAGCCTCTCATTTTGGAATTAAACCGGGCTGTAAGTTAATGGAAGGGGCGGGACAATCGTGGATTGGACTCGATCATTCCGGCCGTTTTGAGGCTAAGAGGATTTGAGTTCGGCTGTGGGCGCTCGAGCATTCTATTAGGGATGCGAGCGGCATCAAATTTCATTATTCTGCGGACGACCCCGTCGGGGCGGGGGTGGTTCGTGTCCCCCGCCGATTCGAGGGCGAGTCTTGCCCTCTACCAACTATAAAGGGAGGAGGGGTGAGAGTGAGGCCCTTTGCAGGGCCGCCATTCTCCTCGGACCTGTTTACACTCCGCGGGGGGCAAGTTTCGGATAACCACTTCCGGTTTCATCGATCGTCAAACTGTTTACCACCGGCGGCGGCGGCTTCATAATACTATTATAGTTTTCGCTGACATAACGGTTATCTATTATTGGTGAATATTGTCTTTGTTGTATACCGCACAGAAGCTGTTTCAGTTTATGATCGTCTTGCAAATCTTGGCTACGAAAGGCAAAGACCCTGTGTTTTAGTTTGATTGTACAAATTAAGTTGCCCCTCGGCAACAAAGCGGGGCATAAATAACTGTTTCAAATTAAATCACCCAAGTAGAAACTAGGAGGAATGGAAATACGAGACTTTTGAAGGAAAAGCTTTACATTATTAACAAAAGCGTCCTCATTTTCTCTATTAATACGTCTTGAAAAAAGAAACCGGTACACCTACGATATTTTAGGTATAAAGTGGCCCATTTCCGAATAACTAAAAACATAACAAACCCAATAATATTAAGAAATCCGACCATTAATAAAAAATGGAAGAAAATCGTATATAAACTTAGCAACCGACGACTCTATATTTATAGTGATGACTCTTTGAGAAATTCTACTGACAATGAAAGAAACCCGGAAAATATTTAACTCGTAGCCTATATATACAAGAAGCCTGTAGAGATGATATTCCAAACCATTTTATTAGATTAAATGGTAGTTTTGTTTTTGATAATTTTTGATATTGAATTCCTATCCGAGTATTTCATTGTGTACTTTCGAATAAATACTTTTACGCGGTGGCGCGGCGGATATAAAAAAAAAGAGTAACTTAATACCGTTGTACGTGTCCAAAAATAGTTGGTATAAAACTCGCGCTCCTTTTTATTATTCCCCGCGGGAGTTTTTATCGGTTTTATTCCTTGCGGGAAATGGAAGTTTTACGGCCACCGCGGAGGAGGAACCAAATGTGCCCTTGTTTAAATTGAGATCTATTTATCGGGCAAAAAAAATAAGACTTTATTAAGAAATTTATAAAGAAACTAATAAGAATTGTTAATATCCTATAAGGATTCATAAGACATATTTCATGGATTTTGTTGTTTTGATGAAACACCGCTTAATTATACTTCTTAATAGCACTTCTAAGGAAGTCGTTATAACGGGCACGGTATGTGTGTCTTGAACGTAGCCCGTTATCGTTATAAACGGATAGTTTATTTATTCACGACGAAATACGCACGCATGACGCGCGCCTTCAATTTACTAATTTAGTAGTCATGTTCTTTCAACAACGTGCGACGTTCGTCTTCGATCGGTCACTAACGCCGGTATGAGTTTGTGAAAAAAAAAAAAGGGGAGATCACGTACTCGGACCGTTCATGCGGATACATTTTTCAAGCTTTTTCATTAGTTTAATGGCCTAGTCTGAAATCTACTTTATGGAATGGAATTAATCTTCGGGCTTTCCTACTCTCTTGGAACCGTTCGCTCTTACCTTCTTTACGCCAAATCGTCACTTCAGCACGAAGCCTCCAAGGCAAGGCACGTTCGTATGAAAAATTGTAGCTGCATGCAGTTGGTTGGTTGGGAACGAAAAATATTCAGTTCTTCTGTTGGTAAAAGAAATATTGACACAATTGGGTCTTTGCGATTTATAGAAAAATTCAACAAACAACTGTATCTATATTAACCAAATAAATATTAATCGGAGCCTCAGTGGAGATGGCGGTTCGAGTCCGTCCCTACACCCTGGATGTTAATATAAGAGTGATCGACAAAACTGCCCCACGCTATAATAAATAAAGAAAAAAAACTAATTTAAAAACTCACAAGGGCAATTTTTATAGAATGAATGAATAATTAGGCATGGACAAAAAAAAATTTCAGTATTCCATGTTCCTCCCGTTGGCTTTAATAACTGTCTCTAGCCCGAGATCTCGTGTTGCCTCCCTCGTAATTTCCTCCAATTTTTCCTCGATGACCTTATTTTTTGATCACATCTCTCTCCCTCTCCAGTACTTGAAAATCCAATTTTCTCCAAAGATAATTCTGTCGGATCTAAATCTGTCGGCTGAGGTGCGCGTGTCGGTTTTCGGTTGTGCATTATAAAGCAACCGACCCTTTAATCATTATCCCGGTCCCGGATCATTATCCCGGATGGAAAATTAACGCGTTCTCCACGGCAATCGTATATAAATTAGGGCGGATAATATTTGGAAATCCCGTCCTGCTAAAATGATGTTTTGCAACTCCACAGTTGGACGTGCATTACCGAGAAGGTATGAAACGAAAACTCCAACACTAAATAGGGATAAATGATCATCATCTCTCTTCGCGTTGATATTCGAGTGAATTCGCATAAAGGAGAAATGAAGAAAATATTCCAACCTAATACATAGTATCAGGCCCAATATAAATTTTCATTGTTTTTGACTACACAACTTAATTCAGATTAATTGGTTGCGTGTTGATTTATGGAGATAAATTGTCGGAATAAAAGACTGCCAGTTTTGGGGGAGAAATTCGTTCGGTCTTTGATTTATCGCAGTGTTATATTCTGTGGCCGGAGAGAGTTATAAACTGTCATCCAAGTGTTCCTACTAATTGAAAAGCAATCAACTTCGTTTTTATTACTGTAGTTAGGAAAAGCGATGGTGAGAGGGGGGTGGTGGTAGGCAGTTAATTGAATAGGGCGGTCGCTCCCTGGGGCCTGAGGCCGCCCACTTTGTTCACCCCGAATCTCCCTCAATCCCTCTGTCTCTCTCTCTCCCCTCCCTCTCCCCCTCTGAAAAATTAATTACGTTTAATTAGCGTTGAATCGGCTAAGCTTGTGCCGCGGCCGGTGGGGTTTGAAGCCCCACGGAGGAGACGGGGTCGAAATTGGTGTACAATGGTACACCCTTTCCAACCACCAAATAAACGCTAAACGGAATTGTCTTCGTTCATTTTCTTTTTAGCCGAGTCAGTTGATCACTTAATTAGTGAATATCGTCGCTGGATTTATGTTCCAATCTTCCTCCGATGTTTAAGGACACCCGAGGAATACAGTGAAATGAAAGTCATTTTAAATAAGTAGAATAATATCTTGTCTTATTTTGATTCTAAAGTCTTGATATATTTCAGTATCAAACGCGGAATAGTGAGACCGTTTCGACTCCCGATGTTGTCAGCCCTTTGGAAAGTCGTGTGGGAGGATATCCCAATTTCCTTTGGCATATTGGGGAGATTTCCCACATCCGCGTTTCTGTCTCTGTAACCAGTTCCACGTGTTTTCTTTAACAAAATTAGACCGCAGAAACGTACAGCGAATTGCCGTCGGTTAATTTTCATTTATATTAATTAAGAGCGACTTCATTTTCTTTTCTTTTATGACACCGCTTTAATTATCGAAAAATGTGTGTTGAAGTGAATTCTGTTTATACACCAAATTTCATTTATATACTGCCGGAAGTGGGAACCCGTTTCATTTACAATGGGCTGCCTCTCTGGAGCTCTCTGTACAATAATGGAGCCCATGTTGGGGGCGATAAGAGTCAATAGCGGAATCTATTTTCCACGGCTTTTATCTATCCCTCCCCCCGCCCGCTCTTCGCTTTACGCCCGGTCAGAAAGGGACGGCATTATTGGAGCGGAGTTTTCCCGCAGATGAGAAATGTGATCAGATTGACCGAGCCGCTGAATACACCCGCTTTTTACGTCCTATTCCAGCCGCCGCCAATTGCCTATCTCGGCACGCGCAGACCGCGACCTATTCCTTCGTGTGTTCAGTAAAGTGTACTACGGGAGGCACTGAAATGTATAAAAATTGCTCGGGCGGGGGGGGGGGATCGGTTTACCGTAAATTGTGTAAACAACCTCATTTAACGAAGTGGGCGCCCTGGATGTGCTCTACGTGAAGGTATTGTTGCCACCACTTCAGCGTTGGCACTTCACCTAAGGAATTGATGATTTCTGTATAATCGGTAACCGTGAACTCTAAACGGTTAAATTGAATACCCGATACAGTTGGGGGAATTTCATATTAGTCGCCTGGATATAAAAGAAAACGACGGGACAAGAGGCAGACATAATCTGCTTGTGGAAGTAAAATATTACCAACATTAGTCAACCTTGTAATTAATTTTGTCCATATTATGTATAGTAGGGTATCTCTAGGATTAGACCGAAGAGAATACATCTGGCGGCGTCAAATACCGGGTCACGCAGATCCGGTATTGACAAAGGGGAACGCGATTAATCTAGTAATAGTATAATGCCTTTTATCCCATAAAGTAATATTTGCGCTCGTGTCGTTTAAAATCGGAAAATATATTCGCTGAAATTGAAACTAACGGTCTTCGGTTTGCCCAGAGATAGAACGAGCCAATATAGGCAAGTGGTTCTCCATTACTAAGAATTGTGACCTTTCTTGTTCTAAACCGATCGTTTTCACCCTTTTCGCCCTTTTGGGCGCACGTTCTGTTAACCGATGGCACGGAAGGAAATATTCAATGTTAAAAATTATAGTTCGGTTTTTCAGCATTGAATCTGTAATTTTTTACAATACTGAAAAGATTTTTCTATTCAGGAATTCAGAATTACGATCACCAACTGTTTATTCCGCTCAACACTTTGAAAGGGGTTATTCTCCTATTTATTCGCTTTCACTCTTACTTCGCGTCTGAATCTTATAGAACTTAATTTTCCCAGGACTTCTCGTTAGGAACTTTCAGTTGCTTAGACCTAAGACGTGCTCTTACTGCCAAGTCTCAAGACCCTACTACAACTCTTGTCTCATTAAAATTTGAACTATTACTTGCGTTAAATGTGTGCAGACATCTCACTGAAAGTGGTGACACGGCATTTCCATAAAATTCAAAAAGACCCCACAGAAATATCTCACATGGAGTCTTTTTTACACCAAATTGTTTATTAATGCATTCTGTCTGTAGAACGTTCTGTAAAGTACACGTGTGCGCATTTAATTTATAATATTTTTTTTTTATTAAGAAGAATCCAATTTCTCAGAACAGACTGAAATGAACAGTATTCTGGGTCCGGAGGCGATTCATCACTAATGCACTCTAGACATCCACGTGTTATCCAAGGTACTCAAAATTGAGTATCCGCTAGAGTTAGATGACATTTTTTTAATTCTAAACCTCATTATACCGAAAAAATGTTGATACAAACTAAGCCGGGAAAAATAACAGATCTTGTGCACGTATTCAGTTGTTTCCCTTATTTCTCAAATAACAGTGCAAGGAACAATATTTCCGTTGTCTAGAATTTGCATTTAGATCTTATAATGTAATCCGTAGCCGGAGGACCGCCGCCCCGTAGTTCAATTCTACTACAGGAAGTTTAGGTCGAACTTAATTGAAGTTATCGAAGTGTAGGAGCGACCGCTTAAGACTTAATAATGAAAGCATTCATCGCGTTGTGGGAGGGAAATCGGGCCCTGGAGTACCGGCGGGCGTATTAATGCTTTACGTGGGCATTCAGATAGGAAAACCGTTCTCTCTCTCTCTCTCTCTCTCTCTCTCTCTCTCTCTCTCTCTCTCTCTCTCTGCCAATTCGCCAAAATGGCCAAAGTTTGTAGAAGAATAAACACAGGCCGTGAGCTACTAGGCTCCCGCAATATACCGCTGCTATTCAGGTACGGTTCGGAATAATAATACAAAGCGAATTATATACAATTTCTCCTCTCGCCGCAGCATTTCTCTAGTCAGTTAGCGATATAGCCGGTTTCCGATGAAGCATCCTGTCAGCACTCTCGAGACAGAAGTCGAAATCTATTTAACTTAGGACGAAATACGCGAGTTGAGACTTCGGAACAGTTTATTCATTGAAAGCTTTCGATTGTTGCCCACATAGTTTTTGTTAATAAATAAAAACTTTTAATACCGATTTACTCGTCTAATGAATTTCTAAAATTGGGTGAAAAGGGCAGTTAATACAATTTCGTTTGATGTAATTTAAATCTAAGTTTATTGCTCAATTTCTTGCTGACAGGTCTGATTGAAAATATTTTCCTAGTTACGGCCAACAAGCTAGACCGGATTCGATTTCTCGCTATCCCAGGTTGAATTGCGTTCCTAATATAGCGCGGTACTTACAGTATGTCGGCTGCAGATGAAGCATCCTGTCCGCTGAATGGAGCCAAATAATCGGGACGATATTTCAAACCCTTTGGGGGGACGGTCCAAGTCTCTGGGACATGGGGGTTGAAGGAGGGAGGGAGGGAGGGTTTTCTTCACGCCCTCGTTGTGCGGCACTTTACCGGCATCCGCTTTATAGAATTCGTACGTTAATGGTTGTCAACCCAGTAGAAAATTGCTATAAGCATTTTATAATTATTTGCTCAGTTTGCAATAAAACTGTCTCTTTGGATTTCCATTCAGTTTTTGTCTTCGTTCCCCCCCTCCCCCAGAAGGTATAGAATTAGGAATATCGAAACGGGGAATTGTTTATCCGGCCCAAATAGCCGTCGGCTCTTTTCCCTTCAATAATTCCCGGGGGATCCCTCCGGAGTGGGAATCGCCCACGTCGTATCCTCCTCCTCCCCCCCGGGGGAGTACCCGCCTCTTAATATTTACCCGGCCAACCAGTAAAGTCCGCTTCCTGCCGGCCTTGGACCCTCCCCCCCGCCTCCCCTGGGTTTTTCTAAATATTAACAGCCCTTTACACCTCGCCCCGTACGTTCCTGCTTACTTACTGCGACCGTTACGACTGTTCAGAAATTCCGTCCCCGCTTTGTTATGCGCCTTGTCAGATTTTTTTAAATCGGTTATGCCGTGACCCTCTTTTCTGGCCTGTCATCGTCCTCGTTCCACTCTTGCGATGGAAATTGGAGGAGTACTTTACCGTGTTGGCTAAGTTTTAGGACACGTAGCCATGTTAATAATGCTGTTCACTGTGACTACAAACTTTGTGTTGAATAATTATTAATTATCGTTCCAATATTGTGACCTTATTACTGACCCGCTGCCCACTGGGGGTCTGCTAGTTAACATAACATTCGCGGAAGCATAAATAGATAATTTTCAAGGGATAAATAATACATACTTTTTTTCGCGGTAGTGGAGGCCTCTCCCTTTCAATAAAACGTTCCCACCACTTCATATTACGGCCCAGGGGCTTAGGACGGAGTTTGCGAACTTTTTTTCCCCGTTCCTTTCCGACGATCCGCGACGGGGAATTACTTTCAGTCAAGTTGGCGACACTGCGTTGTGCATTATTTCCTGTCCTTGTTCGGTCTTCATTTTTGGACTCTCGGGGCCCTGAGCCCTTCCGGATTTTTTTTTTACCTTTTTTACCTTTTTTCGAGTAAAGCCGGCGGCATTATTGTCGGCCGAGATATTGTACCATAAAAATGGAGTCGCGTATAACTGGGCGACGACAATATCGTCGTCGGTCGCTCTATTTTGATAGAACTCAGGTACCGAGGTTACACAGACGAATTGTAAACTCTTACTATGCAAGGCGCTATTATGAAAGGCAGAGTTTCCGTGCAGACAAATCGCAGGACTGATCGGTAGGAATTTCTTTTTGAAAAAGTTTTTTAATCAGTTCATTTTTATCATAGGGCACTAATAAAGTGTCGCTACAGCGCTATAACACTACCGAATGTACGTTTTGGTTATTGATTTGACGTATAATTTCGGACGATATTAATTCGCAGAATGCGGTAGGAACCCGGTTGTGGTAAATCGTGGGCGGTAATCAATTTGAAATTGGCCGGAATCGGTCAGTTTCCCGATTTCCGCTTCGGTTTGGTGATTTATTTGTACGTTCAATTAGGCGATCATGTTTCGACCGGACGGTCTTAACAAGCGCCCACTCTTAATTAAAACAATCGTATCATTTTCAATCTCTAATTCTGGAATATTATTAATCGCCCGTTTGCATATTGGGAGTTGAAAAATTGGATTTCACGATAACGATATTTCCGTTATTAGATAATTAAGTGTGTTCGGGGAGTGATCCCCAAAAATTTATTTTGACAATGCTCGTGGCAAATATATTGAATTATTTCAAAACTTTATACTTTCTATATGTTGAGTTTTACTTTTATTGTAGCAGAATTTAATTAAATAATAAAAATTCCTTTAATTTCAAATTCAATATCGAGTTCTTGTTCAGGTATGTGATAATGAAATTGGTATATAATAACTGCTTGATTTACCTTTATTTTAGTTTGGGTTTGGACTTTTTAACTCTTGCGATCTTCAATATCTTGGTCTTGAGTTGGACAGGTTTCGGTGTTTCCGCCAATTGTCGTTATAAGTCCGTTCTAAACGAGCAGAAAGAGAAGAAAGTAATTGTTTATATAAGAGACGTAGAAGATCTTATCAAATATTTAGTTAATGACGCCCGAGCTTCATTAATCAGTTTAGTTTTGTAAAAGTAAAATTCAGTTCTGTTCAATTTTCTTTTTCAAATAAAATATTCAATTTGAAATCAATTGACGTTCACATAGAACCTACTGTCCAACGTTCATTGGAGTCACAACGGATGATGTCCGTGTAGATTATATCTCTTAATCAATACCGTCAGTAGTCAATTCCTCGCCTGTTAACCCTTTTATTGCGTGTTTGGTTCGCGATTACACGTCCAGTGCATTATTAAACTCCCGTTAGCCCTATAAATAGAAATCTATAATCGAGTCTGGCCATAGTTTTCATGGAGTGCTGTCTTTTTAGAAACGTTTTTTGGGGGTGTGTACCCCTCATGTCTTGTAGTAATATAGTAACATACAAGTATATGTAGTAATATAGCAATATATAATATAGTAGTAGTAGTAACACGCCCTTTAATTGAGTCCAGAAATGTTGACCTTATTCTTTTTTTAACTAAGAATACTATTTAATTCAGGCGTAGTTAAGAACCCTGATTTCACGAATTTATTGAAAATTCAAGAAACTATGTAATAAACTATATAAAGAAATAGGTCTATTCGTATCCGTTAAAGGCTAGAGTTCGTTGGTTGTGGGTTATGTGTTAATAGAAGGGTATTTATTTGTTGGTTAGTGTTTTCGTACTGAAAACACTGGGCCATCGAGAGAAAGCTTGATGATACGTCTGACAATTCGCAGGTGGGTTTTTTTCCCAGCGATCCAATATCTCCAGACAAGTGGATTAAGGTTTTTTTTTCTTTGCCAGCTCTTTCTCCTACCGTCAAAGCTTCAACCGTTCCACCTGTAGCCGGGTCCGCTTTCTACTAACAGTTTTTTTTTTTTTGTTAATAGTTCAGTAAATTTTTAGAAAAGTTAGCTACCATTTAATACAGTCAATTTGTTAGGTTTTATAATAATTACAATAAACTATTAGTTATCGCAACCTGTACTATTTTGCTCTCTGGTTATGGGCGAATAATTCAACGTAAGTTTTTTCAGAGATTTTCCAAAACAATTATAAACATTATATCAGAACTGATGTACTTTTTTGACAAGTACAAATAACGGTTTTTCTCTAATACTGTAGTTTCGTGATGTTTCTGTCTCCTCTCGCCCTGGTTTGGTCTTTTGCTAGACCGGGGTTTTCGGCCGCTCGCCATCTTCAGTAGCGCTGTGTTAGTCACTGTTAGCACTTTGGATGTTTTTTGGGCATCCTCACTGCCCACTGTCACTTTCACATGTACTGTGCAAGTGCTAACAGCGCTACTGAAGATGGCGAGCGGCCGAAACCGGTCTAGCAAAAGACCAAACCAGCAGCGAGAGGAGACAGAAACATCACGAACCTACAGTATTCCAACCCCTCGCAGACCACAAAACAGGTATATCAAATTGGTTTTTCTCTAATTTTCTTTTGCCCGCAGAACACATTGACGTGCCTTTGTGATGAATAACAAAACGTTATTATACTCGTTATTTATGCCTTCCTTACGTCCGAATGAGAAAAGTACATCACAACAACTGCAAAGGTTCTTTCTATCATAGAAAGAACGTAACGAGTACTTGTTTAATTACTTTTTTAATTTAATGAAAAGATTGGAACTACCGTACTGTATTAAATTCAATTTCTTATATTACGAAATCTCTGTCAATACGTTGAAAAATCATAGGGGGAAAATATAAACAGCATAACTGTACCTTGGGAGACCAATATATGGGGATTAGTTTATAAGTTAGTTTATGTAAAAGTATCGTATCCCTCAAGGTTCTCTACTAGCGATCACCTGAACCCCGACAACCCGAATAATAAGAGCACAACAGCCTAGTCGTTCTCGTTGAAAGAAAAATTATAGTAAATCGGTCTACTATTAATCTGAGAATATGGAATCAAGAAATGAAGGATAAATCCCGTGCCGATATTGCTGGTCTGGTGGAGGCATTCCGAATCGGCTTGGCGTAGTGTTCGGAATAGGTTTCCTTGGAGACGGCTATTCCTTAAGATTTATTGGGAGCTGACTTTCCCTCCACCCCTAGGGGTTGATCGTCTAAATGTCACGCTCCGCTGACAATTGGCTTCCTTCTGGTTGACGTTTGAATTCGATTTTTAAATTGGAGCAAAACCGTTTAATGAAGTGCCAATAATTTTCGGTTCGTTTATCGCAACCGATATCTATAATGGTTAATATAATAGGAAAAAATATAAACTATTATTAAAAAAAAAAACTATAATTGTAGTTTTTTCGTTCTTAAGGGCCATCTTTGGTCTAAGATAATATGTGTTTAACACACGTACACATTGATTCGTGTGCAATTGACGTTGAGTTTGTTTGTAAGAACGGTTTGATGGAATTGTTCCAATAATGTTCGAAAAGTGCTGAAACTAGTAGGGGACTGTTTTCTGTCATCTTCCTCTTCTCGGTCCAGATATCTTTGACTTATCTACATTTCTTATTTAGTTTGTCTTCATATTTTTCGTTTGCAGCAATCGAACAGAAATTCCTCGGACATATTGTGTTTCAGTATATAATGGGTCTTATCTCTCGTGATCGCAACCACTTTGGGTTAGGAAGTCGACCTTGGCCCAGTCGGAACTGTGTTTTAATATTGATGTTTCGAAGTTGAATAACCGAATAAATTTCAACAACTGTTTAATGCAATTCAGAATGCAAAACGCCTCATACCTTGGAGGTTGATCGAAATTAAGGGGGAAGCATGAAGTGAAAAATAATTTTTTAAATTTCTGTTTCCGGAATTAAATATCCAACTGTTACTTATTGTCGGTCAGTATTGATAATGCGTGAAAGCGTAACGCTACGGTTATATTTCAAGGGAAATTCTAAATTCGCTTTCCGACGGCCCGACTGAAGATTTTGCGAGCACCGGGTGAATATAGTATTATATTTGCGGTCCAGTTGTCGCATTGTCGGTAATGCGTCACAGGAATAGTCGATACGTTGGTTTTATTGAAATTTATATCGGCCCTCCCAATTCAAACATCCCCCAACCCTCCGGCCGGCTTTGAACGGGCCTCTCGCCCAATTCCAAACCCCCGGAGTATTGCATTCATTTGTCTCCCGGACCCAACAGATAAACTGAACCGAAGTGTTCAGTTCATGTTTTAAAATATTAAATTATATAGAAATTCTATCTAGTAATCGGGTACCAGTCGAAGAGGAACACATTCAATAGAAATGACTGATCCCATCCCGTAATACTCGTTTATAATTTATAAGACCAATTTTAAAATTATTTTCCCCTAGGCTATAATTATACTTGAGCGAAATGATCTGTTGAAATTCCGAGTTCACAATCGGAAATTTTAATGTATGCACTCTAAAGATTATGTTGCTACCGATCTGTTATTGCTAATTCAAGTATATGAAGTAGTCTATAAATGTGCTTTCAATTTATTAATGAAAATAGTGGGTTCTCAGTTGAATTTATAGCTTAGGATCTGGCAGATATTAGCCAAAAAATACTAGCGGTTGACTACGAACCTGAAAGGAAAAATATAAGTGCAAAGCGATCGATCTCGTGTAAAATACTCATTCGAGTCCCCCGCCCACGCCATATTTAAGTCAAGCTGTTTCTGAATTTCTTTGTAACGGGGCGTATCAATTACGTTAAAATATTTCTTTCTGTTTTCATCGGACAAAACTCATCGTTCGTAGTACAACCTTTCGGTGATATTACCTTCTGGGTTCCGTGCCTTTTTGAGCCCTAAACAGAGCTGCAGGCTGCGAACAATATCGAGCCCCGTATTCGAAACACCGGAAAATACGAATTTGCAGTACAAAGGGAAAACGAGACGCTTAGAAAAAAGGGGACTCCTCCTCCCTATTCGGATGTGAATAAATAGATAAATGGTTCGTCCAGTGTTGTGCCTATATGTATATGCATTAAGGGCGTGTACACGTGGTCACTTTTTCGTTCGTATCAGTAAAAAATCGAAATGGGCTTGCGTGCCCAGCGTATATTTTATCGAGCCGTTCCGGCCGGCGGAACTCGGATTTTTATTGAAGGGAATAAAGGGGGGGGGCCGGTCCGAAAAACCTGTAGAGCTCGGCTGTATTGCCGGTTTGCTTGTTCGGCCGATTTTCAGGCGCTATTTTCACCCTCTCAACCGCTTATCGAGCTGGGAATGTGTGAAATTGACGATTTCAGCCTACCGTTTCCGTTTCTATATTTCGGCGACTGTGTTTTTTTGCAGTCACAATAAATATAATAACGCTATGTCTCTTTCGATATTTATACAATATTTTTTTCCACCGTACAGTGAGTGTGTCCATTATATTGTACGCGAGGCTTTGCGTCCCTTTCGCTGAACTGTACTTGCTGAGGAAATTGTATTTTCTCCTTTACAGGAAATTAAATGCCCCTTTCTTGTTACACCGTACAAAACCTCATACATTCATACCCGCTCAAAGGAGGATGATACGAAAAATAATACATAAGTCGGTTGCATTGTCTGCAATATTGCAATTCGCTTCTTTTATCTGTTCTTCATACTCGAACGAGTAAGCGTTATTGGATTTCTTAGAATTAGTTTTAAAACAATCGTTGGGGTTTAAATCTCGATGAGGCCATTTCGCTTTAGGCTGTTTTCATGACGGATCCATTAGATCTAGTTTAATATATACCACGAGTTGTGATCTGCAGAGCTACGATAAATTGTAGAGTCCAGTCTAATTGGATTAATCCCTTTCAGGATAATTAAAAGACAAAGATGAATTTTTAAATCTTTTTTACTCTGCCGACGTTATTCTGTTTAATTGTTGAGTTGACTACATTCAGATTCCATCGATTAGAGTTGTTATATTCGGCAATTTGTGGTTTTATAAATGAGATTTACATTAGTAGCTGGGGGTCAGTAGAGAGCAACACACTGTTACTAATATAGTGAGGAACCAATATGTCTTCAGAGGCTAATATTGTCAGTGTACATAGCACAGACGCGAGTAAATACCTGTCTATATTACTAGCGGTTTACTGTCGCCATATTATATTATATGACGACGTCACTGTGATCCTCAAATCACTAGTGATGACGTCCGTTAATGGGTCGGTCAGTTATCTTTTCCCCATGTTTTAAGGAGCTACGGCCTTTTTTATGCTCTGAGCTTGTTTTTTGATATTTCATAATTTTTTTTAGTCTGATGCTATCTCCTCTAACAGCATATATATATATATATATATATATATATATATATATATATATATATAAGAACAAAAATAATAATACAGCACATAACTACTACCTCCTGTCTACTTGAGACGATATGTATATTTGGTATCATTTTTTTACCTTCTGTTGTGTTGCTGGTTTTTCAAGCAATTTTCGATGTATTTATAACTTGCCCTAGCGAGTTTAGGTTCATTTTTGTATTTCATATATCTTAAACATAGAATTCATTCTGTGAATCATTTAGGCTTATATTTTCCCCTGTAGATCATTGTACTACGTATTGCCATTTTTTGTCATTAATGCGCTTACAATGTTTCGATAAGTTGTACACTGTCTAAGCCCCGGAAAAATGGAGGAAAAATAAAGGAATGAAATTGGTGCAATCGGATATTATAGGAGCCGGCTGAAGTGGTCAGCTCTGTTAATAATCGGTTTCTTCCCCTATCTCTCCCCCACCCCCCCCCTCCTCCCCCCCGCCTCCTGTGACATCATCTCAGTTTCCCTCCTTTATTTTCACCGGGTTTTTCCGAGTAATTCGAGAACTCTTCCGTATAGCAGCCAGGAATTCGATTAGGTATAGATCTCCGTTGACACGTCCGAAACGGAAAAATTTCATCCGGGTATTTTTAGATCCTGTATACTCATTGTTATTTTTATCGAAAATTAATATTAATACTGTTATTAAGTGATTAGATACAATCTATCGAAATTGTATTGGATGTATGACAAGGTCAAACAAGTAAAATTTTTATTATACAGTATTTTAAAATAATAAAAGTTTATAAATACATTAGCAGCAAGGAACCGACTTGATTGTTGTTGCTCGATGTTAGTTCCAATCGTAAACAACAGATTGTGGGAGGTTTCGGGAAATTGGTTGAGGAGCGCAGTGTCGTGCTCTTATCACACGGTTCGAGATAACACAGTCTCTCGGCGGTGGAGCCCCCTCGCCCGGACCATTGTCCCGGACGACGATCTCTGTCGGGATATAACGGGAAATCGTCGGCGTTTGGGAAACCTAAGTTGGGACGCCGGTCAACTGTAATTTCGGGCCCTGGAACGGAATAGAAATCAACTGAAACTGTCTCATGAGAGGGCCGGGATAAAGCAATAATTTCCTTGCGCACTTTTGCCAGTCCTTCGTAGTCGGGACGATACCAGGTCCGTGTCGGGTTCTGTTCAGTTTTCCCCGATTGCCGTCGGAAATCTGTTGTGCGCCGTGGGGGCGGCAAATCCCCCGAATTGCCGGATCGGCTTTTGGGACGTGATGTGACGGAGGGTGGAAACAGGTGGTGGGGCCATCCGGGTGAGGGTTGGCGGTGGGAACCTGCTTGAATAAACTTCCGTCTGTAATCAATATCCGAGCGATGTCGGTACTGAACAATAGGAAAGTAATTTTGATATATCTTACTCGGTGAGATAAATAACATTTTAATACCCCGTTCTGTTTTGTATGAACATGAAAGTTCATCCGCTTTTATTAATACTAATTAATTTAATAACCTTTTTTGGTGCCGTGTGATTAGTGATGATTAATTTGTAATCTCTACAAAGGCACAGTTATATGTTATTATTGAAATCGGGGTCCTTATTTTTTAAGGATCTTCTTTGAACAATCGAATTCCTGTGGGATTTCTTAGTGTTTGGCAATGTTTTACTAATTTCTTAATCACTTATTTATTGTTTCCCTTGGAAATTTCTTTAATAAAATAAAATAAATTAAAAGCATTAACCTCATGCCCAGTTACAGTTTGGCAGAATAACAGTCTTATCTCGTTATATATCTTATCAAATGGAAACGTTTGATCCGATGGTGGTTGGCCGGATCCTGATTGCCTTTCCCCGATTTTTCATTGCTCCTCTGGGTCGATTTGCGGGGAAACCTCGGGAATATCTTTTCCTGCACAGTGCAGACTAACTTTTGCACTCTTTGAGCCCACCCGAATCATTTTCATTGTGCTCAGTGGCCTGAAAGTCCCTAAAATGATTACATTTTTCTTAAAATCGGGCCCGGTTTTACATTGCCAGAAACATATTTATGGTTTGGCAGTACTGAGATGTATGATTCTAGAGTGTCTAGGATCTAAATAAATAGCTTGACCACAGTCAGGGTTACGCCAGTAATCTCGTGAAGTGTCTATGAAAATGAAGCCAATCTGTCGGCAAATGGGTTGGGGTCGATTATACGGTGGGTGATGAAAACGAGAAATTATTAAAGGGGCTGGGCTCCATTTTTATTACCATCTACGCCCCGCAATAGGAACTTTGTCTTGGGGGTTGCTAATATCGGACTGACTTCTGGGTTCGCCGATTCAGGTCTATTCTGTACCAGTTTTCGGCGCCTAACGAATTTATTTCATCGGAATTGTTAGCCCCCCTCCCCCTCCCCGGGGGTGTTATGGGGCCCGTATAGAATTAGTTGGGCGGAGGCGTATCGTTTGAATGGCTCCCGTCGGCGTATATAATTCGTTTTCGTTTGGGCCAATTGATTTCACGAACGGAGCGAGCGGGGGAAAAGGAGAGGGCCAGGGGCTGAGGGGAGGGGGGGCTAATTGCTAATAGCCTTTCGCCTTACTTAATATTGTTTGCCCTCCGCATAGCTTCCCGCCCCCGCCCTTATAGCTGCCTCTAAATTGACGGATCTTGCAGTCTCCGACGTGAATAACCCCCCCTCGCCCCCGACTCATTTTCTCCGTCTTAAATATCACTGTCTCTGTCTTCAACACCGCGGGCACCACCCCCATCTATTGTAAAGTAAGTGAGGGGTAGGCTAAGGGCAAGGGCGTCTACTCGCGTAATTACTTTTGAGCGCCCTTCCTCTTCTCCCTCTTCTGTTCTTCCCTCTCGCTCCCGCTTATTATTTCTCGTTACGTCTCTTGTTCTCTGTCTCCCTTCACCTCGGGCCACCGCCCATCCCCTTTCCGACGGCCATCGATCCTCACTCATTCGTTTTCGTCCAGTGTGGTCCCACTTAGATCGAAGTTCGGTGAGGGATCGCATCCCCGTTGGACTCCTCTCCGTTTGAATTCGTACCACTTAGACTGCAACCGAGTTTTGCAGTTTTTAACAAATTCAGATAGATTGTGATAAAACTTTTCACAAATTCTGTCCAGAAAAAAGAGTTCGATTATCTGAACGAAATTGGGAATGTTGGATGAGAACGCATATTTTAACGATACACTTGATATGACCTAAACTAGATCATATTAATGACCTAAAATCTATACCGAATTCCTGGAAATTAAATATTATGCTTATACAACAGTCAAGTACTTCGAACTAAAATCTAAAAATTTATCGTTAAAAGGTCAAAGAAATTTTCTTCAGGAAGTCTCCGAAGGTTTCCATGCAATGTAAATCTGCAATAATTTTTTAAAGAAAATCATTCTTTAAATGAAGTACGGCATATAAAGGGGTCATTAGTATGAAAATGTCTGCAATTACCGTGAAAAATTAATACGGCAGTTGTTCATATTTCCTTCGTATTTTCCCCCGTCGTGATTTCGATTAGCCAATCGGAAAGAAGTCAAGTTTGAGCCTGGTTGCGGCCGAACCCTTCGGAAGGGACTGGGAGGGCAAATGACTGCGGCCGCCATTAAAACCGGGGCCCCAGTGCCGGATAGACACGTCCTCGGACTCTGCCACTTTACCCCGCTCACTTGCCGTCCGCTCTTATTAAGTGCGCTGCCGGCCGTCCCCTTCACAACGCCACGCCGCCCGTAAAGCCCCGGTCGTTACCTACGCGCGGCCTTTTTTTTTTTTAATTAAAGCGCGCAATTCCCTTTTTTATTTTTGTCTCCATTTATTCACCGCCCGTTCATTCAGACATCGTCCTCTCTCCGGGGACGGACGGTGGAATTTTCTTTTTTCTGCCCCGTGACGTCGGGTCGCTTTGAATTTTGTCGCCCTCTTTTTTTTTTCAATGTAATTTGCAAGATGGTTTGAGAAGAGTTATAGGTTGTACCGGGCTCGAGGGGACTTTACTTATTCTACTTATTCCATACTCGCGTTTCGGTCTACTTTTGCACCTATTCTATCCGTCAGTAGCTAGAAAAAATGGAAATTTTCAGGACGTTTAACCCGTATTGTTCCCTTATACTCCTTATATACGTGTGTACATTTTGTGTGCCTGTATATACTGCACGCTGTCTCGTCTGTCTTTTTTCTTTAAACTGGACTGGCTCCGTTTAATAAGTGTTTCGGATTCTTGACATTCCTAACCATCACCCAGCCCCATTACACTTTATTCGATCTAAGGAAATACATGTGAAGCAAATTGGTAAATTCGCTCCGACAGTGTTTAAATTGACATTAATTTAAGCGTTCCGGGGAGCGTTTTCAATGTCACCGCTCTTGAGCAATTCGGTTTCCGGACATGAATCTTATTAGGTTTGCATTTTTATAGATAACTTTTCAATTGGATACCAAGAGTATACCTTCTTTAAATTATTTCAACTTTGTTGAGCTAATCCTTTTTAGAAAATTAATTTTATCTTACGCCGTATACCTTCACTTCGCTTTCATTTGGGCATTTGGGTTTTCGGAAACATAATTATTTAGCTATGTGAATTTTATGGTTAAAATACAAGTTTGCTAATTGAGTTGGTGATTTCTGACGTGTGGCTAATTGCTCTAGGATAGGGTTGCCGATGGCTCGTGTTGCTATCGATTTTGCGGCGTTATATCTCTGGACACTAATTCGGAGTGTCCCGAATTAGTGTTGATTCTGATTGGCGGTTTTCATTTCACTGAAATCTCTGCCCTTCACTATACTCGACGTATATCCATTATCGGTTAATAATAATAAGTTTAGGCCGGACGGTTGAGTGTAAAAATAGAGTCGGCCGGTTTCCAAAGTTCAATTAAACCCCGGTATACAACAATCAGTAAAGCGGAAAGCGATGACAAGTATTTCATGTATGTTCAACTAATATCAAAATTTCAGTTAACAAACACGATTATGTACGGAAATTTAGGCCGTTCACTAATAAAATCCGCGAATGTTTGGGATATTATCAGTTTTCAGACCTTCTGTCTCCGGTCAGTTACGCGATCCCATTTAAATTTATACACCTCGCAAGTGTTATAATGAGTTATAAGAAGAATATCTAGACCGTAAGTAATGGTTGTAAATTTGGCCACCTTTTTTACATTTTGAATTTTTTTCTCTTTCAAATTTTACGATTCTTTCACCGTTTCTCATTTCTTTTTTTACTTAACATCTCCGGCAAATTACTTGTCTTGCGTAATTGCGCGTATTTACTTGACTTTTAAAATTTAATTTAGAGATTTAGAGTTGTGAAAGGGCGTCGGCGGCCGTCTGTGTGCGCGGAAAAGGGCGCGGAACGAGGACGGGCAAAAACGGAGTCTCACTGAACGTTTGATGTTAACCTTATTTAACATTCGACGCGCCGTGTTTATTTATATAAATAAAATTACGCAAATTTAACCGGATTACACTTGAATCCAGTGATACTGAGTCTTGTATAGAAAAGTGTAAACTGAGCGTATAGATTAAATTTTAATTAGTACACTCTTAGAACCGGATGACATTTGACATGTCGCCTTCGGCTGAATTATTTAATCCATTACGGGAGTCTCGTACAAGTAAAAAAAAAAACAGACTAAGGCCATTACTGAAAATTCAATTTTACCCCTCTAGAGCCGAAGTTTTGAACTCTTGAGAAGTTGCTTGCGGAGGTTGTGCTCCATTTCCGGAAATGTTTTAACCGAGCTGCAGCCGTATTTATTCGCTTCTCCTACACTGGAAAGTTGTCCAATTTGGGCAAGAATTATTTGTCCACTTCGGTAAGGTTGAATTTTTCCTTGGGGCGGCAGCTATTCTGTCACCATGCTGAGTGCGTATGTGCACAGTTAACAGTTTTTTTGTTGTAAACTCCGTCAGTTTAGTGTGACTTGATTGTTGTTTCAAACTCTATTTGGGAAATTTCGTTTTTTTATTCTCATTATACCAAGTTCCTGTCGGCACTTTGGTCCTCTCTCAATTTCCGATTACAGATTAATGTCCTCTTTGTCCAGTTGCAGTGACAATTCACAAATGACAATTTAAAGAAGAATATATTTCAAATTGCTTCCATATATATATGTGCTTCAGTGGGGTCGGTCGATATTATTGCTGATTAACCTAGAAATCCGTGCGAAGGTCCTAATGCACCAAGGGAAAATTCAATTTCCTACCTAATTTCTCTTTTCCGCTTCTCGTTCTCGACAACAGTGCCTGATCCCCCCCCCCCTCACTTGTAGGGACTTCGTTTCTGATTGTGGTCGATTGGACATCCCTCAAGGAATCAAAGTCACTTTAGCCCGTCTTGTACTTATTTTTGAAATGAAAATTTTTTAAAAAATATTTATTTTCACATTTGTAGCCTGCATAGTAATTTCTAACTTTTTCACACCCGAGTTTATGTGGGCTGTCAACCACCCGGCTTAGTATGTACAGTGTTTTATTAATATTAGATCTAATCACCTCATTCAGCCTCTATACGAAGGTCCCTTGAAGGTATAAGGTTTACGACTTTTTAACGAAATACCCTACCCTCTATCTCAGGCATAATTTAGACAAAATTGTCGGGTTAACAGTTGTGTTTTATTCGATTGTTAAGACTACACGAGATGGTTATGTTGATCCATTAAGGTTACACAACAGTCGTAATTTCCTAGGAATTGCTCAATAATTGTCATCTGCAATTTCATGAGATGTTTACTTGCTGAAGCTCGATTGTCAATGCACATCGAAAACAAAGTCCGAATCACCCATGTCGCAACGCGTTGCGCTTCGTATTATTCCCTCATAGAAATATTGCATAAAAGGGAGTTATGAGTTCAGAGACCTGAGAACGCACCGTACTTTAGGATAACGTTTTCGAATAAAATAAACCACCTGTTGTAATAAGGCTGACAATAGTACCTGTTTTACCCGACTGTGAGGTTCTCCCCTTGATCCTGCCTATAATTAACCCGCAGGGGAGGGGGGGGAAAGTTGGGGTTGTCCCTGTCTAGCGGTAGATAATAATATAATGCGGTGTCCTAAGCTCAATGGCCGGTGTATTGTACGTCCCGCTTTCACTGCATCCAACCAGTGTTGCTCTGGAGATAATTTGATATGGGCTAAATAACATTATTCGGGCTTTTGTTAATCTACCAATAATTCAACTAGATAACAAGTAATCTCAAACATTCCGCGTCTGTAATATCGTTTTTTTATTCAGAAAATAAGGTCACAGTCGGGCGGGCTCTGTTTTTCAATGTTCCCGTTTGAAACTCTTAGTCTTAGATGGTCGGCATATTTTACTGTCGCTCGAGCGAGGCCCGTTTTAGGTTTTCGACTTCATTTTTCACGTCAGTCGTCGTGGAAGTGTTTCAAATGTCTTCAAATTGATCTCTGAAGCATTGCCGTCTTTCTCGGCGTGTCTCCGGGTGCTGATGAATGAATCGGGTGCCGAAAGATAATCGACTTTTCTGGAGCACTGGTGCAAACAAACGAGAACTCAACAAAGTCTGTATTCTAAATTGAAAAAAAATAACGATTAAATATTTAAAATTTCAGTATATAGGCGATGGTCGCAGAGCTAGAAATGATAGGCTCGGTTATTGGACTTAAAAATACACCCCTATATAAGGAATGTCAACAGAGCGTCGTTTCTTCTCTCGAAATTGAATGGAATATTGTTCGAGGAGGCGGTCCGAAGGGAATTCGGTTTGTCCGCACTGAAAAAAAGGTTAAAGGATTTATTAAACAAACCGTGGGGGGGGGCCTCTGTGAAATTGGCTTATTGACTGAATATTAAGTTAACGGGGGCAGTAAGGGTATTAGGTAGGGGCCGAAATTTACACAGCCCGGGAAATTGTTCTCTCTTCCCAAATACCAATTTTCATTATCTATAAGTTATTCAGTGCGTGATTTATGTCCACCTCGCAATAAGGCCTGGACGATTTTTCGAAAGGGCGCAGGTCGTTTTTCCGTTCGCTCTTCTGCTCCCTTTTCTCTACGATACTGACACTCGAAGTGGACTTCGGCGCCGTATTGAATTTTCTTCTCCATTCCTACTGTGTCGTTTTTCCCGGGGAATCTTCGTTAGGAATGCATTTCCTCGTTTACGAGCGCAGCGTCCCAGCCAACGTTGAGCCGTTCGCGTTGTCTACTGACGGAGGGAGGAACCCAGTACGGGGGGGAAACCTTAATCCACTTTTCCCGAGGTGGTACTTCTCTGGGAAGACCCGTTTTCCGGGAATTGTCTGTGCCGGAAAAGCGTCTCGGGCGTTGTACAGGACGGCGCTTTCTGTTGTCACAGGCTCTCTTCGACAAACAACGTGGCCTTCACAATTAACGTAAAACAATGTCGGTACAACATTGTACCAAGTCAACATCGGTCCCTAGGTGAAACTTGAAAAATCGAAAATTCTCGAGATTTCAAAAAAGTATCGAAATTGTCCATATTTTCATTTATTTGCGCGCTGTGCAAAGCGCGGACAGTGGTGAACTTTTACGGAATGAAACTTTTCCGATAATTGGCTTTCTCTCCTTTGTAAATGGCCGGGAAGCTGAACCACGGTCTTCAACATTATTTCTCGGAATTCTGAGAAAATTGCCATCGTTCTGAAATCAAATCGACGCCGAAGTATTTGCGTATATATTTCTCGTCGCGGGTAAAATGAAATAATTTTAAAATACTAATTCGCAACTCGACCAGTGGTGCTCATCGAAAATGTCTTCTTGCCGCGAAAGATGCGGTAAAAATCTGAATAGGATTTAACGAAGTACATTACAGGGCATCTTAGTAGATTTCTTTCTGAAGTAATTTTTATTCATAAAACTTTTTGTTAGCTGTGTCCTTTCAAGAAGAGAGTGGAAAGAAAACTTTTCCGTTGAATAAATCTCGATGATGATCAACAAGGGAGGGAGGGGGTACTTTGCGTTTGACAATGGGTCTAGACCATTTCTTATTTATCTCGCTATAGAAATTAGTAAACCAATTTTTAATTGTTGAATCGGAACATTGCTTATATTCCGTTAAGGTATATTTCTGGTTTATAAATCTTGAATGCAATTCTAGCAGTCACTTTTCTTTTCTGCATTTTACACTGTACAGTCGGGTTGAGGGGGTTGAATTCGCTCCAAGATATTATTATTTATTCGCCGTCTGTTCTTCCGGATAAAAACAACCCGTCGGTTTTGCCGCATATTGTTATTATTGTTGGACGCATCGGCCGCGAGAATCACTTCCAGTTCCATTTTCTCGCCCCTAGGCCGGAAACCCCGTTAAAATATTCCGCTCGTTGCCTCGATTTGATTTTGCCCAACGAATTCAGTACACAGAACACCCACTCCCCCCTGAAGCTCCGTGTACTGTTTATTATTTGACCTCTTGAACCATTGAACTGGGTCACGATGCCTGACCTACATTTGATAAATACCAGTAAATTCTTGGTAGCGTCCTAATTAAAAAAAAAGTATTCTGTAAAACAGAAACTAGGTCGAAAATACGCGTTTTTACAGATCATTTGTTACACAGTGGTCATACGGCAACCGGCAATAAAAGATGTATTAATCGGGTTGAATAATCGGGCGAAATTATTATACATTCAAGCACTTAAATAGGCAGTCCGTTGGGACTAACTGTACGGCGCAGATTCCCCCCGGAGCATTGGTGAACACGATGAGCTTGAAAAGTCGAATTTCGTATGCCCAGAACTTTAAACCCTCAGCAAGTCGCCTATTAATATTATATGGCAATCGCTGACGACTTTGGAAACACGGTTCAATTACGTGCCTTAGATAGAACAAATTAGGTGTATATTATACAGAACTTTCGATTATCACCTTTTTAAAAAAGTATACGAGTTATATTGGCTTCGTTAAGATGTTCTTGTGACATTAATTGTCCAATCGTTCGGGTAGATTTCTAACGTATAGAGAATGTTTTAGGATGTTTTTTTTTTACAATATTTTTTCTATTGTCCAGGGAATATCCGTGCGACCACTACACCGGAGTTATAAACGTGACTTTGATGAACACCGGATGCCCTCGGAGCCACGTCCAAGAGACAGCTCTTCAGCTCCTTCAGCTCCTGGACAAGAGATTCTTCGGCCCGGTCGGTCCTCTGCCGCCTGAAGGAGACCTGCTCGGTGAGTCCCTTTCGCTCTTTCTTTCGCTTTTTTTTCAGGAATTATTTCTAGGTATACATCAACGCAGAACGCCAAGGCTACGTACAGTAGTCCATCTGGATAGCACTATGATTTTCATCATAAATTTTTACCGCAGAAAAACTCCGGTTTTATTCCCTTTTCTCAATTTTCTTACTGCGTCTATTCATCGGTGCATATCTTAAATGTCTTAAATATTTACCTTTAATATGAAATAACCAACGACTCAGTATTATCAATGAATATGATGTTGGAGAATATCTCCCAACTGCGACTATCAGAAGACGAATACGAAGAGAATATTGATAAATGTTTATTCCTTGATTAAAGAAAACCCGAAGTACTCCTTTCGGTCCATTATAACGAATGACACATCCTTATACCTCATTGAATATTTTCTATTCACGTAAACTGATTTGTATTATGGCCGTTATTTCGGGCGGATTTCCTGAAGTATACTTTCCCATATCATAAAGTTGAACTTTTTACTTTCATATATAATTTTCTCACAATTAAAATTAGTATTATTTTTCGCTAGTTAATTAAAATTCATCGCCAGTAGACTGAAATTTATAAATACGGTATATTTTCTATATACTATACTAGTTGAAGTCTCTGTGATCCTCATTAACATTATAAACCGCCATTTTTCTTGGTCAACAGTTCTTAAAAGAAATAAAACGGACGGTGTTCCTCCTTTTCACGACGACAGAGATTTACACATTTGAGATGAAAACTGTGAAGGTAAAGGCTTTTAAAAGCGGCCACAACTTACAATATTGGCCGCATTTTCGATACCGGGAAACCCATAAACAGGGCGTGGAAGAAGTAGAAACCTTTTCCCGCCCATAAATCCTCACCCGAGTTCAATATCTGTTCATTCTATTGCCCTGGAAGCTACGCCCGGACAGATGAAAATCCAGAAGCTGAAACGGGATAAGGAAAAATTTCCCGTTCGGAAAACTTTTTTTTTATACTTCCGGCGGATTGGAATATATCATTGGTCGTAAGAAATAGAGCGTTGAATTAAGTATGGGAAACAGTGATGACTAATCTTATTAGTGCTATTATAAGAAACAGGATCTACGTCATCTAGTTATTGGGACGTATCGATCGTTAACACTTTATATTATTCGTCGATACGTTGGTGTTTTTCAGTTTTCCTAAAATTAAATGAAAATATCCGGACATCATAAATTCGACTGTTTGAAACATGTTGCTGTAGGTTTCGAATAGACGTCCCTTCAATCATATGCTCTGCAACACTGACACTATACTATGGAAGTAGTGCGAATACGTTCAAAAACACACCTGTAAACTATTACCAATATATTCTCTGGGCACATTTGCGTTTTCTGATAATCTAATAAGAATGATAATTAAATTCTGGAATTCAATCCCATTAGCTTCAATATTCCTCTCGTATGTGTGTGTTCGTGTATATATATATATATATATATATATATATATATATATATATATAGAGAGAGAGAGAGAGATTTCTACCTAGGTTGTCCGTTCAGGGTCGACCTTTTTCGACCCAATTTAAGTGTTATTTGACATCGTTAAGTTTCCCTGCTTTTCCCTTGCCTAAGGGTCTGAATTTGGAGAGGGAGTCGATGCATTTAAGTTCTTCTGTTTGACTGCTCTAGTTCCTCAATTGGGATAAGCAGTATTTTAAAATTAGATTTAATCTACTGCATGCGCTCAATAAGGGTGGGTTTTGGTCTAAAAATAAATTCCATTAGACTGGGGCTAATTATAATTTCATATTGTCAATTTTCTGTTTTCTAACTCTGGTCCATTTAATTATAATAGCCTTCTGAGTTCTCGCACGCGCAACGACACTATTGCAATATTATAACGCAAAATATATTGGAATGAATTTGGGGATGAAAAAAATCTGTTTTTTTCTGAACCTTTGTTTCCGTAGGAACCCCCTCCCCCACCTTCACCCTCAGTCCTTTTGTCCGCCCCATTGTTTAGCCCGCATAGAACAGAGGTTTCGGGTCTCCTTTTGTAATTGTTTAATCTGCCGAAATAGAATTCTTAGTAGAGATTCTTATTTTAGAAGGGACGCGGCTAGGTCTTTTTTTTTCTGGTTTTCAACCCCTGATCCGACAGGGAGCGCCTACCCCCTCGAGGAATTCGGCCTCGATGATACAGAGCCAAATATCTTTCAGTTTCACGAAAATGAACGAGAGGGGTGAACTGCTTTTATATCTGCCGACTACACTCTATAATGACACGTACCTAATAATACAACGTGTCAACGCTACCGCACCGTAAACGTTCGGCTTTAATTTCTATCTCGTCCTTTTATCTTTGGTCCAATTTAAATGGAAATAAGTCTTTCCTGAATTTAAATTCTCCCCCTGTAATGGCTTTCTAGATCACTGCTAGTGATCGCGGCACATTTAAGCTAGAACTGTTACGAATTATAGTTGCGACGACAAAAGTAACAAATTTATTAAATACGGTTGTAATTTATTTTATACAGCGGCTTACTTTTAGCACATTTTTTCGTTTAAACCCGCTAAACATTAACTTACTTATGCTGGTATATTAAAAACGGTTTAATTTAAATAACAATCGTTTACGTTCCTTTTGTTATAGAAAACTATTGACACTAAGTTTCTGATCACTATTTTCGTTTCAATTTTATTCAGCGTTTACATCGTTTTTATTTTATGTCTCTGCTCTCGGTTTATTCTTTCCTAGAACGGTTTCGGCCGCTCGCCAACTTCAGTAGGTGAATATTCCAAACACTCAAAACGGGCGTTGTCAATTATTTACTTTATATTTTGAAAGGAAAACACTGTAAATTAAATTCGGAATCCGGCCCGTCGATGTAACGGAAGCATAATTGTTATCGACGCGTCACGCGCTTCCAGCCGCCGACGAAAGGTGTTTTCAGCTCGATGATGTCGTAATGAATATTCATTATTTGATCGGGCGAATTGAAGGACGCGTATTTTGCATTCGATACGAGTGAAAATAGGGCCTTGGCGAGCGGTATTGAGAGCGGAGACAAATTACCGATGGTAAACAGGCGGCGGAGCCGTTTTGGGAAATGTTTTTCTGAAAAATTTGCCCGACACAATCTAGCACTTTTTCTCTATATTTTTTTCTCCATAAATCCCTAAATGTTTGCACTTGTCCCATATCCTTACTATTTATATCAGCGTAGACGTCTCGCCCAGATTTGGATATTTGTTTTCATTTCTCCGTCGGCGCGAACTTAACGACTGTCAGACGCACTAGGGACGCCTGACAATAATGGAACTGACCCGCCCCAAACGGGGGGGGGTGGGGGGGGCCGCCTCAATATTCTTCACATTTATCGACTCCTATAAATTCGCTCGGCGCGTTACGCAATTCGGTCTGTCGGCGACAGGTCCCCCCCCCCCCCAATGTCGGCAAGAAATTTAATTTCAAATATTCTTCCTAAAAATAGCCTCTCTTTGCGGTTGTAAGTTGAGGGGTGAAACATGTGTTAAATCTAGTACTTTGAAACTATCAACAGCGTTAGAATACAGACGATTGATTGCGATTGTCTCGATGTAATTTTATAAATGAAAAAGTCGTCCGTTTATCTATTATTTTGGGACCGGGGTGGCCATTCATCTTCTTCAACCTTAGTAGGCCGGACACTGAATGTTAAATAGGTCGCTTAAACCACCTAGCGTAAGCGGCTCGTTAGTGCCCAATGAAAATGTATTTAGCGCTCGGTATGTGTGTCTGTCTGTGTGTATATCCTGTTCGTTGTTCGGTTAAATCACGAAATGTGAGACGCTATAATGAGTGAGTGGAACACTTGGCCGGTAGATTAGCGAGCTGTGCAGGTGATGTTTCCTATTCATGGGGGTGAGGGGGGCCCGTGTCTTAACTCGTAGTTCGCGTGCTCCGAACCATCTGCGCGAAACCGGCGCCCCCGTTACTTTATTTGTCCAACAACCCTCCGCCTCTCAGGCAACCCCTTATAAAACTGGGGTGTAAAGTGAGAGATAAAAGTTAACGCTTTTATTTGTCTTGGCCGGAATTCAAGATTTCTCAGCGAAGCTAAACCAACCGTCCAATACCAGTCAAGAATCGGATATCGGCATTACGGTGCCGTCATATGGCATATATACAACGGTGATGAAGAGTTTAAAAAGGGTGACATAAAGAAATAAAATAAACATGTACGCGTATACATTAGACACTCAATATAATTATATAAGGTTTTTTAACCGGGAATTTTCATTGGCTTAAATTTTGGGTAAATTAACATATTTTTCTTTGTTCATGAATATTCCAATTCTTCAATAATCCAGTTTAAAATCTTAATAAGGAATAAATAAGAGCTGAAAAAATGTATTGGGTTGACAACTAAGTAATTGCGGAATTCACCAACAAGTGGCGTTGTACATATTTTTAAAGTACGTCGATATCTTTGCACAGATAAGATACATTCAGCTTCTCTGCAATGTCCCCTTGTTGAACTGCGGCGATCCGATTCAACAATGGCCTTTATTCGGTCATCATCGACCTCCACTGGACGTCCAGAGCGCTCCTCGTCTTTTAATGGAAAATCCCCCGACCGGTACCGACACTGCCGTTCTTTTAAGGCTTCATCACTCGTACACGGCGTACAACTTTTTATGAACCGGCGAGGCATTTGCGAAAATAAAAAAGCGAAATGTGACGGAAATGCTCACTTCGGTTCACCGTGTTTTAGCTTTTTATACACACACACACAATTCGACCGGTCAATGTAATTTTGATACCGAATGTTTCAGAAAGGACCGAATAATAACGTATCGAAGAATCTTATCTGTGCATAGATGTTGACTTACTTAAAAATATGTACAACGCCACTTGTTGGTGAATTCCGCAATTACTTAGTTGTCAACCCAATATTCAATTTGATTTCTGTAATAAAAAGACAGCATTGTTGAACTGTCCAGTGATTTCCGTAATGAGAGAAAATGATCTGTAAACTGTAAAATAATCACGTTTCGGAAAATTTAAAGCGTTGTCCCTAGGGTATAACAGCGTTTCCTGGCGAGTTACAGGACGAGTACGCAAAATTTACATTCTCAGTTGAACCGGCTATTGACTATTTGTTGATCGGCATTCATTACCGTTAATTAGATGTAGATCGGAACGAGTGAGTTGTGCGGTGGGCGGGGTTAATGAGCTAGCGGTCGTTGTCGCCCCTCCCTCCCTCCCTCCCTCCCTCCCTCGTTAGACGGCCATCCCCCAATTAGAGGTAAGCCCCAATTCGGGGGTCAACTCCAGACAATCCCTCCTCTCCCCTATCCCGTGTTCACGCTCGGCCGTTTATCCTCCGGTGAAACGAAACCAACCGGAGTCGCGTTTGGACATCGGTTGTTAGATCGCGCAAATAATATTTCATACGCGTATGGGGAAGTGAAAAATGGCGAAATTGAAAACATCGCCACCGCCTCGTGTGTCCCACCTATTGAAACACAAGCCCCATTGCACTGGAGGGCTCCGGAGCGGAGACGTTTAAAATTCGTCTTCGAACTCGAGGGCTCCGCTACGGAGACGATGCGAATAATTTTCAGTTTTTAACGCAAGGACAAAAAAAAATCGTAAAAACTATTTATAGGATATTTCGCTTTCGGTGACAAATGAGGCGGTGGCGGCTCGCGGATTATTATGCTCTCGATAACAGCATACAATCGCGGTTTGAGCAACATTCCGCGCTCGGATGCAAATTAGTTAAGTCCTGTTATTCGGCAGTAGAGTGTATCGGATTCGAGTTTATCCGTTGAATTCATATTTATATCCCCGATATGGCAAAGAAAAGAAAAATTTGTGAAAACTATAGCGATATTGACAGTAGTAGCGATTAATTAGAATTTGAAGTTTATAGCGAACATAATGTAAATAATATAGACGCTCTTAGCCGCGATAACGCGGACAATATTGAACTAAGCTATGAATCGGATTCTAACGATACGACGATGCATACCGAGAATTGAAAGTGATATCGAGGGATCTGAAAGTGATACAGGAGAAAATGTAGAAGACACATCAGATTCAACTGAAAATGACTGAAAGTAGATAATATTCCATCTCCTGTGGATTTCGATATTTCACCTCCAATTGCCGAACCACAAATTTCCAACCAATATAAAAGAACCGTTTTTTTCGATTATACTTTACGGATACATTGATTGATTCCATAATAAAAGAGACAAATGATAATATGTCTGGTACGAGTTGCTGGTAATATGAATGAAAAAACTTCGAGTGCAAAAGGCTAATTGTAATGATAAGTTTGATGCTATTCTAAGCAACAGTTACGGTCGAAAACAGAACTTGGTTGCGGTTAGTAAAGTTTGAGTTCAGCGTGTGTCTGAAACATGAACACTACATAACTACCCTTTGTACAGTGGGTTCTGTCGTATTCTCTTGCGTACTTCACTCTTGGAACGGTACCGGTGATTTTCTCCGAATTCCGAATTGATCGAGGTACAAACGGACGATCTGGCCAGCTCGCGTCGAGAGTTCGCAAATTTTGACCTTTCCTTTTTTTGGCCGGGACGGGAAACCTTTGAGCTGGCGGGCGGAAGAAAACTCGATAAGGAGACAACGGGCTCGGCGCGAATATATAAACGCGAAATGGGCAAGAGGAAATTGGTCTCGGACAAGGAGAAGAAGCGGGTGAGGGAGAGCGGAACGACTAGAAAGGAGAAGGGCGAGTAGGCAAATCAAATAGCGAACCAAGGGCCAATCTCGGCCCGTACACTAACCGCGCATCACGACATGAAAGGGCCTCTCGGGAGGGACGATTTCCCTCGGATTTTCACTGAAATTACCATGAGTGTCGATAACTTACATCGCTCGTTTCGCTCTTACAGCAAGAAAGATTACTCTCCTACCTTCCTAAACAGTACGATGGGGTACATTTTGCATAGGGCCTATACAACGGGGGATGGAAACTATTTTCCTGTTTTTCCTCCTCACGTTTGCCCCAATAATTTAAAACCAATTAGACGGAGTTGTTATTTTGCTACGCGGGAAATATTCTACAATTAGGCCGAAGGAAATACTCTGGCCGTCTGCTCGAACGAAACGAGAAAATGGAGTCTGGATGATTATCTCGTTTATGTAAATGTTTTCTCGGAGGAAAGTCAGTTCTTAGTAAGGAAAAAAATCGTATTAGTTTTCTAGATCACAAAATGCAGCAATGTACATTTGCAATATTTTTTGCTACGCCCGGTTAATTGCCCTTTCGCGAAACAAATTTTCTTCTATGGGATCATCGAAACTATGATACTTTACTACCTTGTATAATTAAGACTGTTTTCTGAACCATAGCGGACAATAAGGAATACCTCAAACATGCGGTATCGGGATGTAGTATGAACTCCCACGAAGGGGTTTTCTGTGTATTTTCGATCTGTTACGATGATTGGTAGTGTGGGCGGTAAATTTATGCAATTGCTCTACCGTCGTGAGGGAAGCCACAGATTTAGATCAGTCGTTGGGGACTCTTATAACCGACGGTTAACGGAAAGTTGTTGAAACTTAATTGGGAAAAAAGCACGGCAGGATGTAGAGAAATATGCTAAACGACTGTAATAACCGACGCTGGTTAATTTGAACTGGCTTTGTTCTTCTCGGTCTACCCTCTTTGGAAAAGTCCGTAACTGTGGCAAAGTCTGCACTCTTTGAACAAACATTAACGTTTTAAATTATGCTCAATATTCTGAAATTCCCTAATTTTGTTTCCTGTTAACGTTCGCCCCCCCTTCCTAGAATTCTGGCTTTATCGTAATAACTGATTAGTGGAAAGTATATTGGGGACGGTTTATCTGGTCGAATTGCAGACCTGATGAAATACTTATCACACTTATCTATTGATCGCTTTAATTAGTATCTATTAAAATAGTGAAGAAATACTGAGGAGAAATTGCAAATTTAAATAGATCATTTGTGCGCGGATCCACTCCAGATCAGCGAATACAGTTGGGAACTGGTTGGAGATAAAGTTCAGATATAATAAGGCGGCCTCGACCTGTAAAAGTGGCGGGATGCTCAAATATAATGAGAGTACCTTCGGGGCGAGCAGCAATTTATTTGAGACTTTGTATCTCAGATTTTCAGACTTGTCTCGAGTGGTTTCTATTCGATAGATTTCAAATTATCGATTATTGCAATTGGCAGGCGTTAACCGATACCGAATGAATGTATTATTGAATTCGATGCATTTATAAACTGGATAAATATTTTGCGACGCCAAACCTTCGATATACTCTCTCAGTAAAAAAATTGTTAGTATAACATTTATTTATACACGTCGGCTTTCGTAAATTGAAGTCACAAAATTTTTTGAAATAATGTTAACTGTAAGACTGTAGTTTCATTAAGAGGTGTAATCATTGGTGTGTTTCCGTCCTTTTTGGGCTTATTATGAAAAATGTCGCAATTGCCAAAAAAATTGCACGAATTAAAATTTTCCCCCAATTAGAATTCGTAACCGTAAACTATACAATTATTAGTATTGGTATGTATGGATTTTTACCTGTTATTTTAAATGAGGCGGATAAATTTGCGTTACGGAATTTGCCTTCTTAAAAAAAAAAATTGCTGATTGCCTTTAATATATACAGGCGGATATTCCGGGGCCGTAATTTGGACCGAATACCGGATGAAATATTCATATTTTCACATTATGTATTTCATCGACATGGTCGGGTCCAAGATGAATTTTAGTTTGCTGGGAGTAAACTGTTTAAATTCAAGACCGTCCTCGCGGAGTATATTCAAATGTTATGAATGGGGATGAATGAGAGGCGGCGGCTTGAAATGGGAGATTATTTGAGAGAAGAGGTTTAGGTCTGTTATGTCCGAGGCGGTGGGGGGCGCTAATGGCGGCGACGGCTTCTCCCACGTGGGTTTTTTCCCCTCAGGGTTGTTACTAGAAGAATTATTAGACTGATATTATTAGCTTTTAAATGACTGCTTGACCTTTTACCCTGTTCATAAATAAAACAAGAGGTTATTATTTTTCTTTTTTGAGCTAATATAACGCTAACTAGGAGGAGGGGGGGGTTTTTTAGTTTGTGGTTTATGTTTTACTTCCCAGTCACGCCGTGTTATTTTTTCACGGACCGGTTAGAATATAAATCGCCCGTATCGTTTTCTCCCTTCAACTCCGATTTTGTCCTTACGGGATGCCTGACAGGTCGAGTACTCAATCTATAATTCCTTACGTTAATGATATATTTTATTCGTCCCGAAACCGACATTAATTGCATTATACCTGAATGCCACCTGGGCACTGAATAAACGCACTCGCAAATTTTGCTCAGTATCGAAACTAACAGGCGGCCGTGATGTAAGCTCAATGTACCCCTCGAAGGCGGGTTCAGAGAGCACAGTAAACAGGTAGTGAATACTCGGTATAAATGTATCGACGCTGCAGCTAATAACTATTAATTATTCCACTGTAATACTACAGCTAGGCCGGTGACGTCGAAAAGTCGATTTACAATAAGTCTGTACAAGTGATTGGCCACCAAAATTAGTATTATTAATGTAACGAGCGACTGATTTCTAGGATACTTGTTTCTAGAAGAATCGTTATATAGACGGCTCGTTAAAGAGCAAGTACCTCCTGCGTAGTAGTATCTCCTGCGCGGAGATATCGCGTAATGCTTACGGGTGATTAATTAGCCAAGCGAACGATAAGTAATCCGATCTGAAATATGAAACGGACAACAATAATTATCGGTGTTCGCGGCGGAGAATAATTCATTTGTACGGTCGAGACGTGTTTCTAGTTTTTGGACCGGGGTGGTTTTCAACTTCGAAATTGAATTTTAGATATAGACAGGCCGTTAATATGCCGGGGGCGTCGTTAATTTGTCACCGGCCTCAATCACAGTCCATTTGTTCGACAGCCCGAATATCCGCCCCTTAATAACCTGTCGTCATCGCAAATTTCCCTGTCGAAAATCCCTTCCCAGTACAGTACCCGGGGACCTACCCGGGTTCGGCACTTCGGAAGCTGTCTCCAGCGGGAAGAACGTCGGAAAGGTAGAGGTTCTCTAACGCGACCTTACCGGATGTTAGTAACAATGCGAACTTTAAAATTGAAGGAAATAAAAAAAATTAACTTTACTCAGTCACTAACCGGATTTAGAACAAGTTCTGCTCAGCGAGGGTGGACCCGAGCTGCTTGAAAGAAATGTGCAGTTTCAAGATAAAGATTTGAACTGCACTGCGGATTGAATTCAATTTGGAATCTTAATTAATGTTGTTAATTTGAACATATTGTTATTTATAAATTCTCCTAAAAAGTGGAAAATTACGGAATTATTGATATTTAAAATATAATTAATTTGTTTTATATTTATGCTGAATTTCATGGGCACCCGTTTATGATATTCCCCTTTCTTCTTCTTATGAATTGTTTTTCAAGATAAGGGTGAAATGAACAGAACTGAGATGGGTCCAGCAAAAACCGATATTGAACAAATTTACAATTTCGATCATCGAATCCACTAAACGGAAATGTTTCTCGAAAGTTTAATATATTGACCCTTACCCCCAGTAGTAAACCGAACAAACCCCGTACGTCGCCTGAGGCACGAGAAGAAGACGCGTTCTCCGGTCCATTGTGTGACCGGGGCGCCCCCAAAGTTTCCTTTCAGTGTCTGCCTTATGAAATTCACCTTCTTTGATTTATCTGTCCCTTTCTGCGGGCGAACGGTATTGTCCAGATAAAAGCTTTAGTTTGAGATTGGAGCCCGACGGGGATGGGGGGGGGGTGGGTTATTTTTTCTTTAAAGGAATAAAGGAAATTCATATTTTAAGTAGGTCCTTATAGAAGAAGATAATAAAGGTCCCCCGACGACGCGGAGTGTCTCCTCTCTGCCTCTGTAGGCATTGTATGCCCCAATCGAAAACGATTTTACTTTCAAATTTTCCCGAGGACGTCGTTTCGGGTTTGAATCAACAAAATGCAATTTATTCAATTGCTTTTACTCCGAGTTATTGTTTCATGCCGATTTTTCCAAGTAAAATTTCACTTGTACCGAGTTTATTTACCTACTTACTTGAGCCCTAATGTGATTCGCGGTCTGAAAACGTTCAGTTGTACATTTTACTTTCAGTCATTTCATTTACATAATTGAATTTTACGCTGTTATACTCGGTATGTTTTAGTTTCTTCCATGACTGTAAACTTATCGGAAATAGAAGCAGGTATGATTTGAACTGATCTTACCACGTACATCCACACTAGCTCTGTTAATACAAATTATTATACAACTAACTAACGAAACTAACTTTGTCCTTTACTAACTTAGTAACCACCCTTGTAACTACCCACCACTTACAGGTCCACTTAAGTGAACTTAGTAACTTCCTTCCTTAGTTATCAATCGGTATTTGCGCGTTATTAATAATTCGATTTGTGTCCCTATTCACTTGAGATGTTTGTTCCTAATCTTGCAAGTTCAAGCGTCGTTTATTGCATCGCTTACGCTATTTCAATTTTCCGGTCGAATTAAAACTTTAGCATCACTTGATCACTCAAGTACTTTATGCTTCTACAATCTATATTTGTGGGGGGAAAACCGTATTAAAAGTATTATATATTTTTTATCGAATGCATTTATAATTGAGGTGAACGTTGGCTCTTCAGTATTTTCTTGCATTGCATCAACTGTTTCGGTTTTTTTTGTAATCCAGTAATAATTTTCATTCGATAATATCGCGTTTTTTGTTAAATTTTAATTGTGGCTGCCGGATGAATTTTACATGAAATTTCGGCGAAGCATTCCTCCGGGAATAAACCTGTTGTTAATGTTATCTTTGCATAGTCTGTTTATACGCTTTCATTACAATTCAACCGGCTGTGTTAGCTTCCATATTCAAAGGAAACATTCAGAGCCGGGTATACATTTCGACCGCAGTGTAGTTTTTTGTATCTCGACTGTTGTAACGAGCCCATTGAATTAAACAGGTTAAAATTCCCTCACGATTGTTTGTAATTTTTATTGTCGTAGTTTTCATTACCTTGTAGTATCTTTTGGCAAATTGACTTGAAATTTTGATTCATTGTTGTAAAATGATTTATTCTTGCATGGATAGAGCTCAAAAACTTCCCTCTCACAATAAGTAAAGTAATCTACCCCTATTTTATCCGGTTTCACTGTTTAATAAACGCTTGTTTTCGTCGCAACTAACAAATTTAACAATACACTTTTTCATTCAATCTAGTCCCAGTGTCTGATCAAATTTCAAGCCCCTCATCGTCCGGTTTCAATTATCGATTGCAATTTCTATCAGGGTCTAATCAAATATGCATTTTCCCGTTTGGAAATTGAAAATTCATCCCTACAGCCAAACGTGATGTTGCCGGTGTTGAACTATCCGAAGAAATAAAATGCTTAGGAAGAGTGAAGGCAGTAATAATAGGCGATAAAAGCTTACTCACCGGAGCACTTACCTTTTCTTTCGCGATAATGGTGTGGACACTTATTATTGCTTGGATGCTGGGCCCGTGAAGGAGACCCGCGCTAGGCCCCTCCTATGTTTTCTTCGAGGGTAGAATAGAAAAGACCCAATTTTAACCCATTTATTTTTCCAAATGGCCAAACAGATAATATATATATGCATATTTTTATATAGTATATTAGTATCCCCCCCTATTCGGACCTTGGGAAGGGGAAGCGATTGCCTATATTCCACCTTTATTCTTTGTACATTCGAATACATTTATTACATTTTACACATATACAGTAGGTTAAATTAGTTTAAATAGTCAACACGCATAACGACGATAAAATACGGGGTAGAATAGTTAAAGAGGTCTTAAAGTGGACCTAGTGACCAACCCATTTGAATCATTCTCTGAACACTTATTACTTCGTTGAAACATCGTATTGGCGATAATTTCTTGGCAACTTTTCATCTCATTGAGTCCGTCGTCAGTTTTTTTCAGACCGAAATCAGGTTGGACACAATTGCCCAATTATTTCAAAGCGGATACATACAGTAAGTGTTATACAGTTGGTGTTAGAAACCCTAACGATTAGTTAGTATACATACAGTCCAGCAGCGTTAGCCGATGACGGTTGTCATCGTACGAAAAGATCCTTCACGACATTTGTCTCCGTTACATTTATAAACACAATATAGTTATATACGCCTACAAACAACCAGTGGGTTACGAACAATTGCACTTGTTATTTGTTAAACATTAATTCAAAATTACATATACAAGACATATAGCCTGACAGGTTTGACCGAGTGTGTGGGTTGTGTTGGAATTTTTTTAGAACTTTATCCAATCTTCGAGCGACTTATTTCTCAGAAAACAAGTTTACAACAATTTAATACTATAATATTCCAATCGTGTATATTACTTCGGGCCGACTTGCAGGTTATTCGCCGCGTTTCTACAGTCAGAATTTATGATGTCTCTTCGAGGCGGCGGCGTCTGCTGTTCTGCATTCCTGTTCGTGATTAATGGACGGCCGTGAAGCCGCGATTACGTCAGTTGTTGATAGACAACAACAATACCGGGGAGTAATTTACATCGGGCGTAATAGGTGAAACGAGACGGCGTGCGTAGATTTGGCAAGGAACTTGATTTCTATTAGCAAAACCGTGTTTACATCCCCTCGACTGTAAATTTCCTGATAGTCGCTTTCGGGTAGTCTCATTTTCGTTGGTGTTACTGTAGACTGAAGTAGCCAGCGTCAGTTCCCGGTCTCTGTGTGTTCCACGGCGTCGTTCGAGGTCGCCGGTCAGTATCGCATCGAACGGGTCTCGACCGGTCTGCTCCTGTAGACGTTTCCCAGCGGCCCGTCGACAACTGTGGCCTGTTCAGAGCCGCCGGTTGGCGGCCGACCGGGCCCTCTTGTGCCGTGGAACGGTGCCAGAGTTCACTTGTTGATCGGCACCATCTCGTGGGCCTCGCGCCATGAACCGTTGATGGTCATTGTCCGCTTAGTGCACGCCGATCGTCCGTATTCAGAAACGACTGGAAAACCATAAAAAAAAAAAACAATAAGTATACCTCCTTAGTGGGAAAAAAATTATACATTAAAGAAATTATTACAATTTTGAAAGACATAACAGGCTTTTAAGACATAGCATTATTGATTCTGATATGTTTTGTCACCGTTTAAGATCCTTAGAAGAGCATTAATCTCATTTGAAATGTTAAAGGAAAATATTCAACCAATAATAAGACCTTCTGATGTTGTTAGAAAATTGGCTTTTTAAAATATTTCGAGGGAAAAATTCTGTGGTTTTATTTGGGAATCACTAATTTTCCATTGCAAGCAAATAGGATGATAAAACTGAAAGGTTGGGATTTTGAGGATAATGTTTTTGAATGCAGTATATTCGAACGACGAATATACACCTCCGGTGCTCCTGAAAATTTACTCCTGTTTTTTTTTTTTTTTCATCTCTTTTTAATTAATAGCACGCTTAAAGGAGAAACAGAGAAGCCAATTTTTAATTAGAGCCCGTAATTAGAGTGCTGCAATGATATTCCCGGAATGCATTAAAGGCGAAGCCGGTTCTGGCTATTAATGTCAAAAGACGAATGCACCAGTATCTTTTCCCGATTGTCACAACCCGTGGGTCCAATTATAGTGCTACTGGGGTTTTTTTTATATATATATTTAAATACAAAAATAATTTATATTTGTACCTATTGACTTATATGTTGTTTGCTACAAGACGCGGATTTTGTTTACGAATGGTCTTTAATAACTTTTTAATATAATATTACAGATATTCTTTTTGTAAAGACAAAACTTGTAAGGCTCATATTTTTTAAACGTTTTCTTGATCAAACCATGAATTTAAGGAAATATAATATAAACTTTAGCTAGCGAAATTAATCGCTAAATCGGATTTAGGACAAGTTATAATCGGCAATTGTGGACTCGAGTTGCCTGAATTATTTCAAGATAAGAACTTAGGGAAATGTTAAATTTGAAAAGCACTGGGATTTTAATTCAATTTACAATTTCAATTAATGGTGCTTACGATAACAAATATCGTAATATATGATTATTATTAGTCCTAAAATGTTGAAAATTAGGAAACTATTGTTCAACATACCGACGATTTGAATATATTTAACCCTAAATTTCACGTGCAAAATTCGAGTTTAGGAAACAGTTTATGACATTCTTCTTTCTATATTTGGTATAATTTGCTTTGCTTGTTTTCCGTCGTCGGATAGACCTTTGCCGGCCTCCATTGTTCATCTTAGAATATTCATTCTGTTCGTCAAGGGAACAATTACCGCCGGGCGCATTGGAGTTTATGCAAATTGTTTGTTATTATCGATGCAAATTAACCGTTCGTGTCTCGTCAATATATCAGCCTCTCGACAACATTTTTTTTCCCAATAATATAATGATGAAAGGACGGCCTCATCTGAGGGTTTTCAATTTAGCTCATACGTAATCAAAATACTGTAGGATCTTGTTTTTATGAATGTTTTCCTGCTTAATTAGAAATAACTGCATGTGCGTTAATTCTAGATTTCAGTGGTATATGCTAGAATTTCAGTTAAATACGTTAACTGCACCAACAACTGTGTTGTTAATAAGAAAATATTGCTAAGGGAGAGAGCCAGAATTTCTCAGTGGGTAAAACAACCCGGACGGTTTTCACATTTCCCTTTCAATTTAGAATATTATTCGCGAGTATTGTGTCGGTCTTTACGTGTTTACAGTTGAGTTATATACGGCGCACGGGCTAATGTACGACGTGTAGCGGTCTGAGTACAACATGTCAAAGGGTACAGCGTACATGTGCTGTTCGATGTAACACTCCCTCGTCCCCCGCACTCCGGGGGTGGCTGTTAGCACTGCTGTTAAGAAAATTACACGCACAATCGTGTTAATCTAGTCTACAAGTCAACTTTCAAAGTTTATTCGGTGAATTGAATTTTCTGTATTTGTTTCGTAGGACAGATTTCAACGGCCGAATTAAAGCCTCAAAAATAGCCTTTGGCGAATCCTTTCTTCCCTCGAATTTCCAACCTGGATCGGTCTCCTTTGTATTTACTAGTGTATTCAAAGAACTCGGCTACAAATGGAGATTATAATTCGCACGATTTGAATTTATGGTATTCCATATCCGTTAGAACCATTACATAGACGACCACACCCACTTAAAAAACGAAAGACGAACATCCATTTTTTTAGATCAGTAGAATAGGAAATATTTTAATAATGTATTTTGTGAATGAAGCTCAAATGCGGCTTTCCAGACTCCGGAACCCTCACTTCATTGCTTTGAATATTTTTTACTGAAAATCCTGAAAATTATTTACATTTAAAATGGAAAGTTGTCTTCCGAATTCCAGTGACAACTTTTGGGATGAAATTGGCAGCCGATTGGCAAAACCGGATTGTGTTCTTTTTTTTTTTCTTCACCGATTAAAGTGCCGTCAGTAAAAATAGGGGCTTTGACTGTGAAGTTGCTTGTTGATTGGATTCCGCGAGTGCGCTAAATGAATTTGGTTTCGGTTTGTTATTTGAAACGGCCAAATAAATTGAACCCCCCCCCGCCCCTGTCCGCCCCTGTATTGGACAAGTTCATTCAAAACTCCTCCCCGGTAACTCTTAATAGAGGCATAGAGATCTGAAACAAACCAACTGCAATTCCTGTACAGTGCCGGTCCCCTTGAGCGGGCCGTGCTATTGATAAAAGTGCTGAAACAACATGGCAAGAAATGAAGATCAATCGAATCTCCAGACCCAGTAACAATGTAGTCAGTACGCGTTATCAAACTGACCACTAATTTATTGACAGAACGCTACAGACTGAAAATTGCAAGGATGATAACGGAAATATGTTAATTTTTGCCGATACCCTTTATTATTTCTACTACTAGTTTTATAAATCGAACATAATACATAATCTACTTTGGTTAATTTGACTTTGATGTACTGACAATCTTTGAGCGTAGTTCTATTCGCAGTGCATTATATTTGTTAAATAAAGTTAAATAATTAAATGTTCATTTTGTATACCTAACCTGCCATACTTCATGTTAGTGTTCATATATAACACCCCCACCCGGTTAGTACATAATTTCCGGGGTGGATTATATATTATCTAAACGGCGAAGATATCCTCTCTTGATCTAATTATCCGCGGGTAATTGACACGGGAGTGCCTCCCGTCTGATTAACTAGGGCCGACGTTTCTGAACTAATCTGCCCTCAGGGCCTCGGTTGTATTAGGCCCTTTCGGCCTTCCAAATACGGATATTCCGTTCTTTTTTCGCCCATTTAAATGTCCCGCCGTCTCACTCGAAGCGTAGAACGGATTGAGGAAAATGCACAATTTTATTGAGGTATCTCCCCTACCCCTTTGGGGAGAACGTCATGTCTTAAGTGAATTGGCCGAAAAGGGCCGCCCTCTGAGAGAACAATAGGATTGGACCTCGGTGCTTACATTTTTATTTCCTTTTCAATAATACCTTCTTACTCGGAGATAGGTTTCTTTCTGGACTAAGAGGGAGAGAAAGAGAGAGAGAGATTGGAAACATAATATTTCAGAAGCCGTCTCGGATAACCTCTGTAATAATATTCAGATCCGATTAGGTTCTTGACAATAATTTTGTTTTAGAAACTACGCTGTGAGGACAAGTAGGGCAGATTCGCATTATAAAAGAGGTATTATTTCTTTAAAGAGCTTAAAGAAAATCACCAATAACATGATTTGATGGGACACTACTCCGATTTTAAATACCCCATTTTAATTTTGGAATCATCGATAAATTTTCTTTTTAAAGTCATGAATAGATTTCTTGTCACATTTCCGAATTATCTACTTTAAACATATATAAAACACTAGTCTTCAGTGTGCACACCATTTTAAAAGTGAATAACATTAGAAAACAAGTGTATGTTTGCCAATTTAAATTGAAATTTTCAGAGAAAACTGATGTTTGTAATGGATTTCAACGTGCCACGGGTTCATTAATTTTTCAATTTTCTCCCAAAGGTCACTCTCCCATAGTGTTGTTACACTATAACTTACAGAGGAAAATTAAATGATTAATGTCTAGTGCACGCACTCGATTTTATGAAGGAAAAATGGAACGTTCTCAACGTACTGAACTGTTTTCTTTCGGGTTACTTTATTCTAGATTTGGTCGGATTTTACGCCTCAGGAATGTAACAATGTACACTGCGATAAACAGTATTTTACAAACGCTCGTACGCCCGTTGCCATTTGTTATTCTAATGGCTGTAACAGTTGATGGTTGAATATTAAGCTAAGGTCCTGAGGGACAGTGGATCCTGAGTTCGTTAACCCTTAGTTCCGTGAATTGGATTATTCCGGTCCCTAGAAGGATTCAGCTGTTCCGGATCTCTCAGCGATCTATAAATAATGCAAATTAATTTGGAAACCCCTCTTGTTGCTGAATTCAGTGCTAGGAACTATTAATACGGAATGGTTTCGTCGGTCGGAATTTTTGAATAGGATAAAACAAGGAATCGCAACAGAATGATTTTAATCGCTGGGTGGAATGGGAGGAAGTTATTCTCTGAAACTGGGGCACCCTAGCACTTGGTTGGGTTTCAAAAGTTTTGAAGTTATCCTCTATAAAAAATCCTGGCAACTTGACGAATAAACTTGATGAATAAACAAACATTTGTCGGTTTTTTTTACTTCTTTTTATTCCCTCAGATGGCTGTTAAAACAATTCGGTCGGGTTGTTTGTCCGGTAAGTCTGCGTGGGTTGTCAGAAATTTAATTATTATATTAAAATTGACTGCAATTGATATACGGATACAAGAGTGTGTGTGTGTGTGTGTGTGTGTGGGTGCCACTGAGAGGCCGAACCCTAGATTTAATCAATCAATTAATTGATGATACGCAGTCCGCCGTATATAGAAATGGCAAATTACAAATTACTATTGTGATTAAAAGTGGAATCTAAATGGCTGCACAACATTTTTCAGAATTTAATAACCGTTAAGAATAATTATTACTGGATGTATAAAATACGACGAACAAAAAAAATATTCGAACATTTACCGCGGAATGCCCTGACAATACCGGACAATCAATTATTTGAGGAACTTTAGCGGCAAAGCACAATTTCTCTAGAAAAATAAAGTAGAAAAAAAATTATAGACCCACAAAAGACATTGTCTCCAACGATGGTGTGTACATTTTACAGGAAGGAGAGCGCCTGGCTAGGATAACTGCAGGAACTGTGAGGAGGGTCTGGGAATAAGAGACCCTTCAAGATGCTTCAGAACAAATCAGAAATTTTATTCTTATCACTTTATAAGGAATAATAGTTTAATGAGCTTGGATTTGAATATTGGGCTGTTCTATTTCAGCCGGCTAAGGGTCAGTGTCCCAAGTAATACGATAAGGTGTCTTCAATAGTCGATTTGGGGCCGGCTTTGGTTGGATTCAGACTGCAATATTGGAGATTGGTTGTCCCACTGTCTCAACGTTGAGGGGTGGCTCCCTGCAATTTAACCCTCCCCCCCCGTTAGCAGGAGGCCTGCTAATAGGAGATAAGGAGGCCCACCTGAACACCTGGAGGCCGGGTGATTTATTCCGAGCTTTAGGCGACGTTTGTTTTGTTCTCTTTACAGTGTCTCCGGGGCGGCGTGGGCGAGGGAATTACTTCACGGCCCCGTTAATTACCGCGATTTTACTCTAATGTCCACCCCACCCCACCCTCCCCCCCCCCACCAACCCCCGGCCATTAGATGAACCGTTCTACTTCCCTGTACCTTAATTCAAACAGTTGAAAATTAATTTCTCGTCTTGGCGTTGCACTTTGTTTAAAAAAAAATCGAGATAACCGGATAACCCTTGAAAAGGGCCTAATTTTCATTCGATTTTTCATTCATTAATACGGTATCCTGTAATCGCCGATGTTATTTACGCGCTGTCTATTATTTATATGGGTCTCAGTATCGTGATCAATAAGAAAATAGACCTTTTGGATGTCCCCCTTTGTCTCTCTCTCAATCTCTTTTATTATAGACCACTCGCCTGTTGAAATTGCCAACTGAAGATTGAGGAGGGATTATTTTCGCGGGTCGTGTCCACGCCGCTGTACCCTACTTCAAATATTTACCTGAATTTTTTTGTATCGTTCGCGGAAATTGAAATAGGACTGTCGCGGGTCATTTAATTATTCGGCCCGCTTCGAGTATTTCATTTGTTCAGTTTTTCAGTTCGGGAACAATGAAAACGTTTAGATATATTGCTTTTTGTTGGTTTCGTAAATGCCATATCCGTAATGGGCCGAATGGAACTCGTGATCAATAGTGCGTAAAAGATATGTACACCTCATCATCTGAGGTATACCTTTTATCGGCGCCTTTTTCTTTTCTACCTATAACTGTAGGTTAGTAAAAAATTGCCCACGATTTTGTACAAAATCGTTTATTACTAACAGTGATGAAAACCAAAAATCAAAATGATTGGAAAATAATCGGAAATGTGATGGATACAATGAAAAGTCATGGATAGATATGTATTTATTGCGTTGAAAATTCTTAATTTTTCATAAAATATAATATAATTTAATAAGAATAAATAATTATTATTTCTCCTTTCATAGTAATTCGAATTCAATTTTATAATTACACATTACTAGTTCAATATAATTATGCGATTGAGCGACATGTAATTCAGTTTAAACTATAGTAAACATTGTGTTGACTTCCAATTTTTTTCTGGGACTAATTAAAAAGTAAACACATTTATACAATTGGCCGAAAAAAAAACTTTAAAACGAGTCCTATCTAATTTTGAACCATGTTATAAACTAAGCTATTTGAATCTCGTTCACTTCTACAGAAAACAGCAAATATAGATTAGTTTTTTAAAAAAAGCCACACGGGGGCATTATGTGACTTCGATGTTGGGTTTCGGATATACGCTATTGTTTCTAGCTATGTGGTAATTCGACATGCAAACATTTGATTTCGTCCTACGTCTATTAAACAAGTTTAATGATTGTATTAGCTTGAACAATGAATGGTCCCGTCCATACAGAAAAGGTTTTGGGTTATTGTGAAATATGAATCTCCTCGGCACTTCTAATCCTGTATTAGCGATGGTCAAGAATCCTTTTTGTAAATTCCGACCTAATCGGGGATCGAACCCCAGACCTTATGGGGCCTAAGAGCCGGGAAGGATTCTCATGAGTGGGAATGAAGAACAGTATTAGTTACATTTTAAGGTGTTATATTGGGGTCTGTGAGGGGATTAGTGGAAATTTTAAAGGTATCCCATTACTTTTTTTGGCCCATTGTTGGTTGGTAGACCGGATTCAGAATAAAACCTAAATTAACCGGGTACGTAAGGTATATAAACCGATAGAGATTTTACTTACTAATTAACCCCGATTAACTGCTGATGGCCGGTCTACCGATGGACCAATAAACGTGATTGGTAGAAGACAATCGTGTCTTCGATAATTAAAGCTGCTATTTATCTATTCTAAATTTCAATATGGGAACACTAATAGTATAGATTTGAAATTCGGGGGGGTGGATAGGGGGTCTATTGCGGGTTTTTCGGCTTCGGGGTCGGGGCAATGTGGTAGTAGACCGTTTCCCCGAAACTAAATCGCGTATTACAGCCAGTGATGAGCTGAACCGGGCTCGTATTTTCGTTTTTTTTTTACACTTTTCTTTTCGTGCATTTTCTGAATTGCCGAGCCCCGGTCGTCGGTTGGACTTAATTCGTTACTTATAATTATTCTACGACGCGCGGACCCAGAAAAATACATTGGTTTTTGGCCGTAAGTGTACTACTTTACATTGGGTTGGTTAATAATTCCCCGAATGGGGTCGTCATACATCGCTCGATTTATGTTGCATGTCACTATTTTTTAATTGGCTAGAATTTTAAAACGAGGTTTGAAATGTCATGATTGTAATGAATTAACTTTTCGGCAAATTTAAGAATAGTTTAAATTAATATTGGATTTCATTATATAAATTTTAAATGTTTCTATAAGTGACTCCGCAGGTTCATAATATTGTCATCCTTATTTTTCGGCTATTTATCGGTTCTGTGAACTTAAGTTAGTATCTGTACATCAATAGTGATCAGTATACAAATACGGAGGAATTATAGAACGGCGCAATCGTCCAAGCGTTCTTTACTCGGCGAATCAGTTTTACCTGTGATCTGTGTGTCGTTGCGCCTTTGCCTCATCTCCGGACAGAGCAGGTTGAGCAGCGCCCGCCTGAAGTTCTGGCCGCTTATGCAGTACAGGGCGAAGTTGATGCCGAAGTTGGTGTTGAACAGGATGTTGAAATAGTGCTGGAGAATAATAACGCCGCCCAATTCGCGAGCCTCGGTCACCAGGCTCTGTTAAAGGGGGGAAAAAAAATAGCGTTTAATTTTGCATCATGTTTTTACATTATATCACCGACAGAGTGCCACTGATAATAGTGAACGGCTAAAACCGGTATAGCTTCGGACAAAATGTAAGAGTTCAGACAGAAGATCACAGGCACAAAAGATCAGAGAAATCTGTAAAGAAAGAGCTTTAAGGAAATACAGTTGGAACCTCCGTGTACGCGACTTCCATTTACGGCTTATTCAGTTAAAATCAATAGAAAATTAATACTGACAAAACTCAGAGATACATATTTTAGAAAAACCGGGTTTTATTAATATTTTACGTGATATTTCGAAACATTTTCGGCTAAAACATGAACTGTTTAATATGTTTAAAAAATACCCTCGTCAGTCGTAAAATTTTTCTTCAAAATGAGGAATGGACAGACAATGCATGTAATTAACAATGCACGTACCGGCCATCTATTTGAGTCCACAATAATTAGCGGAGGTCCCCTCGTTATACCTCTTTGTACAACACTACAGAAACGCTTGTAATTGTCGGCGTTCAGTTATATGAAAAAATATAAAATTTCAGTTCAGAAACTTAAGTTCTTATGTAGAAGTTATAAATAAGGCCTTTTTCTATTAATTGATTAATTATCAGTGACGTAATTTATAGACCTTTTTAATAGTAATCTATTTTATCTAAAAACGCTGCGAAGTGTAGTCGCGCCGATAAGTCCCTTATCGCTTGTTGATAAGACTCGGGCTCCATTTAAATAGTGCCCAAAATATTTCGCGCTTCTGTAAAGTGTAGGGGGGGGGGGGGGGAGATAAATGGCAGCCAGCAGCGGGCCAAGATGAATGGCGAAATAATTCTCCGGTTCTCGAGCGCATTAAGATCGATCTCTCCGTAGCTGGACGCCGGGTAGAGAGGGATGGGGGGCTGCAACAAAAACGTTAGCCTGCCAACTTCACCCTTCATATTTGCAGACTGGATGGGGGATGGTCTCCTATTTTGCCGCATAATCTACATAAACCGTCTGCCTACGGAGATTAGAGTAGAGACGCGTCAACGGAATGGGGACCTAACTCAGTCCCGCGCAATCACAAGTCAACATAAATATTGTAAACGATGTTCCCAGTTATACAGCTTTGGGGCGGAAATGCTTCTTTCGAGTCGAAAAGTATAAATATTTCGTTTCATTAAAAATTGCACTAAAACCGCTAAACAATAAAAAAAAAAGATTGAAATATAATTCGAAAACACCATTTTTCTTTTGTCAATTTAAAAGTGTGCAACTAGCTCAATAAAGAGAATTTTTAATTATTATTACCAGCGAACTCTATTGAATCCACCGCCGTAAAAATTAACGTTTATTTCACTCCCGACTAAACGCACTTATTTATTAGGCTCTTAAAACGGTGTTATGCCGACACTGGTCCAAGAATAGACCGAACTCCCATATGAACGTTTAAAATTAATACCAGTTGTATTCCAACAAATTGGACAAAATTACAATTTATCTAATCGCGATTAAATAAAAACTGTACTTGGAGTGTTCTATAAGACTCAATTTGTTTGTCACCAACATGGTGAAAGAATGAGAAATCGTAGATTGGAATGAATTTCGGGCGTATTCATTTAATTTTGAATTTTGAGCGGGGGTGCTCTCACTTAACGGATATAGGGGGTTATATATGGAGGAAACTCACTTTGTCCGCGTTACAGAACGTTCAATTAAACCTCTACTCCCGTCGCTTATTTTTTTATCTCTTATTGATGATGATGCCGTCGCTTTAGTTGGGGGTGGGGAGAAATTAAATGGGCGGTATTGAACGGAGCTGTTTGTCAACTTTATAGGTCGTAGCGTCCGCGTCCGCCGCCGGTTTATTTTAAACTTTCGATTGGAACTTTCTGTCGCGCGCGAAAAAGAGTGTCGGGGGTCAGTTCTCTGGCTTTTTGTTTTCTTCGACAGGGTCAGTTCTCACGTACCAGGTTCGATCACGCACTGCACGAATACAATGGTCACGTAGAGAAAAAACGTTTGATTTCTACAGTGAAAAAATTTAAAAATCGTGTCAGTCGTAAACTGAATGTATATCGAACATTGTTTCAGTTTAGTTTTCCGACTAATTGAAATCACCCCGTGACTCTGTGGATTAAACTGAAGGAAAAAGAAGAAGGGGGTCGAATAGGGATTTGAAGCTTCTAACACAAATGTTGACTTTCGAATTGAAAACCTTTTTCCTCTCTAGTCCTATTATCTGTATTCGGGCGTATTCGGGATTTTGTGGCTTGACAAAAAATGTTTTTTTTAACTCCACAATTGACAGGCGGACTTATTTGTCTCGCTTGCGTATTAAAATATTAATGGGCACGTTTCTATTCGCGGGAGCGGCCTCGGTACGAGCTCGTTTTTCTATATTTCCTCCCCCCCCCCCTTCCCGGGTACATTTTAATGAATTGTAAATTGCGCGAGATAAAATCAAATCGAAAAGCCGGAAAAATAATTTTAATGGCGATGCGGTTTCAAGTGCCATCGACGACCGCATCTGTCATTAATTGAGTAGCGACCTCTGGGCGCAGCGTGCAAATTATATGGCTTTCGGCAATTAATTAAATTCCGGCAAATTGTGCTTCCCTAATTACTGGAGAGGAGAGCATTTTGTTTCAACTCATTATTTTCTTGTCAAAAGACGAATTACGCGCATTTGCAAACGAATTCAATATAAAATCTATTTTATAAATTTCGAACGAATACATCCTAAATGTAGCAGGTATTTAATGGGGCATTTTTTAAATATTGAAGCTCGTTATTAGGGGTGAAAATATGTACAGGCATTACAGACGGGACAAATCGAATTTCCACTTTGAGCCGCCAGCATTAGCGTAATTAGGATTTTCCCCCGCTCTCTATCAAAGGATACAAAGTATCAATTTTAATTTATTAAACCTTTTCCTGGAAATTTTACTTGTTATGAAAATAAAATAAATAGGGGTTTATATAACGCATTTTCAACAATTGAAATAAAAGCGGCGTTAATGAACGATGATTTTTGGAAATGCCAACTGATAAATTATCTCAAATTTTAATTCGTTATCACTACCTAGAACAGGAATTATATGGAATTTATTGGAATTAAATGGACATTCAGTTTTAACTCTTATCGACGATAAGAGCTGCGTTCTCTACAATATTCTTTTGCTAAATCTTGAACACAACTGACTATACAGGAACAGTATGGCCCCCCCCCCCAATTGTGAAACGGTTTCCGGTCGTGTTAGTTACGCTAACGTTGGCTAGTACAAATATTTGGGCTAATATCACAGAAATCGGGCTAATTCCGGAATCGGCAACCTTCCTCGTCGATCAACCGTATAAACAGTTTATTCAGCGCTGACCGATATACGTAACCGGAGATTAGAAATTTGCTTTTGGATTGACAAGTGAACTGTGTATTGCAGTGGGCTTCTGCGTCCTCCGTTCATTGTGATTTTAATTGAAATTCTTCCGGTCGTTCTAATTAACTTAACTTTTTAGATAGGTTAAGATTAAGAAATAGACGGGGGTTGGTCCTCGAGTGTTTGTTTTGATTTTCCATTTTCGCTAGCTTTTCGGAAATTCGTATTGCGAAACTAGCAAATCGATGAGTATCTCGGAATTAGGGGAAAAATCACGACCCCAAACGGAGTATTTCGTTTTCCAATCGGGGAAAAGTCTGTGAGGGGGGGGAAAAATATTACTTCCCTACTTTATTTAGACAAAATTTCCCATCGGATTGTGTGTACGTTGTTGATTGAGCCCGACCGGGTCCCACCCTCGTCAAAAGCCTTCCGCCCGGCTAATTGGGTTCTCCACGTGTCTCCTCGCCCTCGGCTCTCTTTTGCCCTCCTTCTCATCTTCGCCGCACACTTCACACCCTCGTTCGCCCGCGATTCCTCCTCCTCCTCCTCGCAGGCCGCCTTATCAAAGGTCCTCGTTTCGAGAGGTCCGCTTATTTGTTTCTCTGGCTTCGCATTATTTTGTATATAAAATTGGGCCGAACTAACAAATCCCCCCCTCCCTCTTTAGTAACCCTTCTTTATTTTATTTTCATAGCGAGTAAAATTTCAATAAATCCGTATTTATTGCACATCAAATTTTTCGATAGATAATTGTGTTAACCGTTGCCCACCTTATAGTAAACTGGGTATTATTACTTCTTCAGAAGGAAAACGCTTTTTGAAGGATTGTCAGTCTTGAAATAATGAAAAAAGTCGTGTACGGGACGACACCCTTAACACCCTTACAGCACTTTTTAGATGAGTAGCAGTAATAAACTGCCTAACTGAATTCTGGTGAGTGTAAATTGGATTAGGTTGGTGACTTGCAGTATCGGAGAGGAGCGGTATTGTTGTTGTGGGTCAGCATTGTTGGCGGAACAGTATTGTTGAACAGACAGTGCTGTGGCCCTTTTGGCGCTGCGGGACGAAGGGGGCTAAAGTGTACCTTCTATAAATATATTTCGTGACGATATTAAACCAGTTAATTTCGTTTATTGGATTCTGATTAGGTTAGTGCAGGGGATGATTTGATGGAGTAAACCTCCGTCGCCCCGCCCCCGATCATAGTGGTTTCTAATCAGACCTATTAGGTTTAGTACCCGTGGGTGTGTACACATATAGGCGCCCTTTGTTGGCGTCCTCCACATACTGCGGTGGCTCCTTTGTTTCCGATCGGCCCAATCCAAATGTCCCTTTTCAGAACCCATTTCATCAGTTTGTTCCGCTCCCTCTTCCCTCCACCGGACACTAATTGGTCTACGGTCGACCGACCGACTTAAATACCGAGGTATTACCGTGTTATCCTAGACACTTTTCCATAATTTTGTTGATAATAAACGTAAACACACTCCGCAGCGATTATCCTAATTGAAGAATATCATTGCACATGAATGTAATGAAATAAATAGCGAGGTTTTCCATCGTATTAAGGAGAAAAATATTTTAATTGATTGCTGGAATTCATCGCGTTCACATTCATGACTTTCTACACTAATTATTGTAGAAAGCTACTAGGGGATACTTCAAATTAAAAATAACAAAAGAGTTGCTCTCGAATTCCAGCTTAATCGTCGAACCGACTGTAATCCTTTCCCTTCCCATTAACCATCTCTTACTATCGAAGAGAGTTCCGGAAGCGGTTGAGGAATTCGTGTAACAAAATTCCGAGATCGAATCTGAGACCCTTTCGCCCTCTAGACAGACAGTATATTAAAGGATGAGGAGTAATTGACGGGAAATTCCGATATCCCTTCTTAGTGGCCTTTGTGGCGTAAACCGATTGGAACTGACGCTAGTAAAAGTTTCATTAAATGAATTTATCACTGGCCGGAATTTATTGCGTACGGTAATAGTTGTTGTATTCGGTGCAGAGTTGGGGGTGATGTGAAACACGAGCTGAAACTTGGGTTGTTTAAGGGTAAGGGGGAGTAGAAGCGGTATGTGCTCGTTTGGGGTTGACAAGAGGGTGGACTTGGGGCGCAGGTGGGCCCCCTAGTCGAACAAGCTGACCTGCTCTAATTAACCCCCGTCCCTTTACCATACGGTAACCGTATAGCGTGTAATAGGTTTTTTGGTATCTTATATCGTCCCAACGTGGTTTTAACGATAATGCGTCAGTACAGTGACCGCCGGGTTCATTACCCGGACCATGAGTTACCACAGGTTTGTCCACAGGAACGGCTCTATTGAGTATACATCATCATAATATTTCTGAATTTTAAATTTAATTCAGCTTTGAGGGCAAATAAGTATGTTTTGAAGTTTAAGTTTTATATCCAAGGTGTTACGGCAATTTATATTTAAAAAATTTCCCTAGAAAATAATCCTAATCTGGCATAAATAGTATTTGATAGTGATAATACTATCGTGGTTATATATTTTACCCGTCAATTTTCACGTATTTTCCTATAATATAATTAAATATATATCAGAGCACTGTAACTACCAAATCATTCGAAAAAAAGTAATTCTGTTTGCATCCGACTTACTTCAACCCGGTTATATTTATTTATTAGTTCGACGAAGATTATATTATTTGAACCGAGACATTTTATTGGATTTTTTCGGAATAATAATAATAATTAGGCTTCAATTGGGTGAAATTATGGTTCCAATATTGCTGCCGGGGGGTTAAGTGGTTTTTATTCCCGGTTGGGGCGGTCGCCATTTTCCGAGGTCGGACTGAGTGGCTCAACTATTAGCTCATTTTTTTCATTTTCTTCGTCTTCGAGAAGGGGGTTGGGGTTGGGCGATCTCGAGAGCGAAAGTGTTTCTTTGTGGGGAAGCCATGACATCATAATTCTCCTTATTCCGACCTGAGATATCAATTTCAACCCGACGTTTCGAGAAAAAAACGAGTAGTACGCTCAAAAGAAAGTATTGATGTTCGAAAAATGTATGTTTGTATAATTGATTCCAGTGTATATTGTATGTTTTGTAACGCCTGAAGTATCATAATTTATCATGGCGCAATAAGATCGTCAGGATTCAGCAAAATATTGTGGATTCCTATAGAATGTTTTCTGGCTGATATCGGTTTCATTTTAATTAATTATTAATACGAATATAAGTTTTCTTCCCAAACCGATTGAAATTTGCTAATTTTACATTAGCTCAAGGTCCCGGATCTTATCGCTTAGCGCAAGTTCACAACTAGCAAAGTGTAAAACTGTTTTAAATTAGTTGGCCGAGATCTTCGGTAAGATTGGAACTTGAGACTCTCGAGATTGGATTTGCTAATATCGCTGTATTCCACGAATGGCTAGGCCCGAGAGATCGTCATTGGCGCAAGGAAATGTATTAATACTTTTGAAATTTTCCGCTGTATAATTTCCTCGCTGGAATTTTTTTATTCCAAATAATAAGAATTATGTCCTAAAACCATTAAATATATCGTAGCGGCCTGGTCGCTTTCAAGAAACGGTCAACATGGAGGCATTGTTTGAAATATTTAATTTTCCTTCAATTATACCTCTTCCCTTCGGAACCTCGCCAGTTCGTATCTGTGAAAGAAGATCTTATAACTGCACTTGTTGAAGGGAAATAATTTTACCCCGGGTATAAGCCGGCTCTGATTTAAACTATAGGAGATGGCGAACTCCTGTTTTCTCGCGGCTATAAGTAAGACCACCCCCTGTAGTAAACACCTGGGTGCCAGGACAGCGTGGCGTATTGATTTGCCAAATCTGATTTAGGTTTACGGAAGAGCACCTTTGGCAGGTAGGCCCGCCGAATCAATTTACAGGGATCAAATTGGCGAGGGAGTGCGAGCGGGCAGCCGCCGCCCTACCCTGGGCCGTGTTTTCCGAGCCGCTGTTTGTTCTCCCCCCTGTTTGGATTGTGTCCGCGCTCTGAGGGATTAGCGCGCCGCCGGTGTTAATGCGTATTGTGGGGGATCGAGGATCGGCATCGATTCGACGATAGACTTGTAGTCGTTTACGCAGCCGACGCGTTATGTTCCGCAACAGTTGTCCGAGTCGGGGATTTGAAATGTGGCTCGCGTCTGAAATAGAAAATTAGGAAAAAGTCGGACGCGCCCGCTCGGAAATTTCCCCCCCCAGGCGGTTGCTGACCGCAGTTCCCTATTTACGACTCCGTCTTTCCCCCCGGGAAATTAAACCTTGTTCCATTATGAATTTGGGCGGACCTGTTTCCTCCGGGCGAAGCATTGAGAAACGATTGAAAACGCGGTTTATTGTACCAAATAGCATTCTGCTCTCCTTTGATTAGGTCCCCTTTGTAGGGTCCGGGGACCACTTACCCGGCTGTAATGACTGTTATTACTGAACCGAAGCCCCATTCGCCCCTAAATGTCTCTTAACGGATTTTCACTTTCAATATATATATATTGAAACATTCGTGTTCGATCTGTCCCGGGTCTTCGATCTATTCTTCCATCGTAAGTTATCAGGTTCCAATAAAAGTGTTATATAGTACTGAACGAAAACTCGTGTAGAATATATGACGTTTAAAATTAACGCCTGACACGACTCCGTGTTTTTTTCCTGAGAATGTAATTGAGGAATGTTAGGTCAGTCTGAGAGAAACATTACGGTTTAAAATTCGTACTAGGTATAAATGTTAGCGCTTACGTTGAGGTATATCCAGACTCGTAGAACGTAGGAGGGCAAGTTGAGGCAGATGAATACGGACGAAACGACGAGCAGCATCTGCGTGACTTTGGTCTGGGATGTGCAGGCGGAGGCGGCCGGCTGGCGCCTCCTGGAGGAGGAGGTGGAGGCGGAGCCGGGGCCCCTGAGCGGCTGCTGCTGGTTGTGCGAGTGCTGCGAGTGGTAGTAGCCCTGGGTCTTGCCCAGCTGGGTCATGGACCGGCGCAGCCTGGAGACCCGCCAGACAGTCCTGGAGATCAGCGTGTTCAGCACGACTATCACGCAGAACGGGACCAGCAGGGTGATCACGAAGTCGATGTGGTTCAGGGCGGAGGCCAGGCCCATCCAATCCGGAACCAGACCGCACACCAGCACCGTCTCACTGGAAAAAAAAAATATTTTTTATGCCAAACGTTAAAAGCAAGTTATGCATAAAAATCCCGGAACAGCGGAGGTCCACCCCTGGCTACCAAATTTCTATCCCTAGTATGCCTCATTCGAAAAGAACACTTTTTCGTGGAAATCAATAAGATATAGCATATTGAACTCTACTATAAGCACTTCTGGTTTTTATCAGTTGAAATAGGAACTGGCCCCCGATCGCTCTTGAATTCCTCTTCAATTATTACTTTTCCTGGAAACTACTTTAATTGTGTTTGGGCATCTAGCCACTTGTATTTGAGACTGCAGTTGTTCGGGAACAAACTAACGGACTGATTTCTAATTAATAGACCGGAGTTTATGAGCTTTAATCTGTCGAAGGAAAATTCAATTACAAGTTTCGAATGATTAATCGAGACGAGATAACGAACTTCAGTACGGTCTAACATCGTGCCGTGTATACTGTTGTCAATAGTTTGAGGTTTGGAATAGCCCTCGCGTATTTGTTGGAGTATACGCGTCGATGCGGCCCTCGGCGGTGTGTGAAATACGTTGTCTTCCTTTAAGCCGAAAAAATATTGTTTAACACTCGTCGTTTTAGTCCACCGATAACATGTTAAGGTCGAATCAAAAAAGAAAACAGTCGCGGTCGGAGAAAGACAAGCGAGACGCGAGGTAGATTATTTTTTTGGACCCGATAAATAAAAGGCCAGGAGGGATGAGAGGAGGGAGAGGGAGAGAGGGAGGGAGATAGGAGAAGAGGGAGGCGGAATTGTCGGCGGGACGTGAGATTGATGTATGGGCGAACAGTGCGGGTCCGAAAATGGCGGACCGACCCGAAAAGGGACACTCTCCCTGTTGTGCCATTTACCAACTTCATCTGGCGGCCCTGTCTTTCGCCCCTTTTCCTCCCCCACACTTAACCACCACCCCCACTGTCCCTTATCCGCTCCTCCATCGCGCTCGTTACTCTTACCAATATCGACACCCCCCTCCCACCATTGACAGAACGGCCGCGGGTAATTCCAGTTACCGAATTACTCGGCCCCAATGTGCATTATTATTTTCAGTGAAAATGAAAATTAAACCGACAATAGTAATTACAAAATGGTTTCCTCATTACAAAAATTGATCTTCAACCGCGCTCTTTGGAAATTGTTTCCCCCTTGTAGAAACATATAAATTAGTGTTTTAAATATTTAATTGAAAAGCGAAAAACAAGTATGTTTTATAACAGAATTATTTAGCCGATCCCATTGCCAGAATCTTTGTTAGAATGGCTGGATTGATTCTAATACGCGAGATTCGTAAATAAATTGGGACGTACATTTCATATTTCCGCGTCGTATTCGGAGCACGTGTTGCTTGTTAGCGGTGGTGATGTATGGGTGACGTCCATTGATGGTGGAGGGGGATGAATTCCATCCCTTGGCTTTATCCCCGGCCTCTCTCCTTCTTACCCCGCATCCCTATTTTCCCTATTCCCCCCCCCCCCGCTATTCATTCTGAATTACCGTCGCGGCTGGACGTTCTGGAGTGGCGGAGAAGAGCCACGATATACCTGCCCAAGAATACAATGCTGTTGAGGCTCCCTCGACCGGACTCGATAAGCTTTTACGTCGACCCTTGGGGTTTGTTGTGTATTTTTTGCTCCCGTTGCACAACTGTTAATCTCGTAGGCTTTATTTTTCTTGAAAGTACTCTAGGAGAAATATGTAAAAATGTTTGAAATACATACACGTGAAAGAAATAGAAAAGAAGTTGGAGCATATAAAATAATTATGTGTCGTTGAAGTAAATTAATTTGAACCTAAGAGAGAGATTCTCGAAATAACCCCAACGCAATATGGCGGTCCGCCATTCGGCCACAAATAATTGAATAGGTACCTGGCTTCAGCAAAGAATCTTCATTTCTCGCGTCCCCGAATAATAATTATGCTGAGATGGGAAGTGAAAGTTATAATAAACGGCCTTGTGAATTCGCGTCGGAATTCGCGCCGTATACGGCTGTTGTTTTGAACGCGGGAAATATTTCCAGCGTTCGGAAAATTAATTTTCCGCCGAAATAGGGCCGGGGGACCCCACTCAAAACACGACCGCCGTGCAACGACAATAAAGCGATGTGCGCGTGAAATAATTTCGTGACTGGTTCCATTGCGGCATATTATTGGAGTTTGATTTTGATAATATATTATCGTATTACAGCTCGTCGCTAAGTTAGGTTTTGACTTCTCGTCATATTCGGTGATATTCCGCTAGTAAATCAATGAGTAGTAGCTGTTGATGATGGCGTCTGGCCACCAAACCGGTCTAGAGTAGATTCAAAGAAATAATTCCGGCAATTTTTTCTTGAAAAACTTTCAGAGCATACATTTTATTTAACATACCTGTCTGGTGGCCCCGCGAGTGTATGAAATACAATAAAAACCTAGAAACCTTCTGTCCGAATTCTCTGTATATTTTCCCCTAGGTCTAATCAAATCACGATTCTCCGCAGTTCTTTTTAGTTCAAAAATCATCTAGGCGCGCATTTAATCAGTTGTGAACTAATTAAACGCCAAAAAAAAATTAATATTCACGCGGCAATTATCGGTTTCATGTTGGCTGGGAATAATTCAAAAGAAGACCATTTGACAAGAGTAGATTTTAAATGGGTCATTACCTGCTTAATGGCCGCCGCTTATTCATCGCCCTCATTTATTTCGTGCGAATATTCCGCTCCTCCTTTCACTCTGATTTGCCCATTTACTAACCGCGTTCCCATTTTACAATTACTGTCGTTTACCGATTAGTCTAAAACGTTGATTACGCGCGAATTGCTCCCAATTGAATTAAAGTCACGAATCGTATTTTCCACATTATATATTCTGATATTCGAAGTGATTGTCATGGCCTCAGTAAACGGCGATGATTATACGACTTTAGATTGAACGTATCTTTTCGACGGATTTTATTAGATATCCACAATAAATTTGTGTTAGTGTGTAAATGAAAATGTCCCGGATTCGAATACTTTTGATGGACCGATGTTTCATTCAAACTGCATTCATTGATAATTTTGTTTTCATGTTTAAGGTCCGCTATACTAAAGCGCATTTATTCGACAGTGAATTTCTGAATCACTTCTCGCTCTATCGGCCATTTAGGTTTTACGAACCGACAATGTCTACGATGTTTCTAGCTCACTGATGTAATGACAGAAACGGATTTGGCATACAAAAGAGACATTTGAAATGAGAGAGAAACTCACGCGAGAGGTTTAATATTATGTTTGTGGTCGTAAAGGGCCACTGACCGCGTCACGTGTACGGTTTAAAGGCTTTTAACGCTCAAATATAGCAAAGTTCACGTTCCATTGTCTTTATCAAAATATCGTTCATTACTCGTCCGAGTGCTTGTTCTTTTTATTCTATTTTTTTTTGTCCGCAAAAAGCATTCTTTTGAACTCTCTCTCTCTCTCCGCCCCCTCCACTTCGCACAGTCCAGTAATTAACGCTTTAACGAGCCGCCGTTCATAATTAAAAATACAAAAAAAAAAGTCCACCCCGTCGTTTAAATACTCACCGGGACGGGAAGGGCCGAAGGTAGTCCGAAAATAATTAGGATCCATTATTTTCATTCATTCATTTATTCGTTTCAACCCCCGTCCCCTCCCACCCCGTTCCTCTTCATCACCTCATCACTCCCCGCCACTTCGCTACCGCCCTAACGAGGTTTTGTACTTCACCAAGAAAAATACTTCGATCGGGGGTAAAGTATCCCTAGTGTTGGGGAGACATTGCGGTCTTTAAGTAGTTCTTTTCTTTAGCTCTGTACATTCGCATAAATCGCACTCTGGGGTCATCCCTCCTCCCTCCCTTCCCTCCACCCCTTTTAATGTACGACCATTTAACAACCGCATTGGAGACCTTCCAGCAAAGAAAATTTAAATCTGTTGGGTCTTTTGGAATTTGTTTTTTTTCTAGTTCCTCGAATGTGGAACCGGCATTAAATTATTTCTTCGTTTCCCCTTCCGCCTTTAATGTATCTCTTACTTTTCATACGGCTCATTTCCATTTCTGTACTCTCTCTAAATTCGACCGCCTCCCCCCCCCAACTTGTTTTTAAAGCTCGCCTTAAGCATAATCTAAAAATAAGCCTACTTTATCTCTCGGCCTTTTGGGTATAAACCTAATCACTCCCTTCATTTTATGAAAGCTCATTTTTACAGCGAATATTACAATTGATGCTGAAACGAATATGACAAATTGTGTAAGTAATTTATTCTCTCGCTGTCTAATGCCCTGATATTCCGTCATATGCTTGTTGCGAACTCCGCTGAAATTGCATCTTCACCGTGGACATTTTTATGCCGCGTTAACCGTCTGCATTTTACTGTCGGAAATTTGCATCGCATTATTTTTCCGCCGGCCGAGAGTTTCCGACGAGTGGGAGTTATTTGCGGAATGGCTCCAATGCAAATGTTATGACGACTCCCATTGCGGGAGCACCGCCGCTAATGCCCTTAACCTCGTTCTTGAAATATTTCTCAGTATCATTGCGCTTCTCCGTTTTTTTTTCCTTTTACCAAGAAAACATGAAATATATTCCGGCTTTCGAATCTGTGTTGTCGGTTGACGGATTGTCGGACAAATTGTGGTGAATCGGTGCCCCCCCCCCCGCCCCCCTGAGAGGACGGATGTAATTCGTCGTCCTTCTGCGCTGGGCAAATATCCAGCTTGGAGAATAAATACCTGAATTAAAATTAATGGGACCTGTGTTTACAGACAAGAAACAGAAGATTTTTTTTCTATAAAATTAACTCAGGGCCTATTTGTATTTCGGTCACTGTGTATTTTCATTGTACGGTCAGTGTTGGTCTCCTCTCGAGTTCCACAAACTCAGATTGAGTTCCTCGCGGAGGTGAAATTCTTTTTGGGGCCGCCTTCAGTAGTTTATCTTATAAATGGGACGCAGTTTGTGCAACTGTCCGGCCGATAAACACGGGTTAAACGGGAATTTCGTCTCTTCCGCGTTCTTTATGCCTCTCCAGTGCCGCACTTGTGATTAGAGGCCGACCCATACCCGGGCGCGAGAAAATATATTGGCCGGAAGTTTAATCAAGTTATTCTTCTTCTGTGTCGCCGTTATGTTTATTTTTTTTTTTTTTGTTCCGAGCCGGCACGAAGTTGGTTATCCCCCAGAGGTAATCCCGGCCACTTCTCTGCCAAGTGAAGCCCTAATGTTGTCTGAATTCCCACCAGTTGTCAGAAACGGAAATTGGCCGGCTCCCAGACCGGTTATTTTTTTTTTCATCCCTTTAGCTCGCGAGATGCAAAAAAGAGGAAGGAAGGAATGGCTTTTTAAATTATTCAAGGCTCTGAATTAGGTCTGTTGATGAATTGCCATTTCTTTATGCGTTACGCGTTTTTGGTGTATTTCTGTATATTTGTGAGGCGTAAATTAAAATAATTTAGTTTGAGTATTAAATAGAAACAACTCTCAAACTCAAATAGATATATGATGTAGAGAAACGTAAATCGAAGACCAAGATAGTGAGAGTCATTAAAGGATTGGAGAAATTCGGAACGTTTCCAGGCATGTGATACATTATCAGTTTATCCGTAATGTCAATAATTTCGGGGGGGGGGTTTTGTCCCTCGGTTAGCATTAGACTTGCAGTAGGGAATGGGCGCCTTCCTAGAGGACGCCGGGGGTCATTAGCATTTTACGCTGCCTTCCCCTCTAAGAGGATTAGGTCTGGCGAGGTCCCCGAGGAGGCGAACACCTATACACCCGGCAGTGTCGTATAATTCTGCGCCCTGCACAACTCTCCCGGCGGAACTCCATTATCTGAGAGCTCTGTCCTTCGGGCCGCCTAAACCCTTCTTTATAGGGACCGGCGTCCCAGGAAATTCATAGTCAGAGTAGGCCGGTTAAACCCGAGGGCTTTTCCTACGGCGGTCTTCAGCAAAGTTGCGCTAACTGTGACCGAGTGCTTTTACGACTTTGCCCCCCGACGTAGATTCGCCGAATGTAGATCGACCCTATCTCAACTGCCAACTATATATTCAGTCAAGTACCGACGAAATATTAAGTCTTCGGGGGCATTCTTCGGAGAAAAACCTCTTGTTAGGAAAAATTCGTACATAAACTGCATAATATTATACGCTAATTCTTGCACAAAAAATACGTTATATCATCGTCCTGTGTAGGAAGATTGAACAAAATAAGTTGGATAAAAACACGAATAAATCATTTCCAAAAATACCCGACTCGAATGAACAAGAAATCAGCAAGTTATAAAACAAGTGAAATTACAAGTCGGACCAAAAGAAAAACGTGTAATGTGATCCTCCTGTTGACTTTGTTCCTCTCTATTGGTTACCAGCGTTCTATGTAATGTTGAACCCATGTTCTTACATTCTAAGAAGTAATTTTACCTTCTTAAATTCTTAAGCAGGCCATAATTTATCTTCATGGTATAGTTTGACCATGGTATAAATATAAAGAAACAGTCGTCGGGCAGTATTGAGAGCAAAACTTTCGCACATACCGGCCAGAAGAGAGAATTAACAAAAAAGGACGAAGACACTGAAATTGTATGCTGAAATCTTAAAGTAGGGAAAAATGCTCCCGTTTCGATTTCAGTATTTATCTGAGCTGAATAATCAACCGGATGTTGTTAACACATTTCACCATTGAATTTGTTTTGCATCGTGACGTTCTCTGTATGTCCCGTATTATAAATTTCAAACGCTGCCTCCTGTAGAGGATGCAAAAAAATTGGCGCAACTAAGTGATTTAGTTAAAAATGCCGTGAAAAGAAACCCTTTGAAATATCTCCGTTGGGGGACTTTCAAAAGAAACTTAGTTTCTTCTCGCGATGCTTGAGTCAAGCGCCTGATTTCTATTTAATTTAGAGTCTCTCAGTACTTTATCAAAGGGGTCAAATAAAATTGGTCCTTAAAACTGAATTTACTAATAGTCTCTAATTTAAATTGTGTTCGATTTATTTATCGACGTAATTGCGTTACATTTTATTTATTGTTAAAATTAGTTTGTTTTGACTCATCGCTGGGATCGCTTTTGATCTTATGCTAGACCGGATTTGACGTAGCTCTGTGTAAAAACGGCAGCCATAAATGGGTCCGTAAACCCCAAAAATAGAACCGCCGTGACGCAATATCCATTAATTCCGTTTTCTGTTAATAACACCGGTGAATGGGAAACCGGAGGCCGCCATGTGTCCGGGTCGTATTTCATTTAATTTAAAACCATTTTTAAACTGAGGTAACGGGAAACTAAAGCGCCACAATAATTTCCACGTTATCCAACATTTCGATTTATCCTTTCGAATTATGCGAAATTGGTTTGTACTGCCCTACGCCTCACAATTTTTACACTTAATTATCAGTTTACTGACTTGAGTTTCAGTGAGATTCTTCTTTACTGCTGTAAGATTCTATTTACTATTCCTGAATATTATTTATGACGAGGCAACTAACGAACCTTCAGTATCACACCGGAGCTTCCAGGAAAAGTTCGGGTTTTAAATTTTGTCATTATTATATCTACACTATGATATCACTAAAGTCTGGAAAGTTTATTTTAAAAATTGTCAGAGAAGATAACCATCAATTTTTACTGATTAATGTCCGGCCTACTAAAATTCTATTTCAGTGAATTTTGGCCAAAGTTAATTTTCCTAAGTAGGGTGATAAAAATAGTAGGACGGGGCTAGAAGTTGAAAGCAGTTTATAATACTACTCACTTATTTTTCTTGAGCTTTGGCTGGGGTGCGGATATGACGAAGTAGGGTGAGTGTATTAGCAGTGCCAGAAGGGAGAGGCCGAGAAGTACCGCCTTGGCCCTGGTCACAGTGCACATGCTTGGCCGCCTCAACGGGTACCGGACCGCGATGAACCTCTCGACGGTGAACGCGACGATGAACCAGACGCTCAGGAAACTGCAAACCTGCACAGACGATACAGTCACTCTATGAACAGTGTTTTCGCGAATTCAAAAAACGACCAAGTGCAGTCGAATTGGGTTAAAAAATTCTGTCGCTTTATACTGGGAGTTTTAGGCCTTCCGTTAGGCGCTGAAAAACGCACGAGCGGTGAAAATTTACTAACATCTCTTAACAATAAGAATATTTAAATAGAATTTTATTTAACCGGCGACCTCACGGTCGTTCGATCACGTTTTAATGCCTCTCAACGCCCTTTCTTCAGTTCCGATCCGTCTGTAGGCGAAGTGAGATGGATCGCCTCCATTGCGGTCGACATCGCTGCGATACATCACTTATTTATTTCGTGGAAATTAAATATATTTCCCGCCGATACATTTCAGTGAAATGAGGCCGGCACGAACCTGTTATTAAATTATTGTTCGGTTGGTAATGTTCAATTTCAACAACTCGGTTTTTTTTTAAGTTCGGTTGATTGAACAAATTTTATGATGGTAACATGATGCTGTTCGAAGGGGGGCGGGGGAACGGCCTAATTTTTTAAAATTCATAACGAAATTAATATTAAAATATTCAGTTACTCTGCTCTACTTTTTCACCTGAGGTCTCGGCAGGTATTGAGCATTATAAAGGTATCAGAGTCGAGATTTTGACTGAAATCTTGGTTGGTGACCTTTTTAAGTTCTAGACGCGTTTCCTCTTTGTCCCCCCGGCAGTGATACTAATGTCGGCGGCCAGGTTTAATCCCCCTCTCCTTTTGTTTATTGGCCCCTCCTTCACCCCCCCCCCCGGCCCTTGTATTTCCCACGTAAAGTCGGTAGGCTTATTTCGGGCCTTCCGCCTTCATTTCAGGCCTGAACTGCCTGCCTCCTTCACCCCCCAACCCATCCGTCTTCCTCCTACCCTTGTTTCGGGGATGTAAATTGAGATAAAAAAAAAAAAAGGGAAGAATGAAAGAAAGGAAGAGCGGCAGAAGCAGGAGGGAACGGGCCGGATATGATTCGAAGAGAAAGAAGGTACTTTCATTAAAAGTTGTACGGTTTTTTGAACGGACAAAGGCCAACTCCCCGGTCCCCTTCCCCGCCGCTACCACCACCACCACCACCACCAGTCAAGTTTCGCTTTGTCGCCCGTCAAAGCCCCTTCCGAGTTTTCCGTTGATTATGTTGTCTCCCCGTCGTTAATAGAAATGGATCTTTCTCTCAGAATTTTTACTGTTTAAATTGTGAATTGCGCGCGGCTCATTGGCCGTCAACTTTGGGTTGGTTTCGAGAAATTATGATTGAAGGGAAATTCTCTCCGAACACCCCATTTGTCCGAAACAAAATACACGGGCGCCTCTTATAGATGCAATTTTTGGTGGGAACCACTTCAGAATTGGCGAACTGAATTTTAACCGAGCTAACATTATGGCGTCAACGACGTCCCAATGGAAATTAATTAATGTATTTACCAAAACTTCACCCGCTTCATTCTATACAGTACGCTTTTGTGACAGTTCACATTCTGGTTTCAACGTTTCGCCTCTGCCCGGCTCTGCATTACTACAACATCATATTGTAAACGACATCACATTCCTCTAAGATCCCCAGACAAATACATTAGGGATAAATAACTTCGGAGTGATACCGACCCCGTTAATGACCGGCGCATTAGTTTAATTTAACTTGTGCGCTAAAACAAAGTTCCTACTTTCAATTAGCCCTAAGTGGTTTTAAATTCGAATCGCGTTTTATTTCGGCCTCCCCTTTTTACCTCTTACCACTGGGGTAATTGAATTTCGGAAGAACAAATCCGATTTAGCTTTTAGCTCCTGCGATTTCGCTTCTCTTATCTGGCTCAAATATTAAACGCCGAGACTTTGCGGTTTTGCCCCGAATGTTTATTTCTTTCTTTCTCTCTTTTTATTTTGTATTCTTCTCCGTTCTTGTCCGTTCCAGCAGCCGAATACGATTTTCATGCAAAAGTTCGCCGTGCAATCTTTGTGTAATATCGAACGTTTACCGGGAAAAATATTGGTGCTTCCAAGGGGGGGGGAAAGTTTTATGAAAAACTACCCGTTCTTCGTGTTGTTTTGTCGGACGTTTTAATATTGACCGGCGGTCATGAAAGGGCGGTCCGTTCGTCCGCCGATTGGCAGTCGGAAATTGGCGTCGGCATCCGCCGCCGTCACAATTTTTTATTACCAACTCGCGGTCGTTTTCAATTGGCCGGCCAATACTTATTCACCACTTAATAAACCCGAGCTATACAGTCATTCTATACGCCGTTTTTATTAGTTCGCGCCCAACTAGGGAAACGCGTTCATGTCGTTCGTATTTGTATTTTCTGGTGACAACTCGGCATGTTTTCGAGTTTGTGAACGGCCAATATGTAATTTCCGTTTTTACAAGTTCTCTTAGTGTACATTCACTCCACTTCACGATTGTCCGGGTGGGGGGATTATATTAATATACAATAAAATTTACAAATAGTATTTTTAGTTTCAAATTAAGGTTAATCTTCAGGCAGGAAGAGATTTTTCTTATTTCAATTCTTCAACATGTCTCGGGGCTTTGAAGGTTTCTCTTTTCTTTTTCTTTTTGTTACCGCTCCTATTGAAAAACCGACCCGACAGTGGGCAGACGACGCCGGTGCCGTGAAGTGTCCACCGGGTGTTGGCAAACGTCGAAGGCAAATTGACAGCGGGGACAAGTGAGTGGGCAACGGCGGGAGCATATTGCGATGCCGCCGCACGCACTACTGCCCTGAGAGATAGATAGTGTACCCCTCTCACGAACCGAACTGGCCCCCCGGGACCGTGATACGACGGTGATTTGGCATCCTGCCTAATAATGGGCCCCCCATTAGCATCCGGAATCTATCACTTTATCGATTAATTAAAGTCCATATTAACATGTCCTTAGGACGGGGGACAGGAGAATTAAATCCTCTGGCCTAATGCTGGGCTGATTTCAGTAGCGTTTTGCCCTGCGCTACAATTTATATATTCTGAAAAAACTCCCTGGTAACTGGTTCTTTAACCTTACATTAGTATCTATCAATTTATATACTATAATAATCCTATATAAAAAAAATACTACAGTAACAGTGCAGCGACAGTTCTATCTCAATTTTTCATAAGCAAGCCCACACGTAAGGGCTGTTATTTAGTTAATCGTGAAAACTGAAAACCTTGAATCGTTGAAGACTAACTAATAGCAATACACAATAAAATATTTATCGGATACCTACGCGTGATAGGAAATTAGGACAGCGGGAATATGATGTTTGATGTGTTACTTTCTTAATCCCAATTTATCGCAATTATGTCGTTAAGCAATTTGGAAATGGCTTTATTGACAGTGAAACGAAACTTTAAATTATTCCGCGTTTCGATAAAATAAATTGGTCCCGGGCCGAAAGTCAGTTCTTCTAGACTCTGCTTTTCAACTTCGTTTAAAACGGTTCCTGGAATTGTGGGGGAAGGAAGGGAAAGGAGCAGAGTCACGTCTGGATTATTTGTTGGAAGACCTTGCTTGAGTCGAACTAATCGAAGCGACAGGACAAATAATGAAATGACTATTTGTAATTATGCCGTGAAATACGCGGTCATTTCTCTGTTATAAGAGACACCCGTTCATCAGTCACGGTCATGACGATGGCACAATGGACGGGCTAATCAGCCTTTCAGCCTTACTGCCCGGTGATTGCCTCCTTATTGTTTTCAGGAAATAAATCTCTGTAAATTTTTTTAACAAATCTTATTGGGGGAATAACGTTTTAGGAAAGCGTTTTTCAATGTTTTTGACCTTAATCGATGGGAATTAAGAAGGTTCCGGACGTAGATTATTTACAAAAACTTTCAGCTCTAGGTCCGGTCCTATTCTTGGAGATAAGAAATGCTTCCTCTGAACACTTTTTGTCCCGAAATTTCGTCGAACTTCCCCGCATCTTAATGACGTAGGACGGCGGTTTATATACTTTGACCAGAACTTTTCGAAACTTTGCAATCCGAAATCGACTGAAAACTTTCAGTGCGGACTTCGTGTAAAACTCGTGTGGACTTCAGTGCACTTGTAATGATTTATGAATAATGAACTTTGCTGCTGAGAAGTAATTTTTGACGAAGTCAGTGAAAGCTTTGTGATCTTTTCATGTAATTTCCATTGATCATATCAGTGGAATAATATTTAGAATACGTGGTTTGGTCTTTTTCTAGACCGGTTTCGGCCTAGATCGGTTTTTGTCCGAGAAAGGTCGGGGTTTACCTTTAAAATGTTGTTGAAAAAGTCCAAACACGACAGCAGAGTTTGAACCGTTTTCGACTTTGTTATAAAACTCTATAATATAATAAAATTCGTTAAATTATTTCCAATTTCTAATACCTAAGTAATCGCTTTATGGTTTTTACGTTTTTTTCGATAAAGTGTCCGAAATAAGAAGAAGTAATTATTGTTACTACAATCAGTGAAATGCTGGGATAATTAATCTTCTTTTGAGCCCACCCCCTTTATGCAAGCAAAAAAATTTGGCAGGCGATTAGTTCCGCGAGGAAAACAATTAATAGGGCGGAAAACCGCTTAAGTGTTGGCGGGGTGGTAAAGGAGATTAAACGCGTGAATGTTTTTTTTAATGAATTTTTAATAAAGCTCCTGAAACCGATTTTAAGTTACATATTTCGGAAGGAAAGCTAAATTTGTTGTGAAGAGCACCACTTTCAAAAAAATAGCAATTAATAAATCTTAAAAAATCTTTTCTCTAGCGCCGTTAAATTTCCATTATTCATCAAGAATAGATTTTTATTTGTTTTTATAATCTATTAAATTCCGCGTTGCGTGTGCCGGGTTTTCGCATATTTCCGCCCACTAATCTTGATTTTTTTTTTTAATGTCTGCACATTTGGGAAAATAAATTTTCAGTGTGGTGCAATTGAGGGTGTAATTTATGTGGGCCCTGGGACCTTGCGGTCGGTCGACCCCTACGAAGTTGAAAAGCTCTGGTGTCATCTGCCGGGACGTTCATAGTTAATTTTTTAATTTGCGTTTATGTCCAGGCGATTAATATGAAACAGCCGGCCATATTGCGCTCTGCCACCGCTCATCTATCTCTCTTTTGTATTATAAATAATTATCCCATCTCCTCTGACTTTCCCGGAAGACCCAATTTGTACCGGAATCGCGTTTTAAGTAAAAAATGTCTAGGGAAGTACTATAGTTTAGTTATTCCTGTTTACTGCGGGGTACATTTTATAGTATGGATTATAAAATGAAAGTATTAGTATGCTATTTTCGTTTGAAGGCTTTTCACTTTTCACTGTTAGTGGCGACCCGCCCCTGGCTTCTACGCTCTGCAGCTCATAATAATTTCGGTTATTTTCTCATTTCCCTTCGATACGTATTTTCCTCAAGATGTTTTTGCCTTTTTGCCTGTACGTAAGGCGAAAATGTTTAGGGTAAAACCGTACTAAGCCGATTACGAGGTTCGTCCCGTTTCGGGGTTTACCCTTCGGCTCTGGGGAATATTGTAGACAAACTCATTTCACTCGCAACAAAACCCTTCCTCTTCTGTCTGACACATTTTGACCCACCTCTGATACTGTATTCAGGTGTTTGAAACATAATTTTAAACCCTTCTTAACAGAAAAATGTGCCCACAAATTAAGTCTTCTAAATTGTATATCACATTTTCATAATTGAGCTTTACTGTTGCCGTAATCTCGAGTGGAATCTCCGTTCTGTTTTTTGATTTGAACCTTTTTGACGCGGAGGTTATTACGTCATTGGGCATATTTAACGATGTTTGGATTGGAGGGATTCTAAGGCGTTTGTGAAAGAGCTCTCCGCCGTGAAACTATTCCGAGCACGGCAAAGTGCACTTGACCTGTCGTTAAAGTTAAATTTAGGATTTCCGGCGCGCCTCTTTGAAAATGTCTGTCGGGAGAAAATCCAACACTGAATAGTTTCGAGATGAACTTTGATACAATTTCATATAATATTATCATCCCGTAATACTTTAGAGTATTACGTATTACCACTACAGTAGTGCCCGAAATACCATTACTTAAACAAAAGTTTTGTACCCCGCTTCACAAACTTTTGACTAGCTCTAAGGACTGTTTTTCTGTTATTTTCCCTTTTCAAAAGAAATATGTCGAAAGAAAGGAAATGTTTGCCACACAGCCGGGCACATGTACGACAACGATAGAAAAATAAAGTTACGTTTGCGATCATCAATCACAGGCCCCTGTCCTAACCGGTGTTTTCTCCGCAGTAATGACTGGTACTCTTACTTAGAAATGCTTATAACATTCAACATCCTTGTAATATATATTTTACTTTTTTTTTGGTAATTCCGGCCCTTGAATCATCGCAGATTGATGAAGCGATGTAATCTGTAATTGAACGTCCTGTCTTCATTTTCATCCGCTTTGATAGAGCCGGTAAGCGTAACTACCCTCCGGGTATTGTTGGCGAACTGAAAGACAGACAAATCGCAAGAGTGACGATTGTGCAAATACCGTTTCATTTTACAACGTAAAATCGTACCTGTGGGCAAACAGAAGGATGAGGAGGAGGAGGAGGAGGAGGAGGAGGAGGAATCTGTTCTGAAATCCTTTGTACACACAATAGGGTTCGATAGGGCCAATTGGTCTCTCCCGGGGTTGATGAGAGGGAGGGGGCGCGCATTTCGAATATCGAGAAGTGGTCCTGTACTGCACTGTTCCTGTGGCATCCTGTCCGGATTTTCCGCCCCCACGAACGGAAATACTCACCCCCGCACCGCCAATATCGTTTTACACTCCTATTGCTTCGTGAAGCCTCCCGCGGTTATAGTTTCCCTGTGTAATCTTTGCATTGTGGAATAGTACCTCAGTATTGAACCTTCTTAAGCCCCGTTCGTTCCTCCATTCCCCCGCCCCCTTGTGACCCCATTTGCGACTGTTGAAACTCGTAGATAGAGTATGATCATCGTTACGTTGGGGGGGTTTGTTTTACTCGATTGTGTTTTCTATATAAAAGATACACGCTGTTCTAAACTCTGCCTTTTTAGAAGCCTATATGAATCGAGTTTTAGACTTTCGACCTGGTTTGTAATTAATTTTTTTTTATTATAAAATATACCTTTTCTCGTCGAATTTCTCATCCAAATCGAACATTTCTTTATTAACGTAAATTGTCTAGTTGCTAATTCGTTTATTAGCGTTGAGGAATCTTTCCAGCACACCAATAACGTAAGACATTTTTACCTATGGTATATTTATTTAGTGTAAATTCTGTTTTCCCACGTGGTCAGGACCATAATCGTTTCTGAAGCCCATTCGACGCAGTAACTTTCTGTGTACGGAAGTTTTCTCGCTCCGATTTGTTTCTTCCGCCGGTGAGATATTTGGGCCGAAGTAGTTTCCTTTGGGCATTTCCTTTGGGATGGCCGTTAGCCGTTGTTTGGGGGGGCGTTGTGGGGTGGTTCGGGGCTTGGGGCTTGGCCGGTTTGAGGCTGGCTTCAATCAAACTTGTGAAAACAGTTTGTCCCCGCGCCACGTTATTATGGGGACCGCTTCTCGTTATAGGACCCAATTAAGTTATATTCCGCCAACCTGGCCCCTACTAATACCCGCTTTCTACCCACTAACCTAATTGTTACTACTTGAAATTACGGAAATTGTTATTTTGGGTAATAATATTGATTCAATTTTGGGGATATATTATTTATTTTAAATATTTTGCAAATAAGACGAAGGGGGCAACACGCGGGGGGGGGGGACAAAAAACCCTTCCAGTGGAGCACGTTCGGGTGGTTTCCAAACACAAAAAATCCCGGGATACCTAACGAGGTTCTTCCGAGTATTACGCGATACTACCCTAAGTTAGTTATCGATAATAACTATCCCCCTAATATAAGCATATTACAATTTTTTTTAGACGAATTGTCCCTTTGCCGATTTTATTAATTTTGAAGAGAGATGGAATCGCCGCAGTTGCCCCTGTACTTTTGTCAAAAATAAAAGGGGGGAAGAAGATTAATTGGATAAAGTTTAATCTTGTGGTTCCCGTGGTCTTTGTTCCGGTTCGTGGTTGGCTTAATTCCAGTTCGGCGGTAGAATTGAAAACAGATGGGGGGTGGGGGGGTCACAAAACTACCCGAAGTGTTGTTGTCCCCTCTCTATCCATCTCCCTTTTGGCCCGGTGGATTTCGCAATCCCGGCAACCGGGATAATAAATTCGGGACGGCGTGTATGTGTATCGTGCGTGCATTTGCGCTCTCCCCCACCCCACCCCAATTGTGATATTCAATCTTTATGCGGTCGTCGTAAAACCTGCGTCGGACGTTTTCGATATTGACTCCTGTCGGGCCCCACCTATTTTTTATATTTGTGAACATAATTTTTTCGAGTATTCAAATGTTTTATGGCCGCTTTCCGGTATCCGAAATACAACTATTTCTCCAAATCGAGAAGTACGAAATCGAGTAAATGCCGGGATATTTCAGGAAGTCCGAAGTTTATGCTTGAATTAAAACTTTTATATTGGGGTAATATACGATTTAATTTCTTTATTTCTGAAGACGGTAGGCGCATATTTATATGTTGGAATGTTATATTATTTATACTTCGTACTCGTGGTAATACACATTTCTTTATCCAAGAGATATTAGCCGTAATAAAGTGGTGTTAAGTAGGGCTTACAATTGTCCTTTAAAAATGTTGTGACCGACAGATCGCTAAAGCGCTGCCGACGTATTCTGTCTTTATTTATTATTAGTTCCTCAACCGGCTATACAATGGTGTGTCAATAACACAAAGATATCGTATTAGGCCTCATATTCGAACCTGGGAGAAGGTTTAGAAACTATATAAATACCTGGGAAAAGTAGACGGAGAGCTGGCAGAAGCCCTGCTGGCTGAAGAGGGTGACATCGACGAGGTTGAGCCAGGACAGGAAGAGGCCCAGGAGGAAGCCGGTGTCGGAGACGGCCAGCGCCGACAGGTAGTAGCTGGACGAGAGCTTCCTGAGCTTAGTCGCGAAGAAAACGAGCACCGAGAGGCAGTTGCCCAGGGTGCCGAGGCTGACCAGAACCGGGGTGTAGTAGAGCTGGAACCCGTGGAGTACGCGCCAACCCACAGTGCTGTTCACCAGCTCCTCCTCGTCCATTGTCGATGGCCCAATTTGTCCTTAACGAAGAATTAAAGCCGATTTCGCTGTTGAAAGGAGCCGGTCATCGCCTGTCGGTGGCCTTCGGTCAACCTCCTCCACGGCATGTCTGCAACATTGATCACAACAGCGATTTCATTCTGATCACTTACACTGTTATCAAATAATAAATAGGTCACAATATGAAATATATATTTAATTATTCTAGGTGGGCAAGTCAACTGGGATTTATAAATTGTTTCTTCGTAGTTGAGGCCAACGAATCTTTGTCGACAGTTTGAATTCTCGACAAGTTTGAAATTGTACAAAATACGGCAAATTGCCAAACAAAACTATTCCACCGTTGAAAATTTGCGTTCTGAAAATTAAATTGTGACAGCCGTTATTGTAAAACATATTCCGACACTTTGCATACCGGAATTACATTCTGATTTCCACTGTCATAAGTCTTAGTATTATCGAAGGATGTCAGTTTAGAACGTCTTGATGAAATTTCGGTTGGCATGGCAACTAATTGAAAATCGCGTAATAATTCCTTTATATATATATATATATATATATATATATATATATATATATATATATATATATTGTAATAATCGATTCAATAAGGTTAGTGCTGCCTAAACTACATACTCAGCGTTTGAGCTGTGGGAGGGGTGAAATGGGGTGGTTTTGACTGTATATACGGGGCTTGCTCATGGTCTCCCACCCTCTCTCTCTCTCCCTCTCTGCCCTTATCTGTCCTACCCGCTATGCATCCTCACCCTCTACATCAATCGAACACCCACGTCCTCCTCTACTGCTGGCCCTTCCTCATTATTGTTATACGCCTCTCTGTTGCCCTTTACCCCCACCCCCCAAATGTATTTCGCCGGCCTAGATGTCTATCATATAGACAGGCCCCGTTCCACTTCTATATTGGATCCGGCGTACACGTGTCTGTGTATTCCATTTCATTGACCGCTTATCCACCCAACAACGTAAAGCGTGGGCGGCTGTCTATTGTGTACCGAAAGTGGTCTCGTTATCATGCCGACTGCAGTTAAAGGGCCATTGTCCTATATATATGTAGAAAAATGTATTTTCCGTTCCCAATTTCAAAAATACGAACGAATTTCCCACTGTCATTGTTTCAAGGGTGTGAAAAATAAGTTTTGAAGTCACTAGAAGAATCGAAGCTAAAAACGAGGAGTATTATAAACCTTTTATTGAGATTATGATCAATAATCATATTAATTTATATATATTAATTATTATAGAATACAATAAATTAATATATATAATCAATGTTTTTTATATCAATTTTTTACCTTTGTTGTATGTATATTTCGTCAGATAGTATTTATTTTAATACATTGTTGGAGATAATTCGTGTGTTGGCGTGGCACTTCTCAACGGGGTCTGTAATGAATTTGAGCTAATGAATCTGTCGAGGGGTGGTGGTGGTGGTGGTAGTTTCTTTTAGGCCTATGCCGGTGGTCGAGATGAGGGCTAGACCCGCTAATTAATAGCATTCAGATTTACGGGGGGCGGGCCCCGCTTCTAAAACCCATTTCGAATTAGTTATATTGGCGAATCTTCGCGGCTCCATTAGGCCCTACTGGTAATACCGATTTTGCTCGGTTAATTAGACGTTGGGGATTATCGGACGCCGGCTGAAATTGTACGATAAAAATACAAATTAGGCTTTTGATTTTTAGTTTTCTTTATGTCGTACCAATTCTTTTTTGCGGGTATTTTAAACTGTTATTATTTGGGCGATTCGAGGTGAAAACATAAGGGACGGGCAAGGATTATGTAGGCAGTTAGTTTTTTGACTATTTTGTCGAGTTAATTTAAATTTTTCCCGACCGAACAATGGATTCTGTTCCGCGTATCGAACACGATCGGTCACTGTCCGCCAGAGCTGTATCTGAACGTGAAGGTATTAAAAACTGTTATCCGCCTTCTAAATCATTAGTTCGTTTGTAGCGTTCATTAACAACAACGTCGACGACTGCAGCGGAATCTGAATTTTAAATTATTCTCAGAGTCAAAGGTCGGACTGTCGCTCGGGGTCTGTTTCTCATCGGCGACGGACAATAAAACTTATGGCGTGTGTCGCGCTCGACCTATTGAAGCGAGATTCAGCTTTCTGTTTAATATTCTTCGGCTAAAAACGGAATCACTGTTCTCAACTCAAGTGGCCGACATTTTAAGTTTATCCGATTGAAAATATCTCGTTTTAATTATTAGTCATGTTCGTCTATTCTGAGATTTGATTCTAGTGGGCCTTTTGATCTGTGTTAAAAAAAAACACTTAATATAAATTACCCGGCTTCGAACTGGACTAATAGAGACCATATTTCCTCCGAGGCGCATTTTAACGTATACATTTTTTGCGCTCTCCTCCTCCCCCGTTTCATTGCCCTTTTGTTAATTTAGGCCTGTATAGGGCCTTCCATCAAGATTAAAGGGGTTAGGGTGTTAAATTAAAGGGAATTAAAGAGGACAGAGGGGCCTGGTTCTCAACACTAAGACTAAGGCACCGCCGGGGGGGGCGGGGGGTGGCTTTAAGCCGCCCATTAGTGGGCCACGGCAAATGATATGGGTAACACTGATAGGTTTTCTTAACACCTAAAAAGGCTCTACTCTCCACTATTTGAGATAACCATCCGTTTGTAAATTGGTCCAAATGTACGATCTTGGTTGACATTTTTATCCGGATTTCTTGCCTGTACATTGAAATGATCAAATGGGGAGCTGTACAGATTTCCACGGAAATATTTCGCTCCTATTTTTTTTTTTCATGAATAATCGATTCTTCCAGAACTGGAAAGGAGATAAACGAGGTTGTGACACCTTGGAGTTTGTAGATGATTTACCGAACGTCAACCCCCCCCCCCCCTGCGCCCTGTGACTTATTGATATAACTTGACGCGGTCCCGCTCTCACTATGAAGACGGATGGCCGGCATTGAAAATCGGACGGATTCTTTCGGACCCGTAACCGACGTACAGACAAAAAAATAATATATTAGCCCCTGTAATTTTATTTATTCGAAATTGTTAGCACGCGTTTTTGGGGGTTTATTACTCCAGTGCGTTATCGTTTCTCGAATAAATTCGATACGATTTTTCAAGCCGTACACGAAACAAGATTTGGCGGAAAAAATACCTAGGCGGGTTATCACGCGAACGCGATTTCCCGATGGAAATAGACCATAGAAATCGACGCTAATTATGTTACATTTCAGCAGTGCAACCGATACGAACCGTTTCCCTTTTTCCAATTGCTGCAGTAGTTTCTCTCGTGAAAACAATATTTATCAGAGACCAAATTGCCGATTGTTAATTGGTGAAAAGGAAGCGGAAGAATAGAAGGGAAAGATTGTTCTACTTTCTTGTTGCAAGCCGGGTTGGTATTGTCCCGTGGTGTTGGTGTTGGTGGGTCTTTTAATTGGCCTAACTGTTAATTAAACGACCGTGTAATTATTTCATCAGGCGGGTTCCCGCCTATTTTAAACGCTTTGCTTTGAGCGGTAATTGAGCGAAGGGGGAAACCTCCGTTCGAATCGGAATGTGGGCCCGGTTTTGTGTCTTAAAGCACTAATTTCAGTTTAAACTTGTTACTTTTTTATTATACCCATTTATTAACCCTCGAGTGGTGGGGGGCACGAACCACCGTTTAATGAATCAGTTCTTTCCTGTTTTTTTTTTACATAAATTCATTTTTAGAATAAGTGATATCACGCTTTTCAGCTTTTATTGATATACAGTGTCTGGAAAATATTTGAAAACGAAAAATTTTTAGGTTTTTCAAAAATCCCACTCGGTTGGCTATTATTACCTGGTTTCGTGGAAGTTATTTTCGAGTGATGGAAAATGGTTTTATACCAAAAACAGGGAGTGATTCGGCGAAGAACGTTGTTCAATGAATCCTTTAAATGGCGATAATAAACATCCTTATCTGGCCACTAATTACCCCAGTGGCTACATTCATTTTCTTAACGATCCAGGAGCCTATCTCGTACTATGTCCTCGTTTTAATCACACACGCTCACACACACACACACACACACACCCTCACATATTTAAGCTCCCAATTATTTATTCACGGGTTGGGTGAGGATATTCCCTTCAAAGTGGGGATTACGAAATAACCATTTTGCATATTAATGGAAACGGGCAACCGCCTATTAGTGTTTGGTATAATCGAAATTGTAATTAGTCTCGAATGGTTATTTTTAGTTAGCTTGAAGGAGTAATTTATTGAAATAAAAGTGCATTGAAAACGGCAAAGAAATATTTATTTTATTTAAAATTTCAGTAATTAACGTTATTTCAGTAAATTGTTTCAATTAAAAATTGTTACACTGTTTCAATTATGAGGGTAGCAAGAATAATAAATGAAAAGATTAATTGAACATGACTCCCAGGGATCATAAAGAGTTGATTGAATTTACGAAAATAGGATTACTCCACACGAATAAGATTAGTGACGTAATTAAATAAACTCAGGATGTGTATAAAAGATTTAGGGACTCTGTATAGTTAATCTGGAAAAATGTACAGCGCTTATAATTAGGTTAGAAGAGCATTTTATTTCAAACAGTGTAGACCTAATCAAAGAACGATTCTCCTCTTCGTATTTACCGTTATAATGAATTACCGTCATAACGATGTTTCAGTGCGAAGGAAAGTTTCTCTTATTTAACAATCTTACGTAACAACTTGAAATCTCACAAAAAAAACCGTTATGATACAGTTAAATTATATCGTAGTGTGGAATTTCGTGTAAAAGGGAATGTGATATTCATGGTATAGCTTTGTCTACTGTTGCAAACTGGTCGCTTATCTTTGGTCTTATGATTCGCTATTTTAGGTATTGGATATCGCGTTTAAACGTTAAACATAATCAGTATAAACAGTTATATATTTATTATATTTTTAATACATTAAAATACTGCTTGGTGACTGGTTCTATAATCAATTAGTTAACATAATTGAATTTTCATATTATCCGTGGGCTCGTTCTCGCCGTTTAACCGATAACCAATTGGCGAAAGGTATTGAATGTAAAACTTAGAGAACCAACTTCAAAACTGTCTTCCTTTATGGAGCGCGTTTTCTACTTTCAGCGGGAGGAACCCAGCGGAGGGTAAAACCCCTTTCCAAGTGTCGAAATTGCCTCATAAAGAAGAGCGCGGTGGTTGGCAAAAAGGCGCTCCCAGGTGGAAACGCTTTAATTCCGCTTCTATCGGAAAATATGGAATCGTATTATTTTAAAACAACACCGAAATTTGAAATCGAATTAAAATTGTTGCCGAACACTTCTAGGATTGCATTCAAGTCTACCTCATTTTTTCTGCAGTCGAAATGCCGCCGCCAAAATTGTTGCAGACTGTCGGGACAATTCCGTCACAATATCGGTATATTCGCCCGAAATGAAATTGCCAGTAATTGCAGTTAACTGCCGGTGGGGAACAACGGCCCCGTAGAGCCGGTATTAGTTTTTTAATCAAGCAGTTACAGAAATTAATTTTCAGGGAAAAGTTTTACCTATCGAAACGGTGGGGGGGAGGCGTACGGTGCCTTCCAATTACACGAATTGCGCAGTTATAAAACCGCGTAGGTGCCCCAATTATTTTGAGATAATTTCACCGGACAGTAGCATGTCTGGGGCGCGGGTTATACAGTTAGTGTCAACATTTGTTTTACTTCAAATTGGTGACCCCCGCCTATAACTAGGACTCCATGGCGATTCGCAGCGTCATTAGACGGAAACGAGGGACGGTATCTCTCAGACGGGGAAGATTTCCGGTCTAGTTTGGCAGCTAAAGGTAAAGTTACTGGAAGAAGTTTCGAGGCGGGAAGACTAACTTAAAAAGATTTAGTCGGCCGTCATCCCTGAGAGGATTCCCCTCCAAGAAAATTCGATCAAGAACTTTACAGAAACTAAATTGAAATCTAGTCGTGGACATGCAATAATGTATTTATAGTGTTGCCATATCAAATACGATGGATAAGTAAAATTTTTTTATCGACCTGATACCTATTAGATGTAAATACGTCAATCAAGCATCATCAAAAGTTGGAACATTTAGATCTAATCATTTTGAACTGCACAGTTTTTACAGAGACCAGTTGTGCTGTTAGTTGGGGATTACGTTGGTTTAAACTTCATTACGGTTGCAGCCGATCGCGTGACATTTTTGCTCTACGTGACTCGCTATCCGACTAATCCGTTAGATTATAGTTTTGTGGAAGGCTGGACACGTATTTTCTTTGGGGGAGGCGCTTAGGGGTTGCTTGATGCGGCCATTTCTAGGGTTGGGGGGTGGGGATCGGCCGAGTTATACGCATTTGTGTGTCGTAGAGCGGCATCAGAATGGCGTCATCGGCTTCTGTAAAAGGGAACCGCCGCCGCCGCCGCCGCCCCCGGGGGCTTTTAGCCCGTCTCCCTCCCATTATATAACCGCTCTCTGTCAGACAACACTCTGCGGACTCACATTTCTCTCATGAAATATCATTAGCCGCCTACGTACAACACCTAAGATGTGTTATCCATCTCATTATTAGGCTACTCTATCTTCATGCCCGGTACGCCAGGGAGTCTCGAAACTGCACTCATATTTCTTTGTAATATGAAATAAACCTTCGTTGCTTTATATTCGGACAGCGCTGTAGATAGCCTACATATATAACTCTATAACGATTAATACAGGCACAAAGCTTTAAAATAAGTATCCGCGTCCTTTTACGCCGAGATTTTGGCGACCTGACGAGAGAATGAACTTAAGGAAATACGTATGAGGTCTTCCTGAATTGAAATGACCTCTTATTCGAATAATGCGAAAAAAACAATAAAAAAAGGAAATAACGATAATTATAAAAGGGAAAGCGAAAACGGTCTAACGTAATGCGAAGCAAGCGAGAATGGTTATGGTTGAAAATTATTGTTAGAGCGCAGTCCCTTATTGTACCATGAAATATTTTGTACCAGAAAACTTGATTCATTTCCTTGCGCGACGTAATTCTATTATTTTATATGTAGGATACAAGTCAACATTTAGTGGATTGGCCGATTCCTTTTTTTCTTATTAATAAAAGGTTTTCAGATGTTTAATGTTTTGAAGATATTGACTGCTTAATTTAAACAAAAATTCTGTTGTGGCCCAGAATACGGAGTGGGCGGTTATTTAAACTCGGTTGCTGATTGAATATCTGAAATTATTGTTGGGCGAATGTCCAAATAAATATTGGGATACGTTGGAAAATATTTGTCATTAATCGGAAATCTACCGAATCTGTAGGGTTTATTTTATGCAGGAAAATATTCACGATATTTTTTAACGTAATCACGCCCTGACGTTCAATCTGTATATGATCTGTATTAATTTTGGATACATAGTCATAAGTATCGAGGATAGTGCTATAGATAGATTATTACAAAATGTATGATAATAGTCGATAGAACATTAGGCGTGATTTATATTAATCTCATTTAAGTTACATTCTGTTCTTTATTTTTCTGGCTTCGCTGAATTAATTGGTACAGGGAAAATTTTATCCGCCACCTGGATTTTTAATTGAAGTGGAATTCCTAAAATCACCAGAGATTAGGGTCCTGAAACGGAGAAAAGGCCGAGGCCCAATCCGAAATAACGTTGGGAAGGGAGGACAAATAATTTTCCAAGGAGGCACTATAAGTGGAAAGGTATTAATTACGGCCGTTTCGGAGGATACCTTGGGAAATAAGAACCACTCCCGCCTCCTACCCCATAGCCGAGATTAATATCCTGGATATAGTAAGGGCTTGTCCCCCGCTCGAGGGGCCGATAAATAAACGGCCCTCGCTCGGTTCCGGTTTTAAACGGGCCCAAGAGTCGACCAAAAATTGATCCGACGGCCGTTCGCAGATATTGTTTTTATTGCTCGGGACATTTATCCTAAATCCGGAGAATGTCCTATTATTTACTGTTATTCGGCGGACTGTGTAAAACTTGCATTGAGAGCATATCGTCGTATAATGAATTTTTCTTGTTCCCCAGCCAATTTGGTCCAAAACTAAAAGGGTTCTGAACGGGCCATATCTCTACAGGATGTGACTGAACTGTATTTCATTTGGTGGTACTCTAATAATATCATAGGCATTCGTTGTGCGTAATTGTTCGGCTTCCGTCGTACGAATTACCAACATACAGTGTGTGTGTCTTTACATTATTTACGCGTAATGCGGATGTTAAAATACCTGTACATGCAGCATTTATTACATTCGTGTAAACATTTATGTAACGGGAGCACAACTAGTAATCGCATCAAGTCCACTTAATGTCCCCTCCCCCCCTCCCCCCTACGCGGTTTCAGTTTATTGTGGGATCGGTCCCTGGTAATGGATCCATTCGAATTCTGTTGGCTGTCGATAAATGTTTATTTGGCAGATTGGCGTCACTGTTTATGGTCTCCCCGTTTTGGGTTCAGTTCGTATCACGTACGACGTACAGTTGGCACGGAAAATATTGATTTAAAACTCAAATAGAGACCCCACCCCCCCGCTCCCAATTTGAATGGTCTTGTCTATTGAACGTATGCGTTTGGACATAAATTGAACCGTCGTATAATTTTTTGAGACCCCTGTAGTTGAAAGGGAATAAATAAGATTAAATTAAAATAAATGATTTAAAGCGTTTGTTTTGCTTGATTTTGTCAAGATATACTACGCCGTGTTGTCGGAAGTTCGGACATTTTTCATCATGGCACATTCTGCCGTTTAAATTTGCTATAAATTTCTAGTCATCAGTAGTCGGCTGCTGAATTCTTTATCCCGCTGCCAATGTGAAATTCAACAATTGCCAAACGTGTGCCGGTGGTCTGACGTCGGGTTGGGTCCTGTGTGTCGGTTAGCTCGCTCCGAGGCCGCCCGTTCCCTCTGCTAATTACAAACAAGTGTTACTGACGCGATCTCTAAAGGTGATCAAACAACACAGGGCGGTTAATTATTTAAATAGCGTTCGGGACTGAACACCTGCACCACTTCTATCTCCCTCCCTTCCTCCCTCCTCTCCTCCCTCCGCCCACGGTCTGAAACCGCCTTTTATCCAGTTTCCGTTCGAACGGCCCAGTCAATGTTAAACCAATCGGCAGTCATCAAATTGACGCCGAGTTTGTTTCCTTTTTTTGATCGCCAGATAACATTTATTTTATCTACACACTATCGTATTTTAACGAAGTGTAACCTATTCTGGATTTGTTTCCCCCAATACCCTATCGTATTGCATTTGGTGTACAACAAAAATAATGCACGTATTTGTATAAAACCAATTGTACGTTCATCTTCTCGATTCATTTTATACGCATAACGGTAATGCGGCACGATTGGTGATTATGTTAAAACGAAAATTACGCTCCGAATGACGGCTAATCACAGCGTACTTCATTTAACAAAAAGTCGCATCTTAATCGCATTATTGCATGCAATTCGGGGGTACCCTATATCTGATTGAATTCTACTGATGGTTCAGCGCAGGCCAAATTAAACTAGTCGGAGATAGAATATCAAATAATAGCCGTAATGAACACTGTTTACGAAAGACTCTGCATAATCCACAAGTCGATATCGCTCAAAGTTGACGCTTCGCTACGTGGGGGAGAAGTAAAAATCACTTCAGTATCGCTCATTGACCAGATTGAAACGGGTCAAAGCGTCCGAGATTAAGTCCCCGTATTGGAGGGAGGGACCGCGTTATGTGTCACCGAACTCGTGAACTCAATTCCGCTATTATAGGCTGTCGTTCGGGCCGGCTATTATACGGGGCGGTTTATGGCAATCAACGATATAGCGCCATTAAACCTCGGACCTTTCAATCTATGGCCGGGTTATTGGCCGACAAAGGATGATACTTTCCGTTTCGAGAGAAATTTCTTCGAACAGACTAGAAAGAATTAAATTATTAAATTTTCCCGCCGTTGGAAAAAACCATTTATAAATTTATAAAGATTGCAAAGTTTCGACGATAATTCCGACCATTATCCAAGTCCAATTGTCACCTTAATGTCATAGTTAGTTATAAGTCGTATGAGTTATATGTCAATATGAGGTGGTATAGAAATAGTTGTATTTATGTATCATTCCTTTCAAATGGGCCGTATCTAAAAATTTGTTTTTGTATTTATTAGTTTGATCGACAAATAACGGTAATTTCAATTTTAAAACGTATAATGCCGATAATTAGGTGTATTCAGTAAGTATTTACAAGACAAGATTACTTATAAGAAGTTTAAAGCTTTTGTATAAAAACAGGATTTACGTTTCACTAGCGTTGATCGGGGATTAGCATATTTAATGTTTTGTATAAATCCTCACCGGTGCGATATTCCGTTTACTGTCTTAGGCTCCTATTTCTCGCCACGTTGTAAGATAAATTTAAAACCTTTGGAAAAAAATACTATTAGATAAAGATTACTATTCGGTTGAGAGTAGAGGTTAAAATCAGTGGAGTGATATAATATTTGAATATCCGCCGGCGTGAGGTACAACTGGTGGAAATTATTTCCCCCAACACCAGAATGCTGAATTGAAGTTGAGCCCACTTGAAGCGCATGAAAACGTAACTAATTAAAGCCGGTCAAGGGCCGATTTAACAACGTTGGGGGGAGATACCACGTCCTATACTTTGTTTCCTATCGGGCAGTGATAGCAATTGTTTCCAGTAGATGATTAAAAGATCGAAAGAAGATCACTCGCTTGTGTGGATGCGAAGATCCTCCCCCCTCTGTTGTGCGATGACAGAAACGGCAATCCCCCCGAAGATAAATGGGACCTCGGGGATCGTAATCCATTAGTCGGGATTAGTCCGGCGCGTCCCCGCCCAATCCGCACGCACATCGAATGTCTTTCGAGTTATATATCTTGGAATTAGATTTCGTTGGGCGAGAGAAATTTCGGAACAGAATAAAGTATGAGCCGGTCATTGAAAAAGTATGCGTAAAGTATGCGTCAGGCTGCAAGCACACTGTTGTTACACTGTTAGCGAGTAAAGAATGAGCTTATATTTTCCTGAGAAATAGAGATAACTGTTCCATATAGAAGAGTTATGATTTTCGTATGCGCTGTTCTTTTACTGGGCTTCTCATCGTCTTCAGTAGCCGGAACCCGGTCTAGCCAATGACCGAATCTACAGCGAGTAGGTAAATTATCTATTGGCCGCGTTTAACTCTGATCATTGTATACATGATTCGTACTCATCTACTTAACTCATTTTATTGGTAACACATTTCCTGTATGCAGACCAGCAAAGTGTGTATAATTCCGTTAATATTCATTTTTGAATGGTTATGCGAAATTCGTTATTGTTACAAAAATGTAAGTTTTGTTATTGTGACAATAAAATTTCGTTACCGTGACAGGCAATTACAGCGGCTGGCCGTCGGGCGGGTGAAGATTTTTCTTTGTTTCGGTAAATTACTAATTTGAAAGAAAGTCGTAAATTTGTTTTCTCTCGGTTTTTTTTCGATGGATTGGGGATCCTGACGAAATATTGGCCCTTTGGTCGAGTTAAAAAAACGGGGGGCGATAAATTTTAATTCGATACCCCCGCCCCCTTCTATACCCGGTGGGGGGTTGCTAAGAATTAGGGAGGCCTCGGTTATATCGGAACGGGGTGACGGCGGGCGGCGGGGATATTTTGGGCCTGGACCGGGGATATTTTAAGGAGTGGCAGAGGGAATATTCACGACCGCGGGAAATTTTTTTATGCATCTCGTATTAATGCTTGACGTTAAATGAATGGGGGCTCCTTTCGGGCTGAAACTGTTATATTTATCGTTCATTTAAGGGAATTCAAATGAATGAGACGATGAATTCAATGAATTTCAATGAATACGTCACACTTTTAATATCGCACATTTGTACTCCATAACTGAATATAGTCTTGAAACATACATATTTTAAAAATAATTTTGCCTAAACACTTAATGATATTAATAATTTATTAATTACAAAGTCACAGTTCAATTTAACTGTCGCTTACTGCGGCGGCAGAATCGTATACTTATGTGAATCTAGACCTGTTTTGAACGTTGGTATGAGAATTGACATTGTCACTTCTCTTCTTTACAATATCTGGGTAATTGGACTTGTACTTGAGATTCGCCCGGTAAATAATACGTTCTATAAATTGCTTATAAAAGTTTCTCGCAATATTGAAATGCATTATATCTGGCAATGCGAAGCCGTAAAAGACGCGAGTAAAAGGTTCGGAATGAAAATATCGTGTATAATATAACATTCGTGGAAATACATTACTGCGTTACTTTACAATTTTCGATAAATTGTAAGATTTTTGTAGGAGGGCATGGTACAAAAATCAACAAGCCGGATGGCAATAATTATGGCACAGTTTGGAGAAAAATGAAAAATAAAAATACACTTCTGGACAATTTATAGGAAAACTAGTTAAATATTTTTTCCGTATACGCCCTCTCGAGGCGTATCTTGCACTCGATTTTTTTTCAACGTATCCGATCAGTTGACTTTTTTAAAACTGGTTTAAACTGCCACAGCTATAGTTTTATGTCAGTGCCCCACCTGCACAGTAATTTAAATTTTCTCTGTGCTCACTCGGAGGATTGATAACAATCGCGCCTATTCCGTTTTGGGCCGTGCTCTGAGCGTAATTTAAGTTTATTCAATTTAAATTTGAAGTTTGAACCGGGCTCGGGTTTTATTAAATCGTGTACTGCAAGTAGTGGCTGGCCGGGCATCTCCGGCGCCATTGTTTCGAGCCGGCGAACAAAGTGGAGTTTGCAGTGTTCAACCCTCACTTTCCTGTTCTCATTATTCTACTTTCTGTTTTGTTTTTTTTTTTAATACTTTTTTACCGGGGTTGTAGGCATAATTTCCAGCGCAAGCGAAACTCGCGCGGGCTTCGAGCGACTTCGTTTCTTCCGTAATTGCCCTTCTGTTTGAGTTTCAAACCTAGCTTTTTGAACTTATAATATACGAATAGTCATACGCATGTATAATGCACTGTTTTGAACATAGAATTCGCATTTTCATGGAGCTAAAAAAATAACTGTATAAAATTCAACTTGTGACGTCATTCGGTGGCTTCTTTATCGAGACAAGCAAGAGATATCGAAATAAACTTTCCGCGTTTATTTACAATTTACAATAAATTGTAGAATAAAACAAGTATATAAATTGAATATAATAGCGATGAACATTCCCCGATAAGATTTATATTGTAACTTTTTGATAGCACATTGTACGGCTTTGATGTTACACAAGAGCGATGAGATGTGAATGTCGCTAAGTTAAGTGGTATGAAAGATTGAACGATAAAAAGACAAGGGAAAAAATACGGCGGGAATATTCTACGTAGGGGAGGAGAAGATGCAGCGATAAAAGGCGTTTAGAAGGGGGAGCCACATCTTCGTCCTCTTTTCCTGAAGCCGCCCCACTAAAAGGTGTTCGAAACGTTTTATACGGAATGTATGAAAATTTCGTTTCTGAATTCCCGATTCGGTTCCACCATTCGCTCGGCCGAACAAATTCCTCTAGAAAGTACCGATTTATTGGCATCAAAAACTAGAACAATATGATGATATTTTCTGAATTAAATGCACCCTTTTTAGACGTTTAACCCGAATGTATTCTTCGATACTTTACAGTTCAGTAATGCGTCGCCACTTGACCGTTCCTTAATATATTACCCAGCGAGATGTTATTGACTGTGGTGTGAAGCCGAAACCGATCTGCATGATTCTATCGTGAATGCATTAAACTATAGTTTTTAATACTACGTAATTTTTCATTTTAATTTAATTCTTTTTCGCCTCATTTTTTTACAGTTTCCATCTCCCTTAATTTCTTTAACGATTACTCTACTGTTTCGAGATCAGTTCTTTTTTTCTCTTCCACTTTTCATTTGTTCGGTTATTAAAACCCTCGGGGGCTTTCGTATAAACGTCGGCTTTGATTTCCGATATTGCCAATTCGTCCCGGGCAAATATTTGATAAGAACAAAAAAAAAAATCCCGCGTCTAACGAAATAATTAGGAAAGAGGTTGGGAGTAGGCCGGCGGTGGCGATGGACAAATGGATTTTTGCCAACCCCCCGCCCCCGCCCCCAGCCGAGCGGCTATTCAACTTTTAATGGACAAGACCCCGTCGTCACTTTCGTTCGTCGAGTGCAAAGTTCATAGTTTCGCCTATTGGGTTCGAAAACCGAAAACCGAAACCCGTTTCAAACGTCGGAAATTGCCGTGCGCGCGGTTTTGAACTGTTCCGAACTCGTTCCATCCGTCCCGTTGAGTCTGTTTTACACTCGTTCATCCATCCGACATGGTCAGTAACACCAGCGCTTTTCCGGCAACAACAGTGCGGTGACAGAACGAGCGGAGAAAATCGTTCGAGAAATTCTATTCTCCCATCCGACATCGTCGTTACCAGTCCTTTGTTTTCGAAAAACAGCAGGATTTATTTTATTCCTGTTTTCTTTTTTTGGAATCGCAGGAAAGTAACATTTTAAGGACGACTTTATGATAACTGGCAAATAATGTGAAGCATAAAACACTGGAACTGTAGGACCAAGACATAACCAAAATAATATATTACCTAGATTGTTTCTAACAGTATTCATTTATTGAACTTTCGTGTTTATGTCCCCGTTCACGGATATTTAAAAATCGGATTGTACTCGTCGTTAGGTATGAAAAGTATTCCCAATTTGAATACTTCCTCTCGTGGTCTCCGCTGTACAGGAAATGATTGTGTACCGTGGCTCTAAGTATAGACGTGTCCTGGGCCCGTACGAGATAGAACATGTATCACCTCGGTGGCCGATATCTCGGTAAACATCATTATTTCAGTGTGATCAAAACCACGGCCTGTTTACAGGGACAGACCGCACAGTTATTTCTGTACTCTCTGCGGTCTCTGTCGATTGTTAAAAAAGACGCGAAAATTGATGTAAATCTTCAGTATTGGCCCGGTCATAAATATGATGGAAACATGATGGCTGCTTATATATTGTTTGCTGTCTTTTGAATTTAATTATTTTTTTTTCAATTTGAATGTTAAAAGTGGGGCAGAGCCACGTGACTGTCTCTCAGATGCTTCCTGTCTCGTACTGCTACTAAGATTCTAACAATATGCACTTTGCCACTTTTAAATTAAAAAGTGGCGTATTTAACTTTGCACTTAATATCAGGCGAATTCGTAATTGTTTTCTTTTAATTTTTAAGATTCCGATGGACCTGACTTACTATTAAGCGGTAGTAAAAAATAATAAAAATGCAGATTGTCCTCGTCATTCGGTCGGCACTGTTGTTAAAGTTGGAAACCCCTTTACTTTCAGTTTTTGTTCTCCCCCCCCCCGTCATAAATTATAGCCCTCGGAGGGCGGAATTTTCCCCTTCAATTAAAGAATATGTCATCTGGGGGGAAGCTTAACTCGCGGCCCAAATGAATAATTGACAGGGGACACTTTTTCTGAATTCTAATCACAACTTTATGGAGGGCGAATTATTAAAGTTCACCGGCCTTAGTTTGTGGACTAATTTGACTAATGACCTTACACTGGGGATTTGCACTAACTTTCGCCACTAGATTGAAGGAAGTCTATAATTTTATTTGTGTCTATTATAATTTTTCATTTTAGGGCGTTACACAAGGTCTCCTAGAGTGGAATCGTTAGAGTGGATAAATTACTGTCTATAGTATAAAACATCTATATGTGGTCATAGTTCGCGAATTCTGGGTTACACCAAGGCACCTGTGGTTCAATGAATAAATGAATGAAAAACTAATTTTTCCATCCTCTCGGAAATCGGATACCTAACAGGATATTATTGGCCAAACGTCGTACGATCGTCAAAAGATATTTAGATCAAAAAGAAAAAAAAATATATCGGGAATTTCCCAAGAGAAAAGCTGAAGAAACGCGACTGCTCTGCTTTTTGTCCTGTATCGGGCTCAAAAGGAAAAACCGACAAAGGGGATGGGGGAATTCGTACGGGGAAAGAAATGGGGCATGACCACAGTCACGCTTGAACCCCCCCTCCACCCCTCACGATTCGGCCGATCCCATTCAAATCTTCGCCGTTTTCTGAGACGTCAGAAAGTTTTAACAGCCGTCAATTGATTACATGCAGCGAGACAAAATTGATGTAATAATTACAGAGAGGCCGATAGTGGTGCTCGGCAAAATACAATTTAGTCATTTTCATTTTTCATTGCAAAATGTAATGCATTCATTGCGATTTATCGGAACTATACAATTTTTTGAAAATGTTAAATTAAAGATATATTTCCGATTTGTTTTCTGTTCAAACGGAAAATCTCGACCGACCCAAAGTTAATATATTTTTTCAATGTACTCTGACTGAAATATTTTTGTGTCGACATTTTTGCGCGTCCTGCTCGAGGCGGACACAGGAAAACCGCTGCTGTCTGAATTACTTTATTGAAAAGAGAGAAATCACGTTCGTCTGCTCTTTTCTGATGTAAATCACAAAGATCCGAAAACTGTCATAAACAACGGGAGTTTCACCGCGTCAAAGAGTTCTGGTCTGAGACTTCCAGATAAAAATCCATCGATCGTATTCCGCGGGACCGAGTCTTTTCCCTTCATTATTATTTATTATTTTTGTTGGGGGGGCGAAAATGTGACAGCGAGAAACGGAAGCCAAAAGTAAGAATAAGAAGGCTCTGGAAAATGTCCCGAAAAGTGGTGAACCGTCGCCGAAAGTGTGATCGGATTTGGCGTTCAGAAATGGGAGAAAACAGCAGGAAGAGAGACCTTCTTTAAGTTTTAATTTCAAGAATATAAGTTTTCTATCGTTTTTAAAGATAAATCACTTTTAACAAGATAATATTATACTAATGTATACTTCTAACAATTTGGAATGCTCGGTTGATACATTGTAGATCATAGTGGTTCGTTAAGTACGAGTTTGTAGGGCTAGAGAACCCAACGTTATATTTTAAAGGACATCTCAAGCGTTTTAAAATTATTTGTGTGCGCTTAATAAAATGCGTAAACACCGATTCAACTCTTAATTGCCGACGATCCGCAACCGGTATTCGATTTATTAATTTCATCAAACAACAAGTGTCCGTTTTCAGGCGGCGGTAATAATATGGCATTCCGTATGGTACACATCGGACGATAATCGGGATCGGTAATAAATGAATTCTTAATTAGCATAATTTTAAACAAAGAGTACGCGGTCCCCGCTCTGTGCCCATTAAATATGCCGATTAAAATACCCGCTCTGTTGCGCTAGACTTTTGAAATATTTTCGTTGAATTCTTATGTAAGCAAACTAACTTTATTTTTTTGTTTAAATTAAATATAACTCTTATAAATTACCTCGATTCTGCGCCGCCCGATCGCGTTTCCTTCTTTGAACGTGACCGCGAATTAAATTTTCGTAATGTATTTTCCTTTTATTTACCTTACCGAGGACTGTTTCTGTTTGTTATTTATTTACCGCCTCCGTTAATGTTGTCTGTATTACATCGAGAGCCCCCTTTTAATATTTCAGAACGTAAAGTGTTTTTGGCCTTGCGTATATTAAATTTCTCGAAAATCATTCGGGAATATTGGGACAGGAATTTCAAATAACATATTCGAGTTATAAAATTATTTCAAATGTAAAAAATTACAAAATATAAAATAAGTTTCGTTATTAAAAATATCTAATCTATTTATCGCGGATTCTATTCCGGATTGTTAATTTATTTTTGGACGTGAAAAGCTGTGCGATTCAAATGGTTCGGTGAAATCCGACGGTTGCCACCGGCGGCCGGCCGTTTTCCCACGAAATTTCCCCGGTTTTCCCGACTTGAACCGGCCCCGTTGAGGGGGATAATTTGTTTTTCCCACCCCACTGCCGACCTTCGCACCCACGTTTGCGATTCGTGTCGGCAGATTGACTTACCGGCTTGAAATTTAATTAGGACACGGCTCGACCAAGGACCCGGCAAAAAAGGAAAATTAAAAAAAGAGTGAGAGAGAGAGAGAGGCCGAGGGAAGTTGAATTCCGCGAACCAGGGTTCTTTATCTTTCTGTGCGTGCACGTGTGTGTGTGTGTGTGTGTGTGTGTGTGTGTGTGTGTGTGTGTGTTAGTCTTGTTTCGTTGCCCGTGATCCCAATGTTTTCCTCACCTTTCCACCTGCTTGATTGACTCAATTCCACCACCCTAACGTATTATTGACGATGTCAGGTGACAATTCTAGTTCTGGTCAAAACTAGTTTCAAAAAAATTCAAATTTCGATAAAGTCCCAGAGGAATTATCCCCAGCCCCAAGTTGGTGGGGGGGGGGGTGATAATTTCAGATCACAATTAAATTCAGAACCTAATGGACGGAACTAGAATGATTAATATTAACATTAGAGTTAAGTCTGTAGTACGATCTCGTTGATGGGTGTTATGGCTACTGATGAAGGGGATGTTGTCTTTAAATTAAGGTATTCGTCTATGGGTCGGTAATTACGCCTACTAATTATATTTAATCGGCATCAGTCAAACTGATAGTTTAAAAAAAAAAATTTAATTTAATAGGTTTTTTCGTATTGTATCAACTGTATGAAATGCGAATGTCTTGTCGCGCTTAGTTAGCCGGACTTAATATTTAATTTAAGATATTTATTGAAATAATGAATATATAATGAAACCCAATAGGTTTATTTGTGAGGCTCGAAACCTCGGCTTAACTTAATATCGAATAAAACCTACCGTCTCTCTCTCTCTCTGCATTCGTTATACGGGAATGCGTTGACGCAGAGAGGGCGGGAAAATTCGAAAATAATTCGGAAGAATCGAGGGATTAACGACAGCCGAATAATTTGTCTTCTTCCCCCCATTGACATTTTTATCGAGTTCGAAGCTTCAAACGTCAACGCTCTCGAATAGTAGAACTAGTAAAGTTCGTTATTTTATTTCCGCCGGAAAAGAATACTTTACGTTTGCCCTATTGTGTATAGAATATTGGGGAAATGACCGGGATGGAAGATCTCATTTGTACATTGTCATAAATTGCACACATAGTTTCATTGAAACAACCGGTTGCCGGCGGTTATGTCTTATATTTACATTCTGTAATGGGCTTACCGAATTTCACGAGTGGTTTTTGAGCGACACAAGCCTCGTTCGGGGGTCTAGTTTGGGTACACACTGGCAGAGGGACACCCGTTTGGCGGTTTGTGTCTGACGTTGTTTAGCCCTGTAGCGGCGTCGTTCTCATCGCTGTCGAGTAGGCGTTGTTGTTGTTGTTGTCGTTGTCGGTTGTTGATGCGATGCGATGCGATGCGGTGCGGTGTAGTATGACTAATGAATGTGTGTGTGTGTGTATGTGCTCTCCCAGCGGTAGCCAGAGGCCGACTGCGCCGTCGGTACCGTCGTCCCGTCGCCCCACCACCCCGCTTCCTCCGCCTCCTGTACCCTAGAGTCCTCCTCTCTATCACCCGTCTCTTTCTTTCGCGATATTATTTCTATCTGTGTACGCGCGAACAACCTAAAAGGGATATTCTTTGGTGGCAGTTTGGCGGAGGGGTTGACCGCAGCCGCCCCCGGGCTTACTTTCTCGAGGCCCCGATGTTGTTATTCCCATCGGAAATATCTTAAGGGTGTTGTTTTTATTGGAAACCTTTTGCCGTTCGGCTAAATATAATCCCTTACGATCCCTTTTGGCCGTCTAAGAAATTTCGCTTCTACTATTCCTAACGGATATGAACATTAAATAATAAAATTCGGATAAAAGTGATACAATTTTTGACACCTCGATTTTTACACAATTTTTAGCATTATACACCTCGGTTTTACCGTCCGTGAGAAGCGTCTAGCCGCACTGAGGTCCTTTCTTCTGTTCAATTCTTTACTCAATTCAGTTCTATTCAATTATAATTAAAAATAAACCAAGCCACTCCGTTAGTTACCTATATTTTATAACGCTAATTGCACTATAAAAGTGGAGGAAGCAAAAGCGAAATATGTTTTATAGGTGGCCTATCGCCTGCAGCCATTTAATCCGAATTGGACGATCGATAGTTCGTTAAACGGGGAAATTAGATGTCGGAACTTTCGGCAATATCCTGAAGACGCGGATTCTTTATGTACAAACCCCTAGTGGGGGATTAGACAGTGATAAGACGATTATGAATGTTATTATAAATTTTAATTTTTATCAAAATCAAAAGATTGATTTTTCTTCGTAATTTGTAGGCCAACTGAACAGTATTTGAATAACTTCGTTCGGTACGCCTTCGACGCTACTATGGGTTATTATTTTATTCAGAGTCATTCATATGTAACTTCTAGACTGCTTACTTGAAGAATTTAACCTGCCATTCTAGCGAAGGTAAGACCGGCCTTCCGACGGCTATCCTCCTTCCATTTTCTCTGTATGTCGTCCCCTTAACGTCTATCTCGCTTCAATGGGCGCCCTTCTACCTGCCGGCGTTTATTTTCATATAAACGACCTACTGTTATTATTCCAACAGTGTCCTCTGGCTTATTACTTTAAAGACTGTCAGGGGACCACCTGGACCACATTAGTGAGCGTCAAAACCGACTATTACGTTTCTTATCGTCTGTTTCTGTCCCATCTTGAGTCTTTCACTCAGCTATATCTTATCCATGATATCGGGTTGTTTTATTAAGTTCCTTTTTTTATATATTTGAGGTTTATCCACAACTTTCAGAGGACATAACACGTCCCCCATGATGATAAGAATTTTTGGATTACACCGATCTATATAATAATTTATTTCCATTCACCTCTTTCGTGTAGTTTATCCCATTTTCTCATTAATCTTTAATTAATATACAGAAACTCTAGTATACTGAAACATGTTGTGCAATTGTACTACCCCTTTTCATTTGTCCCTGAATGTCTGTATAAACTTTTTAACAGTGGCTCAAAATTAATACTCCCTAGTTCTCATGAGGCGATAGAGTACATACTAGTAATATCAAATTTTTGTGTAAATACAAATTGTTTAATATTGAAAATTCACTGTTCAAACTGATCGGATGAATTAATAAAATTAATCTATTGTATTAATTGTCCACAAATTTTATTTTGTAATTGGGAAGGAGCTAAATTGATATGAAGTATATTGGTATTTTCGGTCGGCTAATTTTGTCCGTGTTTGGATTTGCTTTGTTCCTTCCACTGGTCGAACAGCAAATCTTCGTTATACAAATTATTCCCCGTATATAACATTCAAAATACTTCATAATTGAATGAAACCTTCACGTATGTACGTTTATCGAATAACGAAAATAATTTAAAAAAAAACCTCAGAATGTATTTACTGATAACAGTAATAGACCGATGATAATACCAAAGAGTGGTAACACGTTTATTCACAACTAATACCGGTCGTCATCTCTAGAGCGAAGTGTATTTCTAGTAGTACATGACAGCAAGGGGCTCTAAAGTTTAAGTGATTCTCCATTGATTTAAAATTGTTCGTGTTTTAAAAAACTCTTTTTTTTCCTGCCTTTTGAAGCCCCATAATTCCAGAATATTGTGTATTAATTTTCTTGAGTTAGTAGTGGGATATAATGTCAAGTGCTGAACAACTTAACAACTTATTGCGACAATGTTAAATAATATAATCGTTCATTTCAGTGAGGCAGGCTCGACATATTAATATCCATAAATTAAACACGGTCTATATTCAGATCTCAAAATCCAGTTCATCCGCGACATTGCTACCCTAAAATATATTTAACTACATGATCTGAATTATTGAAAACTTGCATCTAACCAATAGCTCTTCGTTGTAAGATTGATGGGACTTAAATTTGAGACTGCCATCGGGGAGAGGAGTCTTGCTGTCTTTTGATTATGCCTTCTTTCGAAGACAATTTTATTCCTGTAATTTCGTTTTGCGCAGGTTTTTCCCTTCCGTTCATATATAGGCCCTAATGCGATCTAGTGTTGTTAATGGGTCCGTGTAAATGAGTAAACACAATTGTGTCTCACAGTATTTCGTGCCCCTGTTCTACGAAATTTTACAAAGGACGTGCACACAACTGCTTAACTTGGTTCTGACGTGAAAACGGAATCCTGCATTCTGAAAACTAATTTAGGCGTTCCTAATACCCCCAGCACCGCGGTTAGCTTGCGGGCCATGCGGGTTTTAGCATCTAGCGCCTTTCAGGTTCTTCTTTGGAACACGGCCAGATTGGAGTTCCTCCCATATCATTTTACAAGTATATAGTAGTTCTAGATAATATCCAATTTCGCCTTCCTTCGGAGAAAATTCTGTCTTGTAATTTTCTCGAGAACTTTAATTTGACAAAAATAACGAATTTTAATGTTTGATGTAATTTACATATTATATTCAAAACAATGCAATACTCACTACTGTTCTTATATTTATGTTTAATATAATTGAATATAGCGGAAAATACATTTTATCTCGTACGCTTGATTATCGTATAACAATAAATTTAGGATGCTCGTTTGGTGGCGAGTTTGGATTACCGTAAATCTTCTGAGGGGCTTGGATGCCCCATTTTAGACGCAATTTGACTGTTACAGTATAATTTATCCGGCTTTTTCAACTAATTTACATTTTTACTCGCATTGTACAGGATTTAAAGAACGATCGGGCTATCACTCATCTTAAGAGTAGAATAAATTTAAATTTAAATAGATTTTTCGAAAACCGAATGTTCGGAGATACGTTCTGAATCTCTTCTACTGAGATATTTGAAAAGTTCAGTCGTAAAATACTGTGATTTATTGATGGTTAAGAACGAATCACTCATCCTGAACAAGTTGGAAATATATTTGAGACGTCATTCAGGTTCTGCGCTTCCGGAAATATCGGTGTTTATAGTTAAAGAAGATGTATTAAAAATTACGCAGAGATTTCTTGTATGTTTGAATTTTGAACCGGGACGGTTCTTCCCTCATCCTACTTTATGTATGCCCGAGTTTACTTAAATTTATATAAGAGTTGCCGTGGGATATTTGTTAATGTTCTCCGGTTTTGAGAGGCTCTGGTTGTGAGGGGGTTTAGCGGTAACTCGATTGCTGCCAACCTTCACCCCGCCTAGCCAACTTCTCCCCTTCCATACCCCTCCTACCGTTTAATCTATTTACGCCCGTGAATACGCTCCTGATCCTCCTGAATACGGCCTTATGTGATCCTGAATCCGGAATTCGGGGGTGGAGGCAGGCAGCGTCCAGGGTTACTGTTAGCGTTCAGGACGGTTTTGAATAATGAACTTATTTATCCACGATTGATATTCAATTAATAACGAATGAGAAGCTAATAATGGTAATTGTAGCCGGTTTAACTTAGGATCATTTAGACGTGAACAGGAGATCGTGACACGCTTGATATTGAAAATCCTCTGGCACCCTTAAAGCTGATTCCCAAACCTGTCTATTTATAGGTTTAACTATTCGTCATTATCAGTAGAATTTCACCGATAGTACAGAATACATGTTTGCAGGAAGTTTTCCTGCGATCTGAGGATCTGTGGATTGAGGATTTAGGTCCACCAACTTTCTCCGACCGTCAGTAGATAAGGCTAGGGACATTGAAAGGACCCTTGAGGAAGATTTACGTTAGAAAAAAAGTGGAAGGGTTTTTGCCCTTTCCTTGTGGGGCCCTCTCGTGTGTTGTCTACTTCAGACGTTTAGAAACACTTACCGGTTCCATCATTAGGGTCGGAAAGTGTCCTATATATACCTGGAGGTGAGGTGTCGTTAAACCTCTTGGGATTAAGAGACTTGGGATTTGTTCCCGTACTACCTTGAAACGTCCTCTGGAGATGCTATACCATATATCCCTATTAACGTTATTATTAAAAAAATGTGTTGTTCAATAGAAATAATTAGTTATTAAAAACAATTGTACGATGGTTTGAAATACTAAAGATGAAATACAGAGCTACTGAAGATGATCGGACCGGTTCGACACATCGGGACTTAAGTGTTTATTTTCGGCGATGCACAATGTCGTTAAGAATCGTTGAATGTTGTTAGGGGAAAGGGGAAATGTCGGACTTCAGACGGGCTAACTCTATTTCAGCTGATGGCCGCCTCCTGCCCTTCTACGCCCTTACAGTCTAATCCATTTACCGCCCCCAATATGTCGTTAACGCGTGTTTCCCTCCCTGCCCCGTACGAACTCGAAGTTTAAACTTGAATCAAAACAGATCGATATATTCGGCCGCGTACACGCAGCTCTCCCTATTAGAGAAACTACCTTAAAAAAAAAACTGTAGTGGGAGTCATAAAATGCGCATTGCGCTCTATAAACCCTGTCTAAAATATTATAGTACGCCTTTGACCGCAGTTTCGAGTGGGCATACACATAGTAAATAAAAAAAAGTATTCAAATAAATGAATGAAATTGAGATGAATGTGTCCGTTAACCTGTTGCTGCACCCCTTTGGAATTCACGAGGTGTATCAGACTCTGCGCTCCCCCTTTAACTGGCCCCAGTTGTTATTTTCCTTTTACTATTTAATTGCGTTAATGAAGTCGCCGCTTATTTTTCGTTTCTCTGTTTTAAGGAAAACTATTTTTTTTCCCAATATACGAACACTAGAATTTCACTCTTCATTCGGGAGGAAATGTAACACTTTACATTTGTTTCGGCGTACAAAGTTTCATTACAACTATCACAACGGTAGACCGGTATCGTATAATCCAGTTTGGATATAACGCGGCGGATTTAAATTTACGGGAATTGCCACTTAGCGTGAGATTGCCCGGTCGTATACAGGTTTCTATGGAATCTAATATCAGCGTTAAACAAGGGCTAACTATATACTACATTGTAATATACATACAACCTTCTTTTTAAACTACTACTATGTACTGTTTCGTACTTGTCAATTTTATCGCTTGTTTAATAATTGTTTTCTTTCTTTCTTTTCAGGTAAGTCCAATCTATGCTGTGTCGAGTTCTGTTTGTGAGTAAAAATATTGTTTTTATATCATTGCACGTTTGGTTTTCCTGCATGTTGGTGTGGTTTTTTGAAAAATTGCAAACAATACGTATATCAGTTTTTCACGCAAATTACCACGATTCTTGTCTACTTTCCTTTCCGCTCGTATTGTTTTTCGCCATCTTCAGTAGTTTCATGCCGATAAATGACGCATATTGATCTTCAAGGGATGGAACAACCGCTTTATACTTATTAACATCTTCAGTCACCACATACTTGTTGCTTTTCTCACAATACATCCCCGGATTATTTAAATTTCATCTTATTTTTTTCGATTATATTTATTTAAGGGTGCAATTAGGGAAAACTGTTATTAGTAATGTGCTACTAAGTAAGTCTACTTATGTAGGCGTTCGTAATACCAAGCCTCGGTTACTCTTAGGTCGTGCGGGCTTTAGCATCTAGCGCCTTTCTTCTGGAAGACGGCCTCCAATATAATTTTCAAATGATTTATTTATTTAATAAATTATTTATTTATTTTGTTTGACTCGGATTCTAATGAATAATATCCTATATTCATTGCATTTTTAATCTGGAACCCGGCCGTAATATAAACTTTTTAAAACTTTCTTGTTCCTTTAAAAAAGTAACAGAATTTGATACCTATTGATTGTAATAATCCAGAATGAACGACAGTCCTGTATCAGTTTTCGCTCGGAGGAAAGAAATTTTAATTAATTTCCGTCCCCCCGTTTTCAATACAGAACTAAGCCTGATCCGTTGTAAAAATAGTCTGGAATAGACTTTATGCGTCGGTGCCAAGGTTCCATCGTTGAATATTAATTGCATTGCGGCTTATTTAGCGTGGGCGTATTTGCCGCCTCATTGATTCAGTGTTCATTGTGTACAGGAAAACGGGTTCAAATACCGGTAATAGATCTTTGTTTCTTCACAGGGTCGGTTTAATAAAATACATTGTCGTTCGATCAATTCCAGTAGTGGCAATTTAAATCCTAGAACTGAATTGTGTTTCGGAATGATCTTCTGGGATCAAAGAAACTACCCATATTAATAATAATAATAATAATAATAGATAAATGATGTATTCATCAATCGATAAAAATAGGTTACAAAATTCATGGACAGATTAACATTGTCTACTTCAATATAACTTCTTCCAGATAGATAACTTAATAAAATGTTTTCATATATATCACGCGCAATGTATGGTGATGTTCTTATTTACATTTATTTTAAATAATTAAATGCTATTTAAAGGTTACTGGAAAAATCGCTTTAAAAGTCATTTCAACGATGTGAACGTTATTTTTTTTTCTGTAATATAACCGATGAATTTTCTTGATATGGCAATTTAGAATTTTATTCAGAGGCCCGTTTTATGTTGTGATGGGACAGTGCTTGATGTTTCCAGTTTGGCCTCTCGGTTTAGGTATTGATACTGGTCTACTGTTCTCGGTACAGGTAGAATCGTCTGTCTATATTCCTGAACCCCCGCCCCCGCCCCCCCCATGTTCCCATACGGGAACACGACCCCCAACGGTCTATAGCCGTGTTCATTGGACACGTGGAATGGCTGGAAGGGCTATTGTTGGAGCCAGAACAAGACCGTTTGTTATTAGGCGAATACTGGGGCATACGCGCTATGTCTCAACTCTTGCTATGTTAGCACCTTTCTTATCTATGAACTTAACAATTCAGTCTCAATTACAAATCCATACCGTTTTGTTTTATAACAATTCCATTTTATTTCCTCTACGTATGTTATTGACATAAATAGTTTGTAGTAATTTATAAATACGTTATATATTCGTCCATCATCTAAGCGATAAACAATATGTTCCATTGTTTCAAAAAGAAAAAATTCTGGCAGCCATGTGATTTATAGAGTTAGTGTTTCCTTTGTGTTATTTCTCTATTTTGAATCAATTTTTCTACTACGTACCCATTTGCGTGGAAATTGCTGGCGGCAACTGTCTATTTTTATAATTTTCAACTCATTAAGTGCCGCCCTTTCCAGTAGGTCTCATGAGAATCGCGTAAGTTCGTATGCAATAAATAATTTATCCTCCGCCGTTTTAAAGATACGACAAAACCAGATATATTGTCTTACATTTTTTTTTAACCAATTTTTGGTCATTTAAATCTCTTATAAAATCTATGCCTCAGTTAATTCTATTCGAAAAATCATGGTGCGCTGTAATACTATCACGAAATTTTTAATTAATTCAGAATAACGTTTCCGATGTATTTCATGAAATCGTTATAAGCATTGATTATGGTGTACGGATAGGACCAACATGATAGAGGCCATTTTATCTTTACTTTCGCTCGAATCTCATAGTTTCTGTAGTTACCTAACGAAATTAGGGTGAAAACACGTAGATATTTTTTAGACTAATCCCTATATTATTGGCGGGATGTATTGCGAAGAGCGAAAGTCTGGGGGAGCGCACCGATTGGGAAGGCGGCGGTAGCGATTTGGAGCTGGAGGAGTCGGGCTACTTCGTCGGCGCCAACAGCGGGACGGCCAGCATCCTCCAGCAAACCGGAAACCGGAAGATAACGGGAAGGGAAAGTGCGCCGAGATACAGGAGAGCTACGGCCGTGAAAAATAAATATTTCGACGATATAGACAACATTATGGGCTCGCTACAGAACCTTTCGGACTCGGTGAAGAGCGAGATAAAGGGCACTGAAGTCCCGAAGCCCGTATAGGCATTCAGTCGTCGGGGACTGTCGAACCTCCCGTCGCCAACGGTTCCGCGGTAATAGCGTCTTCGCCCACGGTACCGGAAGTAGAAACTCCCGTTACCGGTCTCGCGTTACCGGCCGGGGTCCGGGTCCAATCGCCGGTGGGTACCGTACCGGCGCCTCTAGCCGCTCTCGTAGCCCAGGAGAAAGCGGACCTGCTGCCCCTGCCCGGGGCGTCCGATGGACCCCCGACTCCGGCGGAATCCGTTCAGAATATTCTCGCGGTCGGACCTTCCGAACCGTCGATTCCGGGCCCTAAATCTTACGAGAACTTCCAGAAGAATCTGTACGACGTCGTGTTGGGCGGTAATTTAGAGGGCGCCGTCGGTCGAGAAGCGGTAAAGCCGGATGTAGGAGGCTGTCCCAAGGAGGACACGACCGCCGACTCGGCCGAGCGGATGAAATTCGGAAATTACACAGCCGCGGTCCAACCCCGGGTGAACATCAACAAGAACCTGATACTGATCAATTACCGGTCGGTGGAACGGCTGGTACCGTTCCTGATGTCGATGTTCAGGAAAATGGCGGCCGACGAAGAGGTGAACGCTTCGGGTAACCGAGTCCTGGTGATGACCGAGCGGCCCGCCGCCGCCGCCGCCGCCGAAGACCAGGGCCGGCTGACCGACGAGAGCGGCCCCATCAACGTCTCCTTCATACCGGTCAGGACGCCGGTCGTGATCGCCGGCGACGAGAGGTCCGCCTTCGCCGTGCTCAGAGTTCGCAAGCCCCGACCGGAGGGTGTGAGGGAAGGCGAGGCCGGAGTTAGCGAGTGCGTATTGGCCAAGAGGCTGGTCGGCCTCCTCAGGCAGCTGGCCCGACAGGTCGACACCCAGAATCCAAGTAGCCCCGCACCGGAGTCATACTTACTCGTTTAAAATCTGTCTACATCCTCATCTGTAGTATTACAGTACAATTAATCATGTCTTTTCTTTATTTCTAAAAATAATTTATTATTATTGCACCTTTGCGCTTGCTTATGTCCACACTTTTGCGATGCAACACTTTTGTTTTTTTTTTAACTTTTTTTATTTTGCACAATCAACCTTTACACTTATAGGTGCAATTGATACGTGTATATTTTTCGCGTGTTTGTCTCGATAAAGAAACCACCCAGTGACTGAACAGGAGTGGATTAGGACGAGGAGAAAGGCCATGGAACTTCGGGAACCGAGATTTTGCGACTTGGTCGACTGTCGGTATGTTGAGGTCATGGTGGATTGTGCGGTCAGAAACATACCCAGGGGGGGGGAGCATTAAGGATGGTGCGAAGGACTTTTGATTGGAATCTCTGGATGCGAGCGATGTTGATGCCCATAGCTCAATACCATATGTCCATGTCGGTTTGAGTATTGCTTTGTATATTGTTAGTTTGTTACTTAATTTCGATATCCGTTTTAGTAACGGCCTTAAGAGTCCAAATTTTCTGTTTAAGTCGATTCTTTTGAGTCGGGTGTGGGGATTCCACGTGAGAACACTTTCTATGCATTCTATTTTATATCTATTCTACACAGGTGATGTGTCGAGTACTCTGTCCATTCCTCCTTGCTTGTAGTTAACTTCCTGCATGACGCCCGTATGTGACTGAAAAGAACGGACCTAAATCGTAAATTTGGACTGTTGAGACCTCTTTTGAAAAGGACATCAACTTACAATAGCCGACATGGATTTACGTAATAGAACTATGGGGTTCCGCACATATACATATACATGAATATATGCATATACATACATACAAATGTATATATACAGAGATATTATCAAGACGGCTAACTGGCTGTGCGTGTCTGTTCAGTAGAAAAAAGAAATTATTGTAATTCGTTACGGGTTAAGGTGGGCGTATCATGTTCCACTTCGGAAGAAAATGAATATTCACGAAAAACTACGTGTAATAATTTGGCTAAATAATGTCTACTGCTCAGATATAAAAGAATATAATAAGATGAAATTTTACCCTTTTCCAAATTCTTGGAACGTCGTTCTATATTCGCGTTGAGATTAATCGCGACCTCAAATATAATGCAGTTATTGGAGGCCCGAAATGTTTACAAGACGTAAAATTTTTCAATTTATAAGTGAAAACCCTTTTCGTTCCGAAGAAGGTTTAAGTATAAATAGCGCTTGTGATATTGGATACGCTGACAGACTGCGGATGTTAATTTCACGGTTTGTGGGGCGCTTCATCGTCCAAAGGGCGGATTTAAAAATGGCCGCCGGCCGTAGAAGGATATTTTAAATTTATTTCAGGACAGTAATTGAATCATAATTCGGTACGGCCGCCGGGATTCGATACCGGGTCGACGCTGTGAGCCGCGCCCGAAGCGTCGGGTTATATCGGAATTCCGCTTCAATTACTACTTTTTCCTTGTATGTAATCTCATTGTTGAGAGTCATCTCACTTTCTATTAAAGAGAGCGACGGCTCGTTAACTGCAGTCTAAATGGGAAATAAGTATACTGCAATTTCCACGCTTAATAATTGAATTTTCTGTCCACGTGTTTACGCAATTTCTTTCTTATTATTAGTTAGTATAAATTTACTCATCTATATCCTTATATATAAAGATGAAATTTCGTCGGTGTTTGTCCCTCGTACTTACTTTTTCTCATTTCATTCTATTGTTTCTTCGAATGACCATCGAATTTTCTCCTCGTTTCCTCGAGCTCAGGACAGAATTTCTTTCAGAATAATCCCATTCCTGGAGGGCCTCCAGGATATCTCCTTATTGCCCGTGAAATATTTAAACCGTCGTAATATAATCCCAGCGGACTCTGATGAGCGTCAGCGGCGCCAGGACTCGTACCCAGTCTTATCAATAAGTAACCAGCGGGCGAGCACCGCCTGCGATTCCTCCGCCTTTCAACGTACGTATGCCGTCTATGCATTAACCAGGGCGGGCGGCGCCAGATCTGGGGCAATGTCGCGGATTGCTTTTTCAAAAATTTACCCCGCAGTCTGGTTTCTACGGCGAGCGTAAGTGAACCACTGTTTCCCGACTGAGAACGTTCCCTCGTTAAAATTCATTCCGTTCACTGTTTCACGCGATAAACCTCATTTCCAACAAAACTTCAACAAAAGGACTTTGATCCGGTTTATGAGTAAGCGCGTATATTTTAATGCAATGAAATGATGAGTGAGTGATTACGTCGGTGGATGATATAACTTCGGCGCTTATCAGTTTGTATCAAGGATAATTTGAGAGTACAGCTCTTTCGCTTCTTTGTTTCGACAATGGAAACGACAGGAGCGGGTAGATGATGGAATGATGAAAACCAGTGCGATCGCCAGGGAATATATTTTATGTTCATATCTTTCCTTGGCGTCGGGACGTGACCGAGCGGCCTCAGGAGCGGAGTTTCACCCGGCTGTCGTTGACAACAGGAAGTCGTCCCGGTACACAACCGTGGGCGTTATTAGTTCCGGGAAACCGTCGGTTCTCGTTCCCCCTTCGCCTTTATAACGGCTCCCACCTCGTGTTCACATATCAGTGTAACGATAAATTATGGATTAAAGAGAATAAGAAATGAGAAACAATTTCATTGGATATTATATATTAAAACAGGGTTAAACAATTATTGTGAAAATTTATGAACTTGCTCCTTATAATATGCTTAGCTGAAATGAATTAATCCATTAAACCTAGTTAAATTAATATTCGTTTATTTATTTCTGTACGTTTCTTATTGTTCTCAATTACACTTTTGCCAAATTTCAGAATATTAGGGGGCGACAAGAGTTTCGGTTTTACATTTTGTTTCTTTAATCTTCGATCCAATACTTTACCCATCCCATTCTATATACGGAGCCATTCATCCATTAAAAAAAAATTTCAATTGAAACTCCGGGTTTTGATTTTCCGCGGGAATATATTCCGCCCATAGTTTGAAGCGGGAATTGAATGGTGAATGGCAATAGGCGCTTAGCGTACATTGCGCCCTTTGAGCTTCCGAAGGCAAAGTAAGATCGAATAATAAGCTTATTATAACTTGACTCTTCAATAGAGGGCCTTATATTAAGAGGGTTAAAGTTTAATTCCGCGAACTAAACACTACTGGGACACCTCTCGTGCCGTCTCCCCCTGCGGTGGTACACATCCCTGGTATAGTTGTTCTAGGAAGGGTGCTATTATTTATTGTCAGTCCTTGCGTGTCACTCCGAACGTTGCTGCGCTTTAACATTCTAAAGTACGACAGAGCCACATATCTGACTTGAGCTATTTAACAGTACGGCGTTAATAATACAGATCACTTTAAATAGATTCAGAAAGTTTAATACATTTATTCAAATTGGGCATACCATTTTCGGCCCTAACAGGCATACAAGCCTATGGGGAAAGTTCGAATAACGAAGTGATATTTGTCCGTCATACTTAGTATTAAATTAGAGTAGATGTTCTATCAGCAAACGATAGGCTTAGGGGATTCCAAGGGATGAGCACAACGCTCATTGGTTCGTGGACTTCTCCATGAGTTGTTGCAATATTTTCTCTGCCCGTTTTATAATCAAGGTATTGCGCACCCCGGAATGATTGCGTAATTGTTTAATTATTTAGACGCGAAGAAATCGTTAATTTATGTTGAAGCGTTGTTAAGTAACACGAATTTGCATTGTGCCCATTTTGTTTAGATAAAAATTGTTAGGTAAGAGCGTGTGGCCGTTGCTGCATCCGTCGTGTGCAGCTTGCCGTGCACACAGGTTTTCATTTTTCCCGGGTGAAAATCCCAGGCCCGTGACGCAACCCGCACAGTTAATAACGCCTCCAATTATTCATTAATTCCCCGCCGACTATTATATTTTCCGCAGCGAGGGAAATATTTTTTGCCGCCACGAATTGCGCCCAAAAACGTTACGTCACCTCGTCAGAAACGTATCCACCGATTTCCGTATTCACATTAGTGGGTTAAATGGGGTTTCCCACCCTCAAGGAATAAAAACTAGAAAGTTGTACAAAATAATTCGTTTATTTACACGATACAAATTGAACGGAAGAAAATATTTGGAAATCACAGTACGTTTTGAGCGAATATGTTTTTCAATCGTTAGAGCTGAGATGTAAGATGGAATAGGTCGTTTCTCAGCATCTTTATATCTGAAATAAAAAATAAAATTGATACATTTATTATCTGAATGGAACATAAATAAATTCATCAGGTATATTTACGTATGTAGGGTTTCGGTGTTGATCCTTACGTGTTTTCTAATGGTACGACTTGAGGCCGTGACCAAATCCGGATCCATAGGAACCTCCGAACGAACCGTGTCCTCCGTAGCCGCCTCCGTAGCTACCTCCATAGCCGCCTCCGTAGCTACCTCCGTAGCCGCCTCCGTATCCGCCGAGACCGCCTCCCAGGCCGATACCGCCTCCGAGACCGGCGCCGGCGCCGAGTCCACCGCCTCCTACTCTAATGGGTACCAGCTGAGGAACGACGACCGGCTGAGCGACGGGAACGGAACGGCCCTGGGGACTGTGACGGGGTAGGGAGCGGAACGGAAACTGGGACCGGCTGTGGGACCGATACGGGGACCGGATGGGGAACGCTGACGGGTACGGGCCTGGGTACATCGACGGGGACCGGCCTGGGGACGGTGACCGGGTCGGGGTGAGGTACGACGACGGGTACGGCCCTGGGTACGCTGACGGGTACCGGCTGGGGTACGGGTACGGGTACGGGCCTGGTGACTGTTACGGGGACCGGCTGTGGGACGGGAACGGCGACGGCGGTGTTGACCGTGTTCACTGTGACGCCACCACCGAAACCGCCTCCGAGTCCGCCTCCGAGACCGCCCCCGAAGCCTCCTCCGAATCCTCCGCCCAAACCGCCTCCGTATCCACCGCCGTAGCCGCCTCCGTATCCACCGCCGTAGCCGCCTCCGTATCCTCCACCGTAGCCGCCTCCGTAGCCGCCGCCGTAGCCGCCACCCAAGCCATGTCCTCCACTGTACAGTCCACTACCGTGGCCTATCGAAAAGCTGCTGGAGGATATTCCTCTCTTCTCGGTCTTCTTTCCCTCTTCGGCGAAGGCGGACACTGCCAACGCCAACACCAAGCAAACCTGGAATATAAGTGAGAATTAGTATTTTCCCTATACCTATAATTTGTCCTACATATTATTTTTTTCGCTTTTTCGGTTTCATGTTCAAATGTCGGTTTTTTAAATTCGAAAAAGATTAGAGGTGGCATTTTACTACCCATAGTGCTATATTTTATGTGAAATATAATACAGTTGAATTTTTACTCGAGGGCACCTTAGTCTAATCGTTGTATTACCTGAAATGTCTTCATTGTTGAGATGAGGACGGTGTGATGATAATCTGCGGTAGCGGGCAGGCTTATATACGGTGGCCAGTGGCCGTTTATAATGGGGTGGGGGCAGATACCTCCAGTAGGAGGAGGAGGTGAAGGAGGAGGAGGAGGAGGAGGAGGCTTCCTTACCCTCGTTTACTTTCACGAGGCCGCAATTGTTGCATCACTCCCACCTGCAATGCCTACCTTGTCCAGATATGTGGACCAGAATGGAATCGTGGAAATTGCGATAGTCTGCGTTATTGTCCGACGTCCGCGCTCGCCGTGTTTAATTAATCGTTTTAAATGCTGCTCCCCTAAAGATATACGAGGGATTTTGTTTTATGTTTAGCATAACTCTGTACAATATCTTATCTTATGTATAGATTTACTTTCTCGTAATAAAACGCGTCCTTTCTCTCTCTCTCCGTCTCTTTTCCTGAGAATCTATTGTACGTCATTAGTTTCATTGCACTGGTTTTATATCTCCTTTCCTTCGGTCGTCGCGAATAACATTTGCTGCGTAGAAATTCGGCTCATTTAGGATGTAGTATTTAGTGTCAAATCATGTGAATGAATCAAAATTATTTGTGTCCAGGAATTACTAGGAATTAGGAAGAGAAAACTAATTATTAGTGTTGAGGTATTCCCGGCTGCGTTTAATTCTAGGTTTCAGAATGTTATTCGGGGCGTAAGCATCCAACAATTTAATTCGAACGATTTCGCCGAAGTTACCAATCTTTAACTGGCTAGACAGCAGAACTCATATTACGGTTTACGTCTCGAATTATTGGCTGCTGTTGGCAATGCATCAATTAGCACGCTGAATGCATTTTCACTCTAAATAGGGGCAGAATATTTCGTATACAGATCTAGATTTTTTATTTTTTTTTTGGAGTATTGTAATAGCATATTTCTGTAAAGTGTTCCGCCCCGTTTCCATGCGGCAGAAGTCAAAGCTCGAGTCGTTAAGTAGCATTTCTCCTAGAATTGGACGGCGCATTGGTTATACCCGGCCGGGACAGAGTCCGGTGTATGCCGGGTCAGGCCTAACTGTGCCGGGACGAGGGATTCCTGCCAGTTGGGCAACCCGCACCACGGTATCGGCACCACTTCCGCCACTTTCAATTGAAAACAATGGCCAGCAGGGACAGATTCTCTTCCCGGTGTCTTCTCGTAATCGACATCTTTTCATTCATTCCGGTAATGGCAGTCTGGAATATTATTCCGTTGGCTGCGAGCGAATAATTTTAAGGGGTTTCGTGTAAAAAAATATTTTAGACAAAAGGTGGGAAGGCGGGGGTTGGGTATACAGGGAAAAAACATTTAAAAATATATCTACACAAATTGAAATAACGGTACAGTAATCTGCTGCATAAAAATAATACTGTGAGGTTCACTTAACGGCCAAATAACTTGGATAAATTGTTCCACTCGGGTCGCATGATTCCTCGCATAACTCTAGATATTGATATAGCTTATTAAAAATTATTTTCCTTAAGCCTCCTCCCGGGGCTTGAGATATTTTTGTGTACAACGGTATTTATTTGTTCTCATAGCCAATGTTGGAAATGTGTAGTGTTTAATTTTTTTAAACAGTATTTAGGTAATTTATATTTCGACACTAGTTGGTGATACGGGCGGATGCTTTGTACAGTAACATTGTAAATTCCCCTTTTGAGTGTATACTTGTTTCCAAAGCCGCAGACCTATCATCCGATCGTTGCAATTGATTCGCATCGCTTTCCATTTACGGTACACGTTCGTAGTAATTTAATGCCGCAAATGTACTTGGTAAGCAATTAATACTTGCTTTAATTCGTTTTCAACCATCGACGGGTGTGCCGAACAACAAAAGCTGGTATTCATATGTTCATCAATAAATTATCCATAAATCTATCGCCGTTCAATTTCTCCTGGGCACGGATATTCGGATTCATTAACCAGTTGTATTCTGAATCATTTGGTTACTCCTCATCGTCGGCCCATTGCCGGCCTCGCACGTGTACTAATTACAGTAGCCATCTACTAATTTCGGATTGTACTTCTCGAGGTTTTCGAATCGAATTACCTGTAGCCGATATCGATTTGATTACCGATCGGTTAGTCTAAAAATATAATTCTCGTCGGACAGTGAAGTTTCGCGTGTCGCGTGTACCGCGACTGTAGAATTTGTGTTTGCACGAAAGCTTGGTGTCGTACGGTTATAATTTTATTTTCAGAACGGATGACGTTTTCTGCTCCCGCACGCCTGTGTCGATTCATATGTCAATAGAGTCGGTTCGAAAGATGATATCTTCATCTTTTTTTTTCCAACAGTATTATGGTTTATAATTTCCATGGCGCAGGTACAGCACAGTTTGCCGTCCAATTTCAAACCTCACTTTTGTCCCCCCCTTTTTATTTCAATTTATGTTTTTGTATCGTCTCTTAATTGCATCCAATATCGCCGGATCTGTTATCTGCCCGCGTGAAATGTTCGGTTTGACGATCCCTTTTTTTTTGTAAACTGAAAGTATCGGTGTAATTATTATCATTGCGAAACATGTTTCATCAGGAGATGTCAGAATTCTTCGGGTTATACGATGACTGGGTCGAGGAGTTGAATGGAACCAATATAGTAACTCATGGCGGTCACTGTAGATATATTTATTTATCTAAATATCTTCGCTATGTTTTACATGATACGTGATGATTGTACAGTGTCTTCAGAATGTAGAGGAAATATTGTTTCCAGATTAGAAGTACGGACGTCCGACACGATGTATAACCCGATATCTCGTAGGAAAGTCCCGGTTTTGCGGCCGAAAGAAAATTGATATCTGGTGTTTCATTTTGAAAAAAAAATTGAGATACGGCATTGGGGCCGTACTGAAGCTTACGTGCCGAGATTTTTTTTCAGATACGATTTTCCTGTTAGTAGCACTTTGAAATTATCTTCGCAATTCTATTATCGCGGGATCTTTTACTCTGACACGATTGAGTAACTGCTGTTGCACTGTTGCTGCAGATTTATTATATAGGCCTCTTGCGGTATCTTGAAATTTCCAATGGAATTCTTCTTATTTTTGTAATTTTTACCAGGATTAAAAATGGCGAGGTTTACAATTTTGGAATAATGGAGTAGAATATATTTTAATACATTGTGCCAGACTGCTTTGTAATGAATAAAGATTTTACTCTCCCTGACTTTTACTCTTTCCTTCTGCGGCCCTCTCGTGTGTTGTCCGCTTGCGACGTTTCGGAACTCTTACCGGTTCCTTCTTCAGTGTCCTACTGCCGATGTCGTTGGCGGAAGGCGGACCACCAGGCTCTAGATTTGGACCGAGAAACGTGCGAAAATCGCTCGGTCGGTTGGCCCATTGCGAAACGTAAATTCTGGCCCGTTTTTCGCAACCGTCTCGCCGGTTTCCACTTTTGCCGCTGAACTTGTCAAATGGGTGCGGGCGAAACCGGCGAGCCGACCGTATAGACGGGTGCGCGATGGGTTTCCAACGGGAAACCGGTAGTCCTATTGCACAAGAGACAAAGTGAGAGGAGAGCGGTTGTAATTCTGAAGTGGGATCCGCGAGATTTAAATGACCGGAACCAGATATCAGACTAACCCATATATTTAGATTTAGTATTACGTAATAATAGGAAATTTCTTTTTTTCGGCCTGGGGATACCGGGAGTATTATTTACGGACGTTATTTCCATATTGATATTTCATCACTAATTTGATAATATTTTATGCATGTAACACATCTGCGTTGTGTATTATTAAGTTATTAGCATAGTTCAAATACTACTCTCTGGACTGCTGATCGTTTCAGTAGTATACCTTCGTATCTAATCGCACATAATTACTTTGTTTTTAATTACTTCTGTTTCAAGCTATAGATTACTGTTTATAAACACAAAAAATTATTTAATGTACAATAACGAATATAAAAGACAAATTAGTTCATTTTATGTGTTATATAATTTTTTTAACTTTCTTTAACTTGGGACATAGCTTCCAGTCTACTTTTCTGTTGGCGTTTTTCTTTGATTTTTTTTCAGGAACCACCGATTCTCTGTTCTCGTGACTATCTGTACCCATTTGTTTTCTCAACCGACATGAAAGTCGGCTTTTGATTGTAATTTTGAATATTGTCAGAATATGTGGGACGTTTTTGTTGGCGGAAATTTTCGGCCAAGGTGTTTGAACTCTGGCTACTATTTTCCAAGATCGAGGCGCGGTTGGCGTTTCTCCTGGAAGCTCCGGCGAATATATTACTGTTCCAATTTTCGTGGATGATGGATGGCGCCTGTCTTAATGTCCAGGCCCGAAGCAGGTTCAGACGGTGCTTGCGCTTTTGTGTATTTCGGCTACGGTATGCATACATATACATACTGTATATGGGCGATGAATATACCAGATACTCGAATTAACTCGGGTTGGTTCCATTAATGGAGCTACAAAATTCAACTGAATTTTGCTCCACATATTGATGCGTGTGATATTTAAATAATAAGATAAGCGTACCCTCGTGCTGAGTACTTAAGAATTTTCATTAGAATACCGTGAAGATTAAATCGTTCTTTAAATACACCATTCAACAATATAATAATCGATAATTTATTTTTTTATATAAATTTTATAAATAGCGAGTGAAATAAGTTATAATAATTGGTTTCATTACTATCACTTCAGTCAGTACCCAATAGCTCCTAGTAAATTTCGGGAAAAAGTATTATTAAGCGTGTTTTAAAATACTGCAGATGTTTATATGGTAGAATAATATTAATATAGCTCCTGTGAAATTACCGCATAACTTCAGCTAGATATTTTCATTAAAAGGTTTATTCTAAACAGTTAAACAGAAACTGGACTCTGCCTACCATTAGCGGCTGCACACGCTACAAATTTGAATGGCATAAATTGAATACCATAATATTGTTCAATATTATCATCCCAATAAATTGGATTATAAATTCCAATGAATTATGTTTAACGATAGGAATAATGAGGGAGTACATTTTCAACACGAACACGTTTTATAGAAATATAATTTATTCGCATTTATTTAAGGAAATATGTATCACAGTCCTGTTGAATTATTGAGCACACTTGACGTAAATCCTGGCAAAGCAGAAGTGATGATGGCTGGCGGGTACAGGAGATATTTTTTCTTCTTGGTTCTTGATTACTGCAAGAAATTCGTTATAGAGGAATGCAGAACGTAGCTTATCCGTGTGCGTAGATAGATTCGAACTCTTCGTATAGTTGATTAGGTGTAATTATTAAAATTTCTCAGACAAGATGAAGACTTCCATTCGCAAAAAGTTATTCTGAAACATTAAACATAACACTATAACAATTTGCCTTTCTCGAAAGTTACATTCATTAGTATATGCGAAAAAATCGATAGCTGGTTGGCACCTGTTTTCTAGTGGTATGACTTGAGTCCGTGGCCCAATCCAGATCCGAAGGAACCGCCGTAGGAGCCGTGTCCTCCGAAGCTGCCTCCATAGCCACCTCCATAGCCACCTCCGTAGCTACCTCCGTAACCTCCACCGTAGCTGCCTCCGTGTCCGCCGAGACCGCCTCCAAGGCCGATACCTCCGCCCAAACCGCCAAAACCGCCTCCGATACCGGCGCCAGCGCCGAATCCGCCGCCTCCTACTCTAATGGGCACCAGCTGGGGAACGACGACCGGCTGAGCGACGGGAACGGGAACGGCCCTGGGGACTGTGACGGGGTAGGGAGCGGGAACGGAAACTGGGACCGGCTGTGGGACCGATACGGGGACCGGATGGGGAACGCTGACGGGTACGGGCCTGGGTACATCGACGGGGACCGGCCTGGGGACGGTGACCGGGACGGGCTGAGGTACGGCGACGGGTACGGCCCTGGGTACGCTGACGGGTACCGGCTGGGGTACGGGTACGGGTACGGGCCTGGTGACTGTTACGGGGACCGGCTGTGGGACGGGAACGGCGACGGCGGTGTTGACCGTGTTCACTGTGACCGGGGCCGTCGAGATGGGAAACGCCACCACCGAAACCGCCTCCGAGTCCGCCTCCGAGACCGCCCCGAAGCCTCCTCCGAATCCTCCGCCCAAACCGCCTCCGTATCCACCGCCGTAGCCGCCTCCGTATCCTCCACCGTAGCCGCCTCCGTAGCCGCCGCCGTAGCCGCCACCCAAGCCATGTCCTCCACTGTACAGTCCACTACCGTGTCCTATCGAAAAGCTGCTGGAGGATATTCCTCTCTTCTCTGTCTTCTTTGCCTCTTCAGCGAAGACGGCAACCGCCAACCCCAACACTAAGCACACCTGGAACAAATATAGTTTGATGATATTTAGACCATATTTTCTTGCCGTGCAGTTTTACTTGTATCGCTGCTATGAACAGCGAAGGTATATGCATTAGTTTGTATTACCTGAAACGCCTTCATTGTTGTAGAGTTGTTGTTCGAATGATGGTCAGTTTGAGTTTGCCGTCTTATATAGTGGCCCGAGTGTGATTGTAGTAGTAGTAGCAGTGTAGTAGTAGTGTGTGGATGTAGGGAGGGGGTGTTGGTGTTAGGGAAGGGGATATACTTCCCGTCTTTTTACTTTCTCGAGCGTCGTGACGTTACATCATTACCGTTGGAGCCTAATATTCTGACCCTGCTCGGGACACTGGGTGGAGCTCTACGGAAGGATATCATATTTTCATTTAGTATCCGGATTCGTTTCTCCGTCTATTAATTTCCATATTAATTTATTTTAGAGAGTACTGAATTTTATGGTCTTCTCTTGTTGAATCGGCTACAGGGTCTAATTGAAGGAAAATTTCGGGGGATTTGAACCCTTACTCGAAGCCGTGTTAACGCCATACGACGAGACACAGGAATTAATTTATTGTAGGTTGATACCGATAAATTAGTCCTTATTACAGATTAGCTTTTCGAGGAAAATCGGCCACGTAACGAATTGTACCTTACTTGAGAATATCCCTACCTTTTTTATCGCTCCCATTGTGTTATATCGTAACTCGATTATAACAGTCATCATATATATTAATTTTAAGCGGTTTATGAATAATTGTTTTATGGCATTTTATGACATCCGTTTTTCTTTCTTCTATCCCTGTTGCAGCTTATAACCTTCTTGATAGAAAAATACTTTATTGCTGCTCAGTAGTACTTATCATAGTTGGCCTATGCGGGATTTGTACGATGAATATTAACTATTACATTCCGTCTATTTGAAAGGCTATAAATGTAAGTTAATTAATTGTGCGATAATACTCCATCCGTCCTAATTGTGTTTCAGAATGTATATAGAGTTGGGTTTCAGTTACGCAACCCTAGTGTCATCGATGCACAATACTGAAAATAATAGCTTTAGGAAGACTCGCTGCATTATTTTGAAATGAACATCTAACGCACTTTATGTTACTTCCTCCTTTCTTATTAAATTTATCCAAGGAGCATTCAAAAGTACAATATACTATCGCTTCTGCGGTATTTGAACACCATTATATTAACCTTCGATTTTTACGAAAAAGAGCGAATAACAGCCTATTTAATTTCATTTGCAACTATCGAAAAAAATGCATACTTGATATCACCTTGTGTTTGTGTCTATCAGACAAAATATCAGTTACAAATATTAATCGCAGTATAAATTCATATCCCAGATAAAAAAAAATATTGTTTCCATACATATATATATGTATGTGTGTGTGTGTGTGTGTGTGTGTGTGTGTGTGTGTGTGTGTGTGTGTGTGTGTGTCTGTGTCTGTGTCTGTGTACCTATAGAGATTTTCGGAACGCCGCACGTAGCTAAATACAGAACCGGTAAATAAATACAGCTAAAAAAATTTTGGGAACGGGATTAATGCAATTGGTTTCCCACCTTGAGAGCTAACGAATGTGGTAGTCGTAATCCATCTCCAATCTTGGAATGAACTGGTCAGACGGTCAGGGGATGCTATTTACATTATTTACTATTTTAGATTGAGAATTGGAACGTAGTCGATTAGATGGAGAATATTAAACGGAATCGATGGAAACTGATGAAGAGCTCTTCATTTGACGACAGTGTATATATAGCGCAACATAACGACATACTACACGTGGGATAGGAGGTGAAATTTGATAGTGAAAGATATTAGATTTTTAAATAATTAATTTATTGACTATATATTATTAGGTCAACCAGTTTTATCCCGAATGGGGAAAATCGGTAATCTCCTCGTCTTCGTGACCTGACTTGTTGGTTGTGATGTGATGGCGCTGTTGATCCCCCGACCGGGGACATAGACTAATGTCGAGGTACGTCGGTTCCCTTTAGTTAATGGTATGACTTGAAGCTGTGGCCGAATCCAGATCCGCCAAAGGAGCCGTGTCCACCGCTGTAGCTACCCCCGTAGCTACCTCCGTAGCCGCCTCCGTAGCTGCCACCGTAGCTGCCTCCGTATCCGCCGAGACCGCCTCCCAGGCCGATACCGCCTCCGAGACCGGCGCCGGCGCCGAGTCCGCCGCCTCCTACTCTAATGGGTACCAGCTGAGGAACGACGACCGGCTGAGCGACGGGAACGGGAACGGCCCTGGGGACTGTGACGGGGTAGGGAGCGGGAACGGAAACTGGGACCGGCTGTGGGACCGATACGGGGACCGGATGGGGAACGCTGACGGGTACGGGCCTGGGTACATCGACGGGGACCGGCCTGGGGACGGTGACCGGGACGGGGTGAGGTACGGCGACGGGTACCGGGCGGGAACGCTGACGGGTACGGGCTCGGCTACGGGTACGGGTACGGGCCTGGTGACGGGTACGGGGACCGGCTGTGGGACGGGAACGGCGACAGCGGTGCTGACCGTGTTCACTGTGACTGGAGCCGCCGAGATGGAAACGCCACCACCGAAACCGCCTCCGATACCGCCTCCGAATCCTCCTCCGAATCCTCCTCCGATTCCGCCTCCATATCCGGCCACCGTAGGGCCGCCTCCATATCCGCCACCGTAGCCGCCTCCGTAGCCGCCTCCGTATCCGCCGCTGAAGCCGCCACCCAAGCCGTGGCCGCCCCCGTAGATACTACCTCCGTGACCTCCTATTCCCAAGCTAGTCGAGAATATTCCTCTCTTCTCGGTCTTCTTTCCCTCTTCGGCGAAGGCGGACACTGCCAACGCCAACACCAAGCAAACCTGGAATACGAATAGGTTATGTGCGAATGGCCAAATGACAAATCTCGCGATACTAATTAGCCGTTATTTGTGACAATTAATGCCCTTCGAGAGATTCGATTCGGGTGTATCTGTCCTCGCCAAACGCCCCCATTCTCGGTGGACTGTATTCCACGCTGATAACTATATTATATTAACCATCGCGGATATTGGGTGATTTTAACGGTACCCTGACTGCAATGGCGGTATTATACAGGAGGAATCGTAAATGTTGGTCGAACGAACGTCGGATTACCTGGAACGCCTTCATTGTTGCTGAGGTCCTGATCGAATGTTGATAGGTGACTGTGTTTCGCGCGCTTATATACCGGCTTGAGTGTGATATTGGCGATGGAGAGGGGTACCCTACCATACTTTTGCTTTCTCAAACAGCGTGCAGCTGTTAGATCATTTCGGATCAACCCTAATCGTTGCCCCGTACATTCGGGGAGTAGTAATTGTTGCGGAACAGTCGGGCGATACGAGACGAACTTGTAAAGCGGAGAGTTTGAATTCGTGTCGTACTGGGCGGCGGTTTTAACACTTAATTGTTGTTGAGACGGACATTTCAATCGGTTGTTTTGGAAACGTTTTCTATTTTGGACAATACCACGTATCTCCTAAAACCCGGTCGGGAGACGTCTCCCAGTGGGCTCGATCTAGGCGGTCAAAAGTACCCCTCCGCACTAGAATCTAATTTTCTCTCGACGCAACATTTATTATTATTATTATTATTTGCTAAACGGTGTCGTACGGCACATAGAAGACGAATTTTTTCAATAAAATAGTTTAAATATAATGAATATCGCTCCTCTCAGCAACATACGTGAAATCAGTGGTAACCCACTCTATGAAATTTTTTGTCATTACAATAGCGAAATTAATTCTTACGGCAATGACGTATTCATTAATATAGTCAAATGGAGACTGTTGTCGATTTGTATGGAATTTAATATTTAAAAAAAAGGAATATTTAAAATTGGTCGTTTGGAAAGACTACTGTAATTGTAAAGGGGGTACTCTTAGCAACCGCATCGAAATTGAAGAATTTTTCGGAATCCGAACGCGGAATTATGCGTTTTGTGTGACAACAATCTTCATTTTATCCTAAAAACCTGTAGATCGTTAGAAAGCAATTTATATTTGACAGTGACGTTATCATTGAGAACAGAAAGGGACGAAACATAAGCCCGTCGTTGTAATTGATGTTCGTGATTTTATTTTTGTGTTGTGTTCGGCCGAACAAAGTTTCTCCAATCTTCGCTCTTGTTATTCGAGTTTGTGTATAGGTACAACGGAATGTATTCCTATCGGCAAATATAGCCGCTTGTTTGATATCTCCTTGACGGAGTAATATTTTGTGTACCGCAAAGGGCTTATTATACCATCGATACAGGTTAGTAAAGGGACGTGCTCATGGGGTACAGCGTATGTATCCTCCGTATGTTTCGACATTCATCCAGTCATTTAGTGGATACATTTTAGATCGATACATCGGTACAATCTTTTATGTAGGGAAGGACAGCCGAATTTTTCTCTTCAACGGTCCCACCGTGCCGCCAAACGTGGATAAGTGTTATGAAAGGGGGGATGGTTTTTTTCTGTAATTTCTCCAGTAATCTTTGTTTAATATTATACTAAGGGTGCCCATTAGTAGGTATGAACTTTGATTTTCGTCTTTTGCGCTTCTAGACCTGTTGTTTGGGGTACTGTTCGTCGGTATCATATACGCATATACGCATTAGCGCGTTATCTATCGGTAATTCATGGTGTGGACCGTGCGACGATACTTTTTGATCGGACAATATGACGTCCAAAACTTGTTACAACAATCGTAAAGCGGCATACCCGCCTACGGACACTTTTGAGCAGTAGAGCGAGGCGTATATTATTGGATTAACGTTTAGTTTAGCCTTCCCTCGGTGTAAATACATAAAGAATTTCGTCTAATCCATCTCCAATCTTGGAATGAACTGGTCAGACGGTCAGGGGATGCTATTTACATTATTTACTATTTTAGATGGAGAATTGGAACGTAGTCGATTAGATGGAGAATATTAAACGGAATCGATGGAAACTGATGAAGAGCTCTTCATTTGACGACAGAGTATATATAGCGCAACGTAACGACATACTACACATGGGATAGGAGGTGAAATTTGATAGTGAAAGATAGTAGATTTTTAAATAGTTAATTTATTGACTATATATTATTAGGTCAACCAGTTTTATCCCGAATGGGGAAAATCGGTAATCTCCTCGTCTTCGTGACCTGACTTGTTGGTTGTGATGTGATGGCGCTGTTGATCCCCCGACCGGGGACATAGACTAATGTCGAGGTACGTCGGTTCCCTTTAGTTAATGGTATGACTTGAAGCTGTGGCCGAATCCAGATCCGCCAAAGGAGCCGTGTCCACCGCTGTAGCTACCCCCGTAGCTACCTCCGTAGCCGCCTCCGTAGCTGCCACCGTAGCTGCCTCCGTATCCGCCGAGACCGCCTCCCAGGCCGATACCGCCTCCGAGACCGGCGCCGGCGCCGAGTCCGCCGCCTCCTACTCTAATGGGTACCAGCTGAGGAACGACGACCGGCTGAGCGACGGGAACGGGAACGGCCCTGGGGACTGTGACGGGGTAGGGAGCAGGAACGGAAACTGGGACCGGCTGTGGGACCGATACGGGGACCGGATGGGGAACGCTGACGGGTACGGGCCTGGGTACATCGACGGGGACCGGCCTGGGGACGGTGACCGGGACGGGGTGAGGTACGGCGACGGGTACCGGGCGGGGAACGCTGACGGGTACGGGCTCGGCTACGGGTACGGGTACGGGCCTGGTGACGGGTACGGGGACCGGCTGTGGGACGGGAACGGCGACAGCGGTGCTGACCGTGTTCACTGTGACTGGAGCCGCCGAGATGGAAACGCCACCACCGAAACCGCCTCCGATACCGCCTCCGAATCCTCCTCCGAATCCTCCTCCGATTCCGCCTCCATATCCGCCACCGTATCCACCTCCATATCCGCCACCGTAGCCGCCTCCGTAGCCGCCTCCGTATCCGCCGCTGAAGCCGCCACCCAAGCCGTGGCCGCCCCCGTAGATACTACCTCCGTGACCTCCTATTCCCAAGCTAGTCGAGAATATTCCTCTCTTCTCGGTCTTCTTTCCCTCTTCGGCGAAGGCGGACACTGCCAACGCCAACACCAAGCAAACCTGGAATACGAATAGGTTATGTGCGAATGGCCAAATGACAAATCTCGCGATACTAATTAGCCGTTATTTGTGACAATTAATGCCCTTCGAGAGATTCGATTCGGGTGTATCTGTCCTCGCCAAACGCCCCCATTCTCGGTGGACTGTATTCCACGCTGATAACTATATTATATTATCCATCGCGGATATTGGGTGATTTTAACGGTACCCCTGACTGCAATGGCGGTATTATACAGGAGGAATCGTAAATGTTGGTCGAACGAACGTCGGATTACCTGGAACGCCTTCATTGTTGCTGAGGTCCTGATCGAATGTTGATAGGTGACTGTGTTTCGCGCGCTTATATACCGGCTTGAGTGTGATATTGGCGATGGAGAGGGTACCCTACCATACTTTTGCTTTCTCAAACAGCGTGCAGCTGTTAGATCATTTCGGATCAACCCTAATCGTTGCCCCGTACATTCGGGGAGTAGTAATTGTTGCGGAACAGTCGGGCGATACGAGACGAACTTGTAAAGCGGAGAGTTTGAATTCGTGTCGTACTGGGCGGCGGTTTTAACACTTAATTGTTGTTGAGACGGACATTTCAATCGGTTGTTTTGGAAACGTTTTCTATTTTGGACAATACCACGTATCTCCTAAAACCCGGTCGGGAGACGTCTCCCAGTGGGCTCGATCTAGGCGGTCAAAGTACCCTCCGCACTAGAATCTAATTTTCTCTCGACGCAACATTTATTATTATTATTATTATTTGCTAAACGGTGTCGTACGGCACATAGAAGACGAATTTTTTCAATAAAATAGTTTAAATATAATGAATATCGCTCCTCTCAGCAACATACGTGAAATCAGTGGTAACCCACTCTATGAAATTTTTTTTTTTGTCATTACAATAGCGATATTAATTCTTACGGCAATGACGTATTCATTAATATAGTCAAATGGAGACTGTTGTCGATTTGTATGGAATTTAATATTTAAAAAAAAGGAATATTTAAAATTGGTCGTTTGGAAAGACTACTGTAATTGTAAAGGGGGTACTCTTAGCAACCGCATCGAAATTGAAGAATTTTTCGGAATCCGAACGCGGAATTATGCGTTTTGTGTGACAACAATCTTCATTTTATCCTAAAAACCTGTAGATCGTTAGAAAGCAATTTATATTTGACAGTGACGTTATCATTGAGAACAGAAAGGGACGAAACATAAGCCCGTCGTTGTAATTGATGTTCTTGATTTTATTTTTGTGTTGTGTTCGGCCGAACAAAGTTTCTCCAATCTTCGCTCTTGTTATTCGAGTTTGTGTATAGGTACAACGGAATGTATTCCTATCGGCAAATATAGCCGCTTGTTTGATATCTCCTTGACGGAGTAATATTTTGTGTACCGCAAAGGGCTTATTATACCATCGATACAGGTTAGTAAAGGGACGTGCTCATGCGGTACAGCGTATGTATCCTCCGTATGTTTCGACATTCATCCAGTCATTTAGTGGATACATTTTAGATCGATACATCGGTACAATCTTTTATGTAGGGAAGGACAGCCGAATTTTTCTCTTCAACGGTCCCACCGTGCCGCCAAACGTGGATAAGTGTTATGAAAGGGGGGATGGTTTTTTCTGTAATTTCTCCAGTAATCTTTGTTTAATATTATACTAAGGGTGCCCATTAGTAGGTATGAACTTTGATTTTCGTCTTTGCGCTTCTAGACCTGTTGTTTGGGGTACTGTTCGTCGGTATCATATACGCATATACGCATTAGCGCGTTATCTATCGGTAATTCATGGTGTGGACCGTGCGACGATACTTTTTGATCGGACAATATGACGTCCAAAACTTGTTACAACAATCGTAAAGCGGCATACCCGCCTACGGACACTTTTGAGCAGTAGAGCGAGACGTATATTATTGGATTAACGTTTAGCCTTCCCTCGGTGTAAATACATAAAAGAATTTCGTCCAATTCATCTCCAATCTTGGAATGAACTGGTCAGACGGTCAGGGGATACTATTTACGTTATTTACTATTTTAGATTGAGAATTGGAACGTAGTCGATTAGATGGAGAATATTAAACGGAATCGATGGAAACTGATGAAGAGCTCTTCATTTGACGACAGTGTATATATAGCGCAACATAACGACATACTACACGTGGGATAGGAGGTGAAATTTGATAGTGAAAGATATTAGATTTTTAAATAATTAATTTATTGACTATATATTATTAGGTCAACCAGTTTTATCCCGAATGGGAAAATCGGTAATCTCCTCGTCTTCGTGACCTGACTTGTTGGTTGTGATGTGATGGCGCTGTTGATCCCCCGAACGGGGACATAGACTAATGTCGAGGTACGTCGGTTCCCTTTAGTTAATGGTATGACTTGAAGCTGTGGCCGAATCCAGATCCGCCAAAGGAGCCGTGTCCACCGCTGTAGCTACCCCGTAGCTACCTCCGTAGCCGCCTCCGTAGCTGCCACCGTAGCTGCCTCCGTATCCGCCGAGACCGCCTCCCAGGCCGATACCGCCTCCGAGACCGGCGCCGGCGCCGAGTCCGCCGCCTCCTACTCTAATGGGTACCAGCTGAGGAACGACGACCGGCTGAGCGACGGGAACGGGAACGGCCCTGGGGACTGTGACGGGGTAGGGAGCAGGAACGGAAACTGGGACCGGCTGTGGGACCGATACGGGGACCGGATGGGGAACGCTGACGGGTACGGGCCTGGGTACATCGACGGGGACCGGCCTGGGGACGGTGACCGGGACGGGGTGAGGTACGGCGACGGGTACCGGGCGGGGAACGCTGACGGGTACGGGCTCGGCTACGGGTACGGGTACGGGCCTGGTGACGGGTACGGGGACCGGCTGTGGGACGGGAACGGCGACAGCGGTGCTGACCGTGTTCACTGTGACTGGAGCCGCCGAGATGGAAACGCCACCACCGAAACCGCCTCCGATACCGCCTCCGAATCCTCCTCCGATTCCGCCTCCATATCCGCCACCGTATCCACCTCCATATCCGCCACCGTAGCCGCCTCCGTAGCCGCCTCCGTATCCGCCGCTGAAGCCGCCACCCAAGCCGTGGCCGCCCCCGTAGATACTACCTCCGTGACCTCCTATTCCCAAGCTAGTCGAGAATATTCCTCTCTTCTCGGTCTTCTTTCCCTCTTCGGCGAAGGCGGACACTGCCAACGCCAACACCAAGCAAACCTGGAATACGAATAGGTTATGTGCGAATGGCCAAATGACAAATCTCGCGATACTAATTAGCCGTTATTTGTGACAATTAATGCCCTTCGAGAGATTCGATTCGGGTGTATCTGTCCTCGCCAAACGCCCCATTCTCGGTGGACTGTATTCCACGCTGATAACTATATTATATTAACCATCGCGGATATTGGGTGATTTTAACGGTACCCCTGACTGCAATGGCGGTATTATACAGGAGGGAATCGTAAATGTTGGTCGAACGAACGTCGGATTACCTGGAACGCCTTCATTGTTGCTGAGGTCCTGATCGAATGTTGATAGGTGACTGTGTTTCGCGCGCTTATATACCGGCTTGAGTGTGATATTGGCGATGGAGAGGGGGTACCCTACCATACTTTTGCTTTCTCAAACAGCGTGCAGCTGTTAGATCATTTCGGATCAACCCTAATCGTTGCCCCGTACATTCGGGAGTAGTAATTGTTGCGGAACAGTCGGGCGATACGAGACGAACTTGTAAAGCGGAGAGTTTGAATTCGTGTCGTACTGGGCGGCGGTTTTAACACTTAATTGTTGTTGAGACGGACATTTCAATCGGTTGTTTTGGAAACGTTTTCTATTTTGGACAATACCACGTATCTCCTAAAACCCGGTCGGGAGACGTCTCCCAGTGGGCTCGATCTAGGCGGTCAAAAGTACCCCTCCGCACTAGAATCTAATTTTCTGTCGACGCAACGTTTGTTATTATTATTATTTGCTAAACGGTGTCGTACGGCACATAGAATACGATTTTTTTCAATAAAATAGTTTAAATATAAGTAATATCGCCCCTCTCAGCAGCATACGTGAAATCAGTGGTAACCCACTCTATGAAATTTTTTTTTATGCATTACAATAGCGAAATTAATTCTTACGGCAATGACGTACTCATTAATATAGTCAAATGGAGACTGTTGTCGATTTGTATGGAATTTAATATTAAAAAAAGGAATATTTAAAATTGGACGTTTGGAAAGACTACTGTAATTGTAAAGAGGATACTCTAAGCAACCGCATCGAAATTGAAGAATTTTTTGGAATCCGAACGCGGAATTATGCGTTTTGTGTGACAACAATCTTCATTTTATCCTAAAAACCTGTAGATCGTTTGAAAGCAATTTATATTTGACAGTGACGTTATCATTGAGAACAGAAAGGGACGAAACATAAGCCCGTCGTTGTAATTGATGTTCGTGATTTTATTTTTGTGTTGTGTTCGGCCGAACAAAGTTTCTCCAATCTTCGCTCTTGTTATTCGAGTTTGTGTATAGGTACAACGGAATGTATTCCTATCGGCAAATATAGCCGCTTGTTTGATATCTCCTTGACGGAGTAATATTTTGTGTACCGCAAAGGGCTTATTATACCATCGATACAGGTTAGTAAAGGGACGTGCTCATGGGGTACAGCGTATGTATCCTCCGTATGTTTCGACATTCATCCAGTCATTTAGTGGATACATTTTAGATCGATACATCGGTACAATCTTTTATGTAGGGAAGGACAGCCGAATTTTCTCTTCAACGGTCCCACCGTGCCGCCAAACGTGGATAAGTGTTATGAAAGGGGATGGTTTTTTCTGTAATTTCTCCAGTAATCTTTGTTTAATATTATACTAAGGGTGCCCTAATTAGTAGGTATGAACTTTGATTTTCGTCTTTGCGCTTCTAGACCTGTTGTTTGGGGTACTGTTCGTCGGTATCATATACGCATATACGCATTAGCGCGTTATCTATCGGTAATTCATGGTGTGGACCGTGCGACGATACTTTTTGATCGGACAATATGACGTCCAAAACTTGTTACAACAATCGTAAAGCGGCATACCCGCCTACGGACACTTTTGAGCAGTAGAGCGAGACGTATATTATTGGATTAACGTTTAGCCTTCCCTCGGTGTAAATACATAAAAGAATTTCGTCCAATTCATCTCCAATCTTGGAATGAACTGGTCAGACGGTCAGGGGATACTATTTACGTTATTTACTATTTTAGATTGAGAATTGGAACGTAGTCGATTAGATGGAGAATATTAAACGGAATCGATGGAAACTGATGAAGAGCTCTTCATTTGACGACAGTGTATATATAGCGCAACATAACGACATACTACACGTGGGATAGGAGGTGAAATTTGATAGTGAAAGATATTAGATTTTTAAATAATTAATTTATTGACTATATATTATTAGGTCAACCAGTTTTATCCCGAATGGGGAAAATCGGTAATCTCCTCGTCTTCGTGACCTGACTTGTTGGTTGTGATGTGATGGCGCTGTTGATCCCCCGAACGGGGACATAGACTAATGTCGAGGTACGTCGGTTCCCTTTAGTTAATGGTATGACTTGAAGCTGTGGCCGAATCCAGATCCGCCAAAGGAGCCGTGTCCACCGCTGTAGCTACCCCCGTAGCTACCTCCGTAGCCGCCTCCGTAGCTGCCACCGTAGCTGCCTCCGTATCCGCCGAGACCGCCTCCCAGGCCGATACCGCCTCCGAGACCGGCGCCGGCGCCGAGTCCGCCGCCTCCTACTCTAATGGGTACCAGCTGAGGAACGACGACCGGCTGAGCGACGGGAACGGGAACGGCCCTGGGGACTGTGACGGGGTAGGGAGCGGGAACGGAAACTGGGACCGGCTGTGGGACCGATACGGGGACCGGATGGGGAACGCTGACGGGTACGGGCCTGGGTACATCGACGGGGACCGGCCTGGGGACGGTGACCGGGACGGGGTGAGGTACGGCGACGGGTACCGGGCGGGGAACGCTGACGGGTACGGGCTCGGCTACGGGTACGGGTACGGGCCTGGTGACGGGTACGGGGACCGGCTGTGGGACAGGAACGGCGACAGCGGTGCTGACCGTGTTCACTGTGACTGGAGCCGCCGAGATGGAAACGCCACCACCGAAACCGCCTCCGATACCGCCTCCGAATCCTCCTCCGAATCCTCCTCCGATTCCGCCTCCATATCCGCCACCGTATCCACCTCCATATCCGCCACCGTAGCCGCCTCCGTAGCCGCCTCCGTATCCGCCGCTGAAGCCGCCACCCAAGCCGTGGCCGCCCCCGTAGATACTACCTCCGTGACCTCCTATTCCCAAGCTAGTCGAGAATATTCCTCTCTTCTCGGTCTTCTTTCCCTCTTCGGCGAAGGCGGACACTGCCAACGCCAACACCAAGCAAACCTGGAATACGAATAGGTTATGTGCGAATGGCCAAATGACAAATCTCGCGATACTAATTAGCCGTTATTTGTGACAATTAATGCCCTTCGAGAGATTCGATTCGGGTGTATCTGTCCTCGCCAAACGCCCCATTCTCGGTGGACTGTATTCCACGCTGATAACTATATTATATTAACCATCGCGGATATTGGGTGATTTTAACGGTACCCTGACTGCAATGGCGGTATTATACAGGAGGGAATCGTAAATGTTGGTCGAACGAACGTCGGATTACCTGGAACGCCTTCATTGTTGCTGAGGTCCTGATCGAATGTTGATAGGTGACTGTGTTTCGCGCGCTTATATACCGGCTTGAGTGTGATATTGGCGATGGAGAGGGGGTACCCTACCATACTTTTGCTTTCTCAAACAGCGTGCAGCTGTTAGATCATTTCGGATCAACCCCTAATCGTTGCCCCCGTACATTCGGGGAGTAGTAATTGTTGCGGAACAGTCGGGCGATACGAGACGAACTTGTAAAGCGGAGAGTTTGAATTCGTGTCGTACTGGGCGGCGGTTTTAACACTTAATTGTTGTTGAGACGGACATTTCAATCGGTTGTTTTGGAAACGTTTTCTATTTTGGACAATACCACGTATCTCCTAAAACCCGGTCGGGAGACGTCTCCCAGTGGGCTCGATCTAGGCGGTCAAAAGTACCCCTCCGCACTAGAATCTAATTTTCTCTCGACGCAACATTTATTATTATTATTATTATTTGCTAAACGGTGTCGTACGGCACATAGAAGACGAATTTTTTCAATAAAATAGTTTAAATATAATGAATATCGCTCCTCTCAGCAACATACGTGAAATCAGTGGTAACCCACTCTATGAAATTTTTTTTTGTCATTACAATAGCGAAATTAATTCTTACGGCAATGACGTATTCATTAATATAGTCAAATGGAGACTGTTGTCGATTTGTATGGAATTTAATATTTACAAAGGAATATTTAAAATTGGTCGTTTGGAAAGACTAATGTAATTGTAAAGAGGATGCTCTAAGCAACCGCATCGTAATTAAAGAATTTTTCGGAATCCGAACGCGGAATTATGCGTTTTGTGTGACAACAATCTTCATTTATCCTAAAACCTGTAGATCGTTAGAAAGCAATTTATATTTGACAGTGACGTTATCATTGAGAACAGAAAGGGACGAAACATAAGCCCGTCGTTGTAATTGATGTTCGTGATTTTATTTTTGTGTTGAGTTCGGCCGAACAAAGTTTCTCCAATCTTCGCTCTTGTTATTCGAGTTTGTGTATAGGTACAACGGAATGTATTCCTATCGGCAAATATAGCCGCTTGTTTGATATCTCCTTGAAGGAGTAATATTTTGTGTACCGCAAAGGGCTTATTATACCATCGATACAGGTTAGTAAACGGACGGGCTCATGCGGTACAGCGTATGTATCCTCCCTATGTTTCGACATTCATCCAGTCATTTAGTGGATACATCGGTACAATCTTTTATGTAGGGAAGGACAGCCGAATTTTTCTCTCCCACCGTGCCGCCAAACGTGGATAAGTGTTATGAAAGGGGGGATGGTTTTTTTCTGTAATTTCTCCAGTAATCTTTGTTTAATATTATACTAAGGGTGCCCATTAGTAGGTATGAACTTTGATTTTCGTCTTTTGCGCTTCTAGACCTGTTGTTTGGGGTACTGTTCGTCGGTATCATATACGCATATACGCATTAGCGCGTTATCTATCGGTAATTCATGGTGTGGACCGTGCGACGATACTTTTTGATCGGACAATATGACGTCCAAAACTTGTTACAACAATCGTAAAGCGGCATACCCGCCTACGGACACTTTTGAGCAGTAGAGCGAGACGTATATTATTGGATTAACGTTTAGCCTTCCCTCGGTGTAAATACATAAAAGAATTTCGTCCAATTCATCTCCAATCTTGGAATGAACTGGTCAGACGGTCAGGGGATGCTATTTACATTATTTACTATTTTAGATGGAGAATCGGAACGTAGTCGATTAGATGGAGAATATTAAACGGAATCGATGGAAACTGATGAAGAGCTCTTCATTTGACGACAGTGTATATATAGCGCAACATAACGACATACTACACGTGGGATAGGAGGTGAAATTTGATAGTGAAAGATATTAGATTTTTAAATAATTAATTTATTGACTATATATTATTAGGTCAACCAGTTTTATCCCGAATGGGGAAAATCGGTAATCTCCTCGTCTTCGTGACCTGACTTGTTGGTTGTGATGTGATGGCGCTGTTGATCCCCCGAACGGGGACATAGACTAATGTCGAGGTACGTCGGTTCCCTTTAGTTAATGGTATGACTTGAAGCTGTGGCCGAATCCAGATCCGCCAAAGGAGCCGTGTCCACCGCTGTAGCTACCCCCGTAGCTACCTCCGTAGCCGCCTCCGTAGCTGCCACCGTAGCTGCCTCCGTATCCGCCGAGACCGCCTCCCAGGCCGATACCGCCTCCGAGACCGGCGCCGGCGCCGAGTCCGCCGCCTCCTACTCTAATGGGTACCAGCTGAGGAACGACGACCGGCTGAGCGACGGGAACGGGAACGGCCCTGGGGACTGTGACGGGGTAGGGAGCGGGAACGGAAACTGGGACCGGCTGTGGGACCGATACGGGGACCGGATGGGGAACGCTGACGGGTACGGGCCTGGGTACATCGACGGGGACCGGCCTGGGGACGGTGACCGGGACGGGGTGAGGTACGGCGACGGGTACCGGGCGGGGAACGCTGACGGGTACGGGCTCGGCTACGGGTACGGGTACGGGCCTGGTGACGGGTACGGGGACCGGCTGTGGGACGGAACGGCGACAGCGGTGCTGACCGTGTTCACTGTGACTGGAGCCGCCGAGATGGAAACGCCACCACCGAAACCGCCTCCGATACCGCCTCCGAATCCTCCTCCGAATCCTCCTCCGATTCCGCCTCCATATCCGCCACCGTATCCACCTCCATATCCGCCACCGTAGCCGCCTCCGTAGCCGCCTCCGTATCCGCCGCTGAAGCCGCCACCCAAGCCGTGGCCGCCCCCGTAGATACTACCTCCGTGACCTCCTATTCCCAAGCTAGTCGAGAATATTCCTCTCTTCTCGGTCTTCTTTCCCTCTTCGGCGAAGGCGGACACTGCCAACGCCAACACCAAGCAAACCTGGAATACGAATAGGTTATGTGCGAATGGCCAAATGACAAATCTCGCGATACTAATTAGCCGTTATTTGTGACAATTAATGCCCTTCGAGAGATTCGATTCGGGTGTATCTGTCCTCGCCAAACGCCCCCATTCTCGGTGGACTGTATTCCACGCTGATAACTATATTATATTATACATCGCGGATATTGGGTGATTTTAACGGTACCCCTGACTGCAATGGCGGTATTATACGGGAGGGAATCGTAAATGTTGGTCGAACGAACGTCGGATTACCTGGAACGCCTTCATTGTTGCTGAGGTCCTGATCGAATGTTGATAGGTGACTGTGTTTCGCGCGCTTATATACCGGCTTGAGTGTGATATTGGCGATGGAGAGGGGGTACCCTACCATACTTTTGCTTTCTCAAACAGCGTGCAGCTGTTAGATCATTTCGGATCAACCCCTAATCGTTGCCCCCCGTACATTCGGGGAGTAGTAATTGTTGCGGAACAGTCGGGCGATACGAGACGAACTTGTAAAGCGGAGAGTTTGAATTCGTGTCGTACTGGGCGGCGGTTTTAACACTTAATTGTTGTTGAGACGGACATTTCAATCGGTTGTTTTGGAAACGTTTTCTATTTTGGACAATACCACGTATCTCCTAAAACCCGGTCGGGAGACGTCTCCCAGTGGGCTCGATCTAGGCGGTCAAAAGTACCCCTCCGCACTAGAATCTAATTTTCTCTCGACGCAACATTTATTATTATTATTATTATTTGCTAAACGGTGTCGTACGGCACATAGAAGACGAATTTTTTCAATAAAATAGTTTAAATATAATGAATATCGCTCCTCTCAGCAACATACGTGAAATCAGTGGTAACCCACTCTATGAAATTTTTTTTTGTCATTACAATAGCGAAATTAATTCTTACGGCAATGACGTATTCATTAATATAGTCAAATGGAGACTGTTGTCGATTTGTATGGAATTTAATATTTAAAAAAAAGGAATATTTAAAATTGGTCGTTTGGAAAGACTACTGTAATTGTAAAGGGGGTACTCTTAGCAACCGCATCGAAATTGAAGAATTTTTCGGAATCCGAACGCGGAATTATGCGTTTTGTGTGACAACAATCTTCATTGTATCCTAAAAACCTGTAGATCGTTAGAAAGCAATTTATATTTGACAGTGACGTTATCATTGAGAACAGAAAGGGACGAAACATAAGCCCGTCGTTGTAATTGATGTTCGTGATTTTATTTTTGTGTTGAGTTCGGCCGAACAAAGTTTCTCCAATCTTCGCTCTTGTTATTCGAGTTTGTGTATAGGTACAACGGAATGTATTCCTATCGGCAAATATAGCCGCTTGTTTGATATCTCCTTGAAAGAGTAATATTTTGTGTACCGCAAAGGGCTTATTATACCATCGATACTGGTTAGTAAACGGACGGGCTCATGCGGTACAGCGTATGTATCCTCCGTATGTTTCGACATTCATCCAGTCATTTAGTGGATACATTTTAGATCGATACATCGGTACAATCTTTTATGTAGGGAAGGACAGCCGAATTTTTCTCTTCAACGGTCCCACCGTGCCGCCAAACGTGGACAAGTGTTATGAAAGGGGGGATGGTTTTTTTCTGTAATTTTTCCAGTAATCATTGTTTAATATACTAAGGGTGCTAATTAGTAGGTATGAACTTTGATTTTCGTCTTTTGCGCTTCTAGACCTGTTGTTTGGGGTACTGTTCGTCGGTATCATATACGCATATACGCATTAGCGCGTTATCTATCGGTAATTCATGGTGTGGACCGTGCGACGATACTTTTTGATCGGACAATATGACGTCCAAAACTTGTTACAACAATCGTAAAGCGGCATACCCGCCTACGGACACTTTTGAGCAGTAGAGCGAGGCGTATATTATTGGATTAACGTTTAGCCTTCCCTCGGTGTAAATACATAGAAGAATTTCGTCTAATCCATCTCCAATCTTGGAATGAACTGGTCAGACGGTCAGGGGATACTATTTACATTATTTACTATTTTAGATTGAGAATTGGAACGTAGTCGATTAGATGGAGAATATTAAACGGAATCGATGGAAACTGATGAAGAGCTCTTCATTTGACGACAGTGTATATATAGCGCAACATAACGACATACTACACGTGGGATAGGAGGTGAAATTTGATCGTGAAAGATATTAGATTTTTAAATAATTAATTTATTGACTATATATTATTAGGTCAACCAGTTTTATCCCGAATGGGGAAAATCGGTAATCTCGTCTTCGTGACCTGACTTGTTGGTTGTGATGTGATGGCGCTGTTGATCCCCCGAACGGGGACATAGACTAATGTCGAGGTACGTCGGTTCCCTTTAGTTAATGGTATGACTTGAAGCTGTGGCCGAATCCAGATCCGCCAAAGGAGCCGTGTCCACCGCTGTAGCTACCCCCGTAGCTACCTCCGTAGCCGCCTCCGTAGCTGCCACCGTAGCTGCCTCCGTATCCGCCGAGACCGCCTCCCAGGCCGATACCGCCTCCGAGACCGGCGCCGGCGCCGAGTCCGCCGCCTCCTACTCTAATGGGTACCAGCTGAGGAACGACGACCGGCTGAGCGACGGGAACGGGAACGGCCCTGGGGACTGTGACGGGGTAGGGAGCGGAACGGAAACTGGGACCGGCTGTGGGACCGATACGGGGACCGGATGGGGAACGCTGACGGGTACGGGCCTGGGTACATCGACGGGGACCGGCCTGGGGACGGTGACCGGGACGGGGTGAGGTACGGCGACGGGTACCGGGCGGGGAACGCTGACGGGTACGGGCTCGGCTACGGGTACGGGTACGGGCCTGGTGACGGGTACGGGGACCGGCTGTGGGACGGAACGGCGACAGCGGTGCTGACCGTGTTCACTGTGACTGGAGCCGCCGAGATGGAAACGCCACCACCGAAACCGCCTCCGATACCGCCTCCGATCCGCCTCCGAATCCTCCTCCGATTCCGCCTCCATATCCGCCACCGTATCCACCTCCATATCCGCCACCGTAGCCGCCTCCGTAGCCGCCTCCGTATCCGCCGCTGAAGCCGCCACCCAAGCCGTGGCCGCCCCCGTAGATACTACCTCCGTGACCTCCTATTCCCAAGCTAGTCGAGAATATTCCTCTCTTCTCGGTCTTCTTTCCCTCTTCGGCGAAGGCGGACACTGCCAACGCCAACACCAAGCAAACCTGGAATACGAATAGGTTATGTGCGAATGGCCAAATGACAAATCTCGCGATACTAATTAGCCGTTATTTGTGACAATTAATGCCCTTCGAGAGATTCGATTCGGGTGTATCTGTCCTCGCCAAACGCCCCCATTCTCGGTGGACTGTATTCCACGCTGATAACTATATTATATTAACCATCGCGGATATTGGGTGATTTTAACGGTACCCTGACTGCAATGGCGGTATTATACAGGAGGAATCGTAAATGTTGGTCGAACGAACGTCGGATTACCTGGAACGCCTTCATTGTTGCTGAGGTCCTGATCGAATGTTGATAGGTGACTGTGTTTCGCGCGCTTATATACCGGCTTGAGTGTGATATTGGCGATGGAGAGGGTACCCTACCATACTTTTGCTTTCTCAAACAGCGTGCAGCTGTTAGATCATTTCGGATCAACCCTAATCGTTGCCCCGTACATTCGGGGAGTAGTAATTGTTGCGGAACAGTCGGGCGATACGAGACGAACTTGTAAAGCGGAGAGTTTGAATTCGTGTCGTACTGGGCGGCGGTTTTAACACTTAATTGTTGTTGAGACGGACATTTCAATCGGTTGTTTTGGAAACGTTTTCTATTTTGGACAATACCACGTATCTCCTAAAACCCGGTCGGGAGACGTCTCCCAGTGGGCTCGATCTAGGCGGTCAAAAGTACCCCTCCGCACTAGAATCTAATTTTCTCTCGACGCAACATTTGTTATTATTATTATTTTATTAACCTATAGTCAAATATAGACTGTATATCGTTCTTATCATGTTAGACCTACAGTGCTTCTAGAGTTGAAGTTCAAACGTTGTATAAATAGTAGTGTTCGCGGAAGATTTTTTGTTGTAGGCCTTTTTGTTATTATCGTGTTTAATATTATCTGTGCGAACTCGTTTAATTATATTTCTAAATCAGCTCGTTGGGCGTGGGAGCATTTAAGTCTGGGATTTTTTGTGCAGCTTCTCACCGAAAATTGGTATTAGGATTGCGCAAGGAATACGTCCAGTTTTCATATCAGGAATAACGCAATATCGTATATCATTCACCTTTGTGCTTGTACGATAGAAACGATGTGATACTTTAACTGGAATAAAAAGAACTTGAAGACAACAAAACCGATGGAAACTGAATACTTTCCGGTTGTGAAAACCCTCGCTCGCCTTTCCCGACTTATGCGATGACACTAAAGCTGGTTTATAACTTGTTCTTATCTGCTCTTCATATTTTGTTACGTTAAAAAAAATAATTGAAAGGATTCGTTACTGCATTCAGTATGCGAATTCATTATTTCTGTGTGTACTATACCGCGATAGTATTCCTGAGTCTGACTAGCGGAGTCGAAAATAGATTCCGAAGTAAGCATCAAGTTGCATCTAAGATATATATATATATATATATATATATATATATATATATATATATATATAATATTTTTATACTTAAAATCGGTCTATACCAAACAGTAGGAGATTATTGCAATGTTGTCATATCTTTCATCATTAATTCGATATGAGGGTTTATCCGTGATTCTGGATTTTTTTTGACATTTATTATTATGTACGTTCCTTCACTTTCCTCCCTTAGTTAGATTGCATTTATCGAAAATCAAAAAATCTCTCTAATCACTGTTATAATGCAGGTTTAGACTGTGTTCTGAATTGACAGAATTATTGGGTGTCTCGATTATTCTTTACAATATGATTATGTTGTTTGTAAAAAAACGGCCATCTATAGCTTACTGGTTTCAATTGACGTGCTGGTGTGGTGTACAGTATATGTTCCCGTTTACCGTTCAGATGGCGTAATATGCAGAGTCCGCCTTTCCTCTGGTCGGCCATTCGGCGAAAGGCACAATCCTCGAGTGCCTTTGTAATGGGCCCTGTTCGCTTCCCGTCCATTTTTCTTCCTGAATTCATTCACTATCATTTGTGGTGCTTAAATTTTGATCTGCCCAGACCGCACCCAGTCCACGGCAACAATGGTTTTTCGCCTGCCTTTTTAGGACGCCTATTATTGATTAAACGGGTTTGCGTAAATATCAACTATTTCAATATTTTTTGGGCCCATTCTTTTTTTACTAGATCGTATGTTTATGTATTCGTTATTCGAATTATTATTCGAATGTGTTTATAATAAGAACTTGTTTTATACATTGTCTAACGGAATCATTGCCCTACAGTGGAACCCAGTTAATTAGGGAGTACCCGAGTTAATCTATGGATTGAATTTCAACCGTATTAATCTAACTCAACTATTAAGACTATATCACCTAAAATTCAGGCACAGCCTGCTCCTACTTTTAGGAGAAAGTCATTGCAGTTTTTTTTATTCTCTTCAACACTAACATTTAAGATCGAGCCGAATTTCATGCTACTTTGAGAACTTCTTTATTTTCGCCACCTTTCATATTTGATTGCACAATTGTTTGTTTACTTTTCCTTTTTCTTTTATCTTGTTCGGATTATCCGGAATTTCGGATTAATCATTCTATAGTTTATAGTGAAGTTTTTTAGGCGCAGGTATTGGAAGGAAATTTTCTTAAAACCTCCTGCCAATTTTTTCAATTGTATTTTTAAAGCCCAGTCGCTTTATGTGAAGTTGTAAATTAAATTACGTTAGCCCGAATTCAAATTCTGCTTTACGCTAGACCATAAGGCAGAAATTTCATTCTATCATTTCTCAATAATTTTTTGTGAAAGAAGTGTTGATTCCGCCTTGTACCGGACCACGACATTCGCTGATTTAAAATTCAATGTTATCATTCCTTTCTCCGAGACTGGAACGCGCATGGTCATGCCTCGGATAACACCGACCAAACTACCGTATCTACCAAAATATAATTACCGCATATGTATCATATGCTCTAGTTAACATATTGAGTGTTGCTATGATCTATTTATATTATTATTTCGTAGGTTTAAACGATTCAGGTGTACGTTGAATCAGAAAGGCCCGCCATAGTTGTATTCAACTCCTGTATGCGGCAATGAAATATTTTGTCCCCGTTTTAATAATTAAAAAATTTAAATGAAAAATGTTTGGGAAATTATACACGCGTTCAGACGGTAAGATTACCCTGACTGTAATATATACACAACTAATAGTAATTATATGTGGCATTCGGAGCATTGTAGGTACTTATGCGTCTGTATTTTATTATTTTATTGTATTGTATTTTCATTTCTACATTCGATCAGCTATTTTGTATCGGTGGAGACTCCTCCCGCAATGGTATTAGTAGTCAGTCTGGGTTTTGAATATCGATGTTCTCACAATTAATGTTGGGTGAAATCGTGAGAAGAGGAGGTGGCTGTTATGTATTTTACGGCGTTTCGGTTGTACTTTCGTCCGGATATTTCCTCCTATTATAATTTGTTCAAGGTGGCGTATGCGTAAGCGTGTGGCCGCGCTTGCATTTATGAATTCATTATTTTCTCAAGTAAACTTGTAAAGAAAACTGAGCTTACGAGAATACAGTAAAGTCCTGTCAGAATTTGCACATAATTATTCAGTTTTAGAACTAAACTCTAGGGCAGGACTAAATGGTTTATTACCGGCTCTAATCTTCTTATAGGCAGGAAAAATAAATTAAGTTTTTTTCTTGAAAATGTATAAACGCAGTATTTTATTAGTAGGCTGCAGGTTATGTTAGTTGTCCTGCACAAACGTTTTGACATTGGACTTAAAATGCGAACTCGTTCGTGTTTTTCCATTCTTAATTCAGGTCGTTACCCCGACTGTACTGGATTTAATAAATTGTTAAATATTGACTTGTCGTGGGGTCCGGCAGGGTTTGGAATGTCGCTACCATCCATTTTCAGTAGCAGTAGAATAGTAACAGGGCTTGATCAACAAACGGACAGTTGGATTAATAATATTGCTTAAGTTTCATTCCCGTCTCATTCCTCATCCTAATTCACTCCATTATCCCCCTTCCGTGACGGCTTAATGGCCACTGGCCTAGAGGTCTTCTGTACCCCGTTAGGCGTCAAATGTGCCGCTTCATTGGGCGGCTTCTTTATCAATAGAAACAAGAGGTGTACAAATAACCTTTCCCCAACTATATTTATAACTATAAGGCTGCTTGTTGTTGAGGTTTCGGAGTAAATGTTGGTAGTCTACCGCTGGCTCTGGACTCAACCGACCGTAAAGAGTACGAGGAGCGTAACGTCTGCGCGTTGCGTCAATTCTGCGTCCGGTTAACTCACATTCCCAGAAGTCGGCCGTTTAGTCCGGACAGGAAACAGATCACTGGAACTGAGATTATGCGTTTTGCCTCATAATACGCACTCCGCTCGCCGGGGCCCATGTGAACGGGCAGCCAGCTCGCCCGTGTCGATATCTCTTGTTATGTGACTGCCCCTTGGTGGTTCTTCACATTCTGGCCTTATTTACATCGCTTTCTAACCTATATATATATATATATATATATATATATATATATATATATATATATATATATATATATACATGCGGTATTTACGAGCCGGCGGCGGTGGCCGTTTTCTAAAATTTGAATTTTACGCAAGGTTATATAAGAGAATCGGATGGTAAAATTATGGCGTCTCCAAATTTTCTTCCCCCAACGATCTCCGACCGCGTCCGGTTTTTATCGCGGCCATAATATTTTTTATTATAATAAGCGTGTCCGATCTAGAGTTTCGACAAGAACTGAACGAAAATACCGCGTCCCTGGTGTCGCTACTTCATTTATATCGATTAATAAATGGACGACGATATAGTCAGGACAACAAACTGGCAATAGATAAGAAACAAAACTGATTGATAAGGGAATTTTACCGGCGATAGCCCGGAAGTCCTGCTTAGAGAGATCGTTCCTTTGGGCCCTAGTTTGGTAATTCATTCTATTTCTGAGTGATGAAGGCCTATAATATCTCGCCTTTCGTCTCGAGACTGGTTTCTTATCGAACGACCGCCCGGTGAGATATGCGCATCCCGAATGAGATTTCTACCCCTTTGGAAGTGTCGTATATTTGGAGAATCCGGGTTTTGGATACTAATACGGAGGAAGTGGATGAATCCCATCGCCGCCGGCGTTCCACTTTCGTCTAACTCGCGAGAACAGTTGCGTTAGTGTTTTAGGAGGCATTTCAAACTGTGCTAACGCCCACCTAATAGGTCATAGTTGTTGTTCGCATCCTTTTTTAACGTAATTGCCAATTTTCGCTTTTCCTTTCATTGTCGATTGTCGGTCCGGTTTTGTCGCAATCCATATTGCTGCAATTGGCGCCGGCTCTGGCCACTTTTGTACCACAATCCAAAGTATTAGTTACAATATTTCGATACGTAATGCGGCGGATTAGTTAACAAATATCTGCAGTGATCAGATCGAAAGATGAAACTACTTTCTATTTTTTTCACCGGTATCAACGATATTCGGATCGTTTGTTCTTTCCTGTTGTTGGTTTTATAATCGGCTAATTATTTTGTAAAATAATGATTGTTTAAAAGATATTGCAGTTGTTGTAGGATAACTTCCGCCCGATTTCAGGAGTCCTTTGCGCACTTGTGTAAAATGTAACGCTCTTCTGTTCCAAAAAAATACAAGATTGTTAATTAAACCTTCTCGTAACTGGGAAAAATTGTCTTACTAATCCTACCGATTAGTATGAACTTCTACAATCGGCATATAATTCATTATAGAGCAAATGTATGGTTAGCGCAATAGCTTGCAGTAATTTATATACTGCGCCGGTTGCTTAAGTGGCACTTAGTTGTCGTCTCCCCACTTCTGTGTACATTAATATTCAGGTGTCATAACAGCGCCCCGTCAAAATAATTGCAGTTTTAAGGTAGCCGGTTTAAAATACAAAGTGGCCAGATGCCCGTGTATAATGAGAACAGTGGGTTCAGGAGAAAAGGAGTAATTGAAGGGATATACCTAAGTCGGTATAAATTAGGGACAGAAAACGTATAGGGAGGCGTATCTATACCGCTAAGACCATGATTTTGGAACTCCTCTTCAATTATTGGTTTCAATTAAAACCTGTACGTAATCGAGGGATCCGTGCAAACTTCAGAAAGTACTAACTAGAAGTACTAAATAAAATTTAGTTAGCAGTCTCCTTACGCCTCTGAGCAGAGTTCAGATTCACGGGCCATGAATTGTGTTTGTGCTTTGTGCGCCAGCGTTTAAACAGTTACGGTCCGGTTAACATTTGTATTTCTCGAATGGAATTGCCGCAATTCAAGGTACGTGCGTTAAAATCGGTTTAAATTTTCCCCGGTACAACATCGACGAACATTTGAACAACAAACTTGGGTTCGTCGATGAGAGGGGGGCAGTGTTTGTTCCGGGGAGGGAGGGTGTGTTTGGAGGAATAGCGTACAATGGTTTGGAAATGGAGCCACTGTAATTTAAAGGTGTCCGGAATTCGCACTGTAAAACATTCACAGCGCCGAAACATCCCGGTTTTTCGTTGGTTTTCGCCACTGTTTTAATATTGAAATAATTTGTGCAGCGAATTTCGTCAGTTCCTAAAAATTTAAAAATATGTTTGTCGATAGACCTGTTTCGGTTAACTAACATTAAGACAATAAAAATCAAGGTGTCACCCAAATGTGACACAAAAAAAGCGAACAAAGCAGGTTGTGTGACCTTTTTTCTGCGTCCCGTTTATTTCATTATAAATTATATCTCAGCATCCACATTTACAAACCGTTTATTCCGCATATGGGATCAATCGGCGAAAATTTTCCCAAAACCTAAATTTTCGTTTTTCAACCCGCCGTTCATAGGGCAAGTGTAACTCACTTTGGTACTCTTGCGGGTTGAATATGGGATCGATCAGCGAAAATTTTCCAGAAACCTAAATTTTCCATTTTCAGCCCGCCGTTCATAATGGGAGTGTAACGGAATCTGAAATAACGCGGTATAAATATTAATAATAGAATACATTGTTTGGCAACTTTTTACACATTCGGCGAATATAGTTAGCACTGTATTTATTTTTTAATGAAGGAAATTGCGGTTCCGTTTCGAATCGCTTATTAAATGCAATACATTGAACGTTTAGCAGTGGAGACAGTCTATTTGTGGGTGGTGGCGTTTCAACGCGAAATCTCCAACGACATTGCGGCGGGCGTTGACAGTTCCCCGTTTATTTGACATTGCAAAAAAAACGGACGTGGACAGACGGTCATATATCAGTGGTCAAACTTTTAGGCCGTCCGTTGGACGCCCGGGGACAATTAACGACGGCTCGGACCTTGTTGTTTTTTTGGCCGGAACCGACGTAGAAGTTTCGACTTGTGTCAGCCTGGGACGATGCGAATACATTACGGTATGGTCGTGAAAGTGATTTTTATATAAGACAGCGGTCTACGCTGTATGATGCAACGCGCAGCGTGTCGGGAGCGGAAGCACGGAATGATGTTCAACGCGCTAATCTGCGGTGGAATTATTTTCATCGCATTTCCTAAATACTGTACCTGCGTTGCATCAGTAGAACTGTAACTGTTTCCGCAAATAGAACATATTTTTTTTTCTGCCTCCCCCCGTTTTTTTTTCTCTGTCAATATTCATCATGTAAAGAAATTTCAATAACAAGCAGCAGAAATTGTAAATTTCCAAACCTATGCGAACGCAATTTTAAATCTAATTAGCCGTAAATGAACGGTGTTTCCACACCGCCGAAACGATGATGTGCGCTGGTGCAACATCAAGGAATATTCGGAATGAATGCAACTCTGCCGCGATACTGTGACGGATAAATGGGACGTTGAAGTAATTACAGCAGATGTTGCTGCGACTACATTATTTACACCGCTCCGCTGTCGGAATCCCCGCATCCGTTGTACGACGAAGTCCCTGACTTTGTTGAATAAGGGGAGGGTGTCTGAAAATGAATATCTCCCAACTGATTCCACTGAGTCTGCACCTGCCGGACCGAGTATAGAGTGTAAATATGTAGGCTAACTGTCATAGAAAGCCCAGTAGTAGAAGAATTCAGCAAAACAACAATATAAATCAATTAATGATCGCCGTATAAAATAAACTCGACAGGCTTATCCATTGGAAGGCTGAAAGACGGCCTGTTTGTCTTACATATTCAAAATAAATTACTAATTAAAATTTCCTTTTATTTTTTTTTTCATAAAGAATGATTAGAATGTTATTAACGGCGAAATTAAAGGTTTTCTTGTACGTAAACAGTTTAAATGAGAATTAATTTATTAAGGCGTAAGGTTATTTTGAGAGACGTGTCCAATTGAATTCAAACTTGTAATTAGTGAGAAAAGCGCGCTTTGAACTCGCTCAACGGATTTCCAGCCATTGGGAACTTCATTCCTCGTCATTTTGAAAATTTCCACTTGTTTGTTTCATTGTTGTCACTCTGTTCATTGGACAAAATAAACGTACAGAGACCGGCAGATTGGGATTATTTAAAAATAACTTATTATATTTCTTGTCAATTTAAAAATTGATTGTATTTTTTACTAACATAATTTGATAGTGGGTTTGCGCAATGTACCTCATATTTGCTGTATTTAAGAAAGAATGAAACAATAAAAAAGCGAGTCGGTATCTTAGTGCAATTTCTTCAATATGAAGTGTAAAATTATTAGGTGGTCATTAATATTCATCGGCAATTTTTGAATGCAGAGTTTTATTAAGATTTTTTTCTTAACTTAGGTCAATCCAAAAATAACCGATTTAAATTTTTTAATGATCTATTTTTGTCTAGATCCACTCGTAATCATTTTCATACTTTATTTTAATTACGGTATAAATGCATCTTGTACAGTATTGAAGTGCAATTGTTTGTATTTATGGTTAATTTAATTTCGCTTTTTTTTTCATTGCAGTCCCTATCAACAATCATAAAAGTTTCACCCGGATAGGAAGATTACAATATACAATGACCTATTAAAGATCGGTGAGATTAGTTGTACTGTGTTCGCGTAATTTAGTCAGATTTCTTTATCTCCGTAATTGGGGCTGTTTCAAAGGTGAACAATGCAGTATGAATTAATGAGATATGGAACATCGTTTTATTTTACGAAACGTCGTTCTCTCTTTCTATACAAAAATAATAATACAGTAATACAATTGGGGTTCGTCGGTTTTTTTGCGACGAGACGCTGGTTCGATGTCGAGTCCCCCTGGAGAAGTCGCACGGCGTTGGGACGGAGAAACCGTTCGTCTGTCGACCTGCAAGCAGACAAAAGGAAACTGTAGACTAGATGTTACGTTTGCATCTAATGCGTTGTTCGCACGCTCCCACTAAGTAGGCGGGCTCATGCGAACTCCTCGGACATTACTTCAATGAATGGGAATGTTTCTGGACTCTTGTGGAATACTCCATTTCCTTTACTTCTGGTCAGTCGTACTATACTTTCACCCGGTTAACTGATTATCCCGAAAATTACTAAACTCGGGAAACTAAGCTTACCGAAATAAAATTGTCATAAATTGCACATCTTCGGCATTGTAGATTGCCACATGGAATATAAGGGTAGTTTTCGAAAATCTGATAGACACCAGACGCTTCACAACACTTAAATGATGTGTAACAAATGTTTCGATAATGTTTCTACCTCCGGTTCAGTAGAAGCGTGTAATTGTTTACAACTGCATATTTCACGGTCATTTTAACACGTATTTACGCACCGTCCCAAGCTGTTTTAAGTACATTAACAGGCCGGGGGGAGGGCTTCGTAATTACTGTGGTGACATTACGGATTAGATCGGACTAGATTAGCTGATCGGGGTATTCGAAAATTATTACCTGTTAATGGTATGACTTGATTCCGTGGCCGAATCCAGATCCGTAGGAACCGCCGAAAGAGCCGTGGCTGCTGAAGCCGCCTCCGTAGCTACCTCCGTAGCCGCCCCCGTAGCTACCTCCGTAGCCGCCTCCGTGTCCTCCGAAACCGCCTCCCAAGCCGAGACCGCCGCCCAATCCGAAACCGCCACCGACACCGGCGCCGCCGCCGAGTCCGCCTCCTACTCTAATGGGTATCGGCTGAGGGACGACGACCGGCTGAGCGACGGGAACAGGAACGGCCCTGGGGACTGTGACGGGGTAGGGAGCAGGAACGGAAACTGGGACCGGCTGTGGGACCGATACGGGGACCGGATGGGGAACGCTGACGGGTACGGGCCTGGGTACATCGACGGGGACCGGCCTGGGGACGTGACAGGGACCGGGCTGGAGGCACACGACGGTACGGCCCTTGGGTACGTTGACGGGTACCGGCTGGGGTACGGGTACGGGTACGGGCCTGGTGACTGTTACGGGGACCGGCTGTGGGATTTGAATGGCGACGGCGGTGTTGACCGTGTTCACTGTGACGCCACCGCCGAGGCCGCCTCCGAGACCGCCTCCGAAGCCGCCTCCGAATCCTCCGCCCAATCCTCCGCCCAATCCTCCTCCGAATCCGCCTCCGTATCCGCCTCCATATCCGCCACCGTATCCACCTCCATATCCGCCACCGTAGCCGCCTCCGTATCCGCCGCTGTAGCCGCCTCCTAGGCCATGGCCGCCTCCGTAGAGCCCGCCTCCGTGGCCTATTCCAAAGCTGCTAGAGAATATTCCTCTCTTTTCCGTCTTCTTCTCTTTTTCGGCGAATGCGGACACCGCCAGTGTCAACAGTAGGCAAACCTGGAAAACGGGTGAAAATTTTCCTGAACGAGTGATTCCCGTTGGTAGCAATATTCATAAAAAGTTTTACTGATTATTTTAAACACCGGAACTCTCAATACAATATAAATAATTGGGGGAGGCCTATCAAATTTTTTATCGATAAGGGACCGTTAAGGAACTGAGAATTACCTGAAAAGCCTTCATTGTGGATGAAATGGTGTTGTACTGATGATAGCCAGTTGTTGAGTTGTAGCTTATATATAGTGATCCTGTCCGTGGTGGGACACCGTGGAGGGGCTTTTTCCCATTGTTTGCTTTCACCGGTCTCCGGTAGCACCCCGGTTGCGTCATTCCGGGTCAACTCCCCACACGAACTGTAACTATCTTCGGCGGACGACATTAGAAGACGCTTCATGAGATTATCACAAATCGTAATTATCTAAGGATGCGCCAAGTCAGATACCGATGGAGGTAACGACTCTTGATGAGACGAAAGGTCCTACAGCAGTGAGGCGGCTACATTAGTAACGAAAAGGGAGACAGAAAATTACCTAGCTCCTGGAACCCAAATCTTAAACAATTTATTTTCATTGTAATTTAATCGGTAGTTTTTTACAGTAATAAACTGTTTTACAGTAAAGGAGCAGAAACCGATAAAATTGGTGAGATACTCATGCCTAATTATAATAGGATTAGAACGGTTGGGCTTTAACTGTTGGTCCGGATTCGAAGTCCAGTGGTTAACCGAAATTGAATCGATGTCATTCAAACGTTTCGAATGCTTAGTCGTCAATCTATCAATTAGCGTCTGCATTATTTCGGTCGGTTTACATATTGCTGAATTTCAATTTACAGTTCGTGAAACTTTTTGTTGTACATAATCTTTCCTTTTTTTTATGGAAAACAATTTTTTTACTCCGAAACAACAAGTTTTTTTTGTTTTTTTTTAACTCACGTCGACGACAAGTTATACGCGATACAGTTAGATAATTCGCGATTAGATGTTTAGATTACAGTTAGTTGTTTCATAATTGCACATTTATGAAAGTTCCTAAATGTTCTAGATATGCAGGTTTCGCAGAGAATTGTGATGCCGTAATGCAGTGGGTGTGCAACTATTATTCTTTGAATAATTGCTTTGAAATTCTTGGGGAGTTTCGAGGGATTCATCTCTCGCTGGGATTAAATAAGCGTCACGAATAAAGATTTTGATTTATTAATATATATATGGACATCACACTAAAACATTTTAAACTACCATGTTTTATTGAAACAATTTACCATATATTTCTTAATTGTTTAATCGTTTTGTAACATTAATCTTGGGAGCGATGAGGAAATGTCCTCCTGATCCTGGAGGAAATGATACGAGTGACGATATTTTATATCTTGTGATATATTTTCTGTTCTTGGTTTGTTTTGAACATTCATTAAATTTCGAACTGATTAGATCGAAACTGACCCACCGGGATTGTATCAAACATTGGGTAGAGGAAAATGGCGGGAAAAACGGGTGATCAGGACAATGCGTTCACTTTGTACTTGTTTCATGGCGAAGCACGCGGAAACGGAAACTTGCCGCCCTGTCGTGGATTATGCGAAAATGAAAAACCCGGTTTCCAACCGGAGAAAGTGTTATTATTGCACCCGGTTGCAATTTGCGCGTTCACTTTTCATAGCGGGAAGGCATATCTTAATTTAGAGAGGACGTAACAATTGGCCCATAAATTAAGATATGAGCGGAATCGATTGAAACCGGAGACGCGAGGGCGCCCCCCCCCCCCCTCTTGCATGTACGATTTCGTGGAAGCTCAACAGTGTGGTAACGCTGGGGGATGTACACTGACTGGACATTCCGAACGTACCGGGGAATCTCGAGAAATCGCGAAATTGTTCCCGATGCTGAAATATCATAAGGGATTGTGCAGGCGGGATGCTTCCGCGTCAGTCGCCGTCTCGTTAATTCAGCCTCGGGATAGTTCCGACTGTGGCGAGTAGCCGAAAACTATCGACCGAACTGCGGTTTCAGACTTAAAAAAGTCCCCTGTACAAATACTTGAAATTGTCTAGAATTTTTGAAGCATTGGTTCTAAGTTGTTAAAACTGAAATCCGCTAAAAATGAAGCGGTATTTGATCTCCATCCTGTTCGGAATTTAACGGACATTCCATAACACTATTCGGCGAAGTAACATTGTGTCGTGTGGGTACAATTTTGGACAATCTCAGTTTTTTGTTTCCCAGCTTTTTTTAATTTCTCAGTCACATATGTTGTTGCTGTTCGTATTGTCGGCGTACTTGACTTTTCCGCTGTTGTTCGGCGAATTTTAATTGGCTTATTGGCGGGGGATATTTTCACACACACACACACACATACACAAAAGTTATGTCACAAAAGTTTTGCCGTTACTCGTGGGAAGTGTTTATGATTCCCGCCGCCACCGGCCAAAGTAGGCGGCTTTGTTCTCTCCCAGGCTGGACCAGCCGCCGATTAATGCCGGTTTTTTTTTTATCTCGAAATCGTTGTCCAGTTTTCCGGGTCGGCTTCAACACTTTCCACCGCTCGGTGCCGTGCGGCTGAATAATAAGCTGCACTTGAAGTAAAGTTCTGCCGCCGCCCGCACTTAACACTTCATTCGGTATAATAAAATAACGTTATAATTTAAGATATTATTATTCCGAAAAAATTCATTTCTGTTCTCCGCCAGCCGCACTGAAAATCTATTTTCTTAAATGTGTGGTCTTGAGACAGGTAATAGACGAGAGCCTCCAAACAGAGTGGAGTGGTCTATTTAATCTATAGGTAGACCGATTTCGCAGGGAGGTGTTTTGGTGGCGAATTTAATAAATTTTCCCTTAATAACCAGCTCGAATTTTTGAGTCATTATTTGTGGCGAACAAATCAGCCGGGGTTTACCATGATTCTTTTGATTCGCTGTCTTGTTAAACTGGTTTTCATTATTCAATTTATGTACGTTCGTGTGATAGTTTACGCAAACTGTGTTCCTCATTCGACACATTACCGCTATCAGTAGCAAATTTTAAATTCAAGTATGAAAAAACCGAAGAAAGAGAACCGGTTTTTGTCGGAATGCTCTGGCGCGCTTTCCTAGCGGAGATATAAATACAAGAGAGTTATTCTTGTTATCATCGAATCGTTCATCCTGACCGATTTCAGGTGTTCATGACTGCACTTCTACAATTATATTACTTTTTCCCCCTGTAATTGGTGCAATTAGTGATAAGAAACAAAAAAATAACTGTCACGGATGCCAGCCCGAACACGTTTCGAAAAACTTTATTTCCCTTAATTTAAATTCATATCGGCGTTTGTATTCAATTTGGTTTCTGAAATTCATTAGGCGCAGGTCGGAGAGAAGTGGGCATCGGTGGTCTCGGATTACCTGAAAGTCGCATTGAATATAGATTGGATCCTTATGTAAAATTATGCAGCCGGGCGCCCATTTTAACGTTGCAGGTCTGCCGTATACGTCTGAGAGTGTCAACCGATGAAATTTCCATTTGCGGCTTTAGGCTATATCAGTCATTCGTTATACTTAAATTAGCTTATTCGAACTTATGTACTCTACTGGTAAATATAGTCCCGATAGCTAGACTACTGTCTTCCTAAATGGACTGAACGATTTTGTTGTAAGCTAGCATTTCCATATCGTTATAATCCATGTCGTTAAGTTTAGTATAATTATGTTAGTTAATTTTCCTTCAATTACAAATTTCCACTGAATTTGTTTTCTCCTCGTTCGGTCTGTTTATTTTTATCCGACTGCTCACGTACGCCCAACGGTAATTTTATTGACGATGGCTCGACTCTATACAGTAACGGTATACAGTAACCGAGAACCGACAGGAAGAACAAATATTTCGAATTAATTATGTATATCCATCCTTGCCGTATTCATTAGTTAGTCCCGATGCTGTTTGCCACATAGCTGGTATTGTGTCGGCATCCCACGCGAAACGCATTTATAAATGCTGCTCCCACTGTTGAACGTCGGCGGGAGCTCTAATTATAATTAACTGCCGATTGATTTCTGTTGTGATAAGTAAATTTGCCCGTATGTCTCAGCGCTCAACGTTTTCATTCCTTTGCCGCGTAAATTTTTTATAAAAAAAAATTTCATATATAAATTCACCCGGGTTAAAATTCCAGTGACTGGTACTGATGATTTTCGGTTCAAACCCCCCCCCCGGGGTTTAATTTCGGGGAAATCTCTTTTTTGCATTCGGACCGGACAATTTTCAGCTTTTCACCTTTTTCATCAATATTCGGTTTTTATTGTAACGAAGCCTTACTTTATGCGCGATCAAAATTATGCAAGTAATGATTAACATGCTGAACTGTTCGGTTTGATGCCATCTACCAAATACCAACTATTGGTATATTGGTCTATGTTTCTTGTCGTTGTTCACCAACAGTGGTGAAAAAGAAACTCATTGTCCCCCAACGTGAAATTCAAGAGTTCATTCAGCGGCTTTACCGGTCTGTATTGTCATTTGTGCAGTGAGTTGTAAAAGTCGCAGTTGCACTCGGTGACCGGTGGGTGGCTGGGGGCCATTGTCACTTCCGCCTCTGTTTTTTATTGTCTCAAGAAGTAATTAATTACTTCTTAGGGCGTTAATCTCCACGGCACCGAGAGGCCTCCTTTCCACCAACTATCGCGTTTCCGCTTTATTTTCAAGGCAATTCAGATTTCCGAAGATAAAGTTCGTAGTCTCAATCTCGCTCTTATTGGATAATTGTCGAGAAATCTGAACAGATTACAACAAATTGCTCAGCGAACGCGGCATCTCAACTATTCGACGACCGGCCGAGAGAGAGAGATGGGCTGGCGGAACAAATTGGGCTCATTATCGAATGGAATTGACGTCGGCGATTGTAGGTGCAAATATCTACTTCTATAGACGTGTTGTTGCAATTGCACTCTGTCTTCGACCAGTTGAGAAACATGATTATCTGTTTTTTTTTTTTTTTGTTGAGAAAATCCGTTCTGTCGAACACGAGCAACGTCTCCGCCTTACGCGTTTATTAATAAATTATTTCCCGTTAATTATCACCCAGCACCGTTACTCTGGTGTTGCTGGTGCTAATTGACCTAAACGTGTAATTAACCCGAATCCTGAACTGTTGCCTGAACGTTACGTTTTGTTTATTGGACCGAATGTTGTTTTAACATTTGCCTGTTGTTAACAAACAACCGTCGTTAACAAATACACAAATTGCGCTATCACTTAGACGTCGTACTCCAGGTTTCTCGCTTTACGCCGTCTCCTATTATTACACTTCGATTAAGGGAGTATTAAAACAGGAACATCTTCCCTTTAGTCTCTCTTTCATTCTCCCTTAGTCTCATCTTGGAACTACGAAATAACTTTAGAGTTTAAAGAAGAAAAACATCCTGTGGATCTAATCCCAGATTAGGAAGTAAAATAACGAAATGGAATTCATCTTATACGACCGCGCAGTTTTGATGAAATAAAGATGTAATTTGAAAAAACAATCGATGAGTAGTGAATATGAGGTGAATTCCTGCGGAGCCCGGGAGGCTCCAGATTCACATTCACCGGTTTCTGTGGCTTATTATTTGAAGGTGCGAGAGAGGCTAATTGCGATTGTGTGTGGGCCCGTGAAGCCGCTTCCGGTTGCAATCTCCCGACGGCCGTACAGAGGCGGCTTCCTCCGTTGCTTGCATAACACACGCGGTGTGGTTCTGTCGGCTCCGGATCACAACATTTGTGCATTTCAAACCGTATACCAGTCTGTATTTAAACGAAATAAAGTTTCGCGAATGGCGGGGTTTCTGGGCGTTTCGAATCCGGCAGTACACACCGAATTGAGTCAAATAAGGTCTGGGAGCTATATAAATAACGTAACGGATAAAAAGTATATCAAGGCATTTTTTTAATGTATACATCATGTATGGTTCCTCTCGCTTGGAAGTCCCTAAACTAAAAATATACCCGCCGTCCTCAGTAGCATACTTTGACACTGAGGCATATTTTCAGGACTGCCGGCACTGTCGCACTTTTTGTTACAGAAAGTAAATAGACTGTAACAAATTACATTGTTACAGTGATAACAGACTGTAGACAATTCGCAGTTTTCCGCAATAAATAAAATTTTTATCAGTGGTAGCAGAAATATAAATGGATGTGTTTTAATAAACTCAGTCGGCCGGATTAGGCTGTCAGATCACACATTCTTGACTGTAGAAAGTAACATTGGTATTTTAACATGCTGTAGAAAGTAGAAATTATAAAACGTTGAAATTTCTAGTTGATTTTAAAAAAGAAATATTGATCGATTGAAATTTATATTACTCTACCGTCCGTTACTATAGTAAAATTATCACGTGTTTATTATTGACGTTTCAACTCCTCGTTTATTAAGTTGAAATTTGTAATTGAAGGGGAATTCGGTCCGCCACGTTAAGCATCGCTAGTATCCTTTAGTAGCTAATGTGGAGTTAATGGGTAGATTTTGGTTCGAATACCGGCGGCGGACTAAATTCTCCTTGAAAACAAAATTTCAGCTGATTAAACTCGAATATACTCGTTATAATGTTACGTTCGGCTGAAAATAAAGTATCGTGACACCACTGCGATGTCTTGGGTAGATTACAAGCTCCAATTTTTCCCACTGTGCAGGTACTGAGAAGGGGTCGGTTTTTGCAATAAAGTTTTTTATTAGACCGATATAAAGGGAGGCGCTGTTCATTCGCGTCATCCCGATTATCTGGATTTAGAAAGGGTCGCCGGAAGTGATTCGGAGATGACTTGTGGTCTGCTTTTTTTCCTCTCGCCGAAGCCAGTTCGCGGCGGAATGGAGATTAGATGATGTCCTTCGACTTCTTCTAGACAGGGGCCGCTCGTGCGGATACGTACGACGGAATATTCACAAATTAAATTCCAGTATCAAATTGGAGTGCCCTGCCGAGGATAAGGGGGTGGGGTGGGGTGGGCTTCTGTCAATTGGATTTTAAAAATGGGCTGCCCTCAACCCACAGTTTGGGGTTGATAAATAAATAATTCGTTTCCTTCCTAATACACTCCCCCCTCGACACGCACAAACGGATATTGGAAGCGGTGTTGGACTCGCCCGGAATGATAGCGGCGAATGTGAACGCGGACGATCCCATCTGTGAATGAAGGGGGGGCGTCCCTTCGCAGGCCGACGTTTTTCCCTTATACGGGAAATTCTCGAAAAGTGGAAAGGGAAGGAAGGTCCGGGTCTGATCCGGCTGCAAATTCATGCAAATCTCCAATCGGCGACCTTCGAACCGGCCATGACGTTGTCAATAGCCCTCGGCCATCGGATGCCAAAATATCGCCCCCCTCCCCCCGTTTAATCCATCCAATGAATACGTGATTTGTTATTTTGAACGTCCCGATATCCGCTCATTCGACTAAATAATAGAAGGTTTTCGGAATGGGGGCGGGAAAGTTTTTAATATAGTCACCGGCCACCCCCCACCCCCCGAGGTAAAAGCCAAACCACCCCATCACTTGGCCACGGTGTCGTCGCAAGCTTGTCCTACGCCAATGCATTTTAAACGGCCTCTCTGTTCCCCCTCATTTACACCCCTTCTTTATTTACATTTATATGAATATGGAAATAAGTTTCTGATTGATTAGGCTATCCAATGAACACGATGTCATGAAAGCGACCTTGAGTCTAAAGAAAAAAAAATTTGAATAACCTGAATATGTTTGACGGATGAGTACCCTCTTTAAAGTAATAAAGGGGGCATTTTTACTTCTATACGGGGGAAATAGTTGGTGGCAGGAACCGAATGGGGTCGGGATGAACAAAATTCCGGGAAAAAGTGATGGGACAATCACTCGGTTATTTCGATATTTGGGGCCGGCCCATAACCCCGTATGAGTGCCCTAAACTAAGAAGCGTAATCATGTTTAAGTACCGGCCGGAATTGGTGGAGTGGTGCCCTATTATGAAATGAAATGGTGTGATAAATATATAGACGCGTTAATTAATTGGGAAACGGGAAAACCTCGTATAAAATGGTAAAAGGTACGTACGCGAAGGCGTTATTAAACTAGAAAGGCGAAGGTTCAAACCGAGCGTGACGCGATAAATTAAAGAAAAAGAAGAACGCGTGCCGAAAATGAGAAACGATAGGAGGAAAGAGCGGGTAAGGGGTTGCGCAAATGCAGAAAAATTGTTAGTTTAGGAAACAGGAAAGGACCGGTAAGATTTTCGAAATTCGATTACCACTCAGCAGCCGAGAATTCGGACGGCGGAAGTTGAAAACGGAACGCATTTCAGCAACGGAATTTCATTCAGCAAGGCGCAAACTATACTAGACCCTCGTAACTGTTAGGTCGTGCGGGCTTAGTATTAAACGCCGTTGCAAATTCAACCGCCATTTATTCATCCTTAGCACACTTTCGCATTCAGAGTGATCTTTAATCGGAGTAAATGAAATTCAATATTCACTATTAAGTGAATAAACTGTACACCCCACATTAATTACGTTTAATTATTAAATACCGATTGTTTGTGGAATTGTTTGTTCCGGAATAGCGCAACATTGCAGCCCCCGCCAATTGGCCAACACTCTCTGTCGATTTACACGGCATATTGGACAAGAAATTAGCGGCGTCCAACGGTCGGAACAATTTGATTTTCTGAAATTTGCCCCCCGACTGACTAAAATAGTGTTCGCCCCCCACAATTTTGATTTTGATAATTCACCCGATAATTATCGAGGCAATGAAAGGGCCCCCTTCTACATTAGTTTGGTCGCCTAATCGGATCCGGGCGTACTACGGTTCCGGCAATATCAGGCGATATTAAATAACGCCTCCCCGGGGTCGGGCCCCGCATCAGGGACCGAATAGCCGGTGACGTTTTAAACATATCCCGCCTCTAGGGCCGCTCATTCAGTTTATTATATCTTCATAAATGATGAAGTTGATGACATCATAGTAGGTGGGAGGGGGATACGGTGCTTACATTATTGATATTGAACTTGTGCATTTAAGGTTTTACTTAGGTGTTTCGGAAATATTATCGGGTTACGACTACACACAGTTTCTTAATTCTTACAAGAATGAGTCCACGATGAAGTGAAATGAATTGATTTAATTGATGCCAATTAGACTAGGAAAGGAACCGACGAAGCATCCTGTAAGCATGAATGCCACATCACTGTACACTATTCGCTGTAATTAAAATGTAATCCCTTTCCGATAACGGAGATGAACCCTGTCGCCATATCCACTGCAATGTACAATCAATGTACATTGCTGTAAATTGCTGGAGACGTTGTTGGAGAAGCTGTTTAAACTGCTGTTTACTGTAAAGTGAGGTCTACAGGTGGGATATATTCGGTCGAAACCAAAAGAATATAACGCACGAATGAATTCACCGAAATTGCCCCTGTTAAGTTAAGTCCGCCATTATTTGGCGGGATAAAACATGAGTTTTCCTACCTCAGGCAACAAAGTTAACAGTTTTCCATTTGTGTCTTAAAAGTTATGCAGTTTGTTCTTGTTGAATGGAATAAGGAGCTTTGGCTCTTTCTCCCGAGTTTCGAAAGTAGAAGTTTTCTCTTGTTGAAGTCCAAATGAATTATTCGTGTTTATTTACAATATTGCGCATTTTCCTTTTAATTATTGTAATATCGGCAAACATTTTCATTACAAATATTTTCTATAGGTTCGTATTTTTTAAGTTCTTACTTTTAGACCTCTTCACTACCGAATTCCTGAAATTTCCGCTCGTTTGAATTTAAATATGATTTTATTTATTGACTCTATTCGATGGGAATTACCTCAGTACTCATTTCGAAATGAATGAACGCAAATTCATTAATAAATGGGAAAATATTAATTAAAACATTTACTATTAATTCTTCTCAAGATATTTATTTTACTTAGACGACGGGGAGAAGCAAAACGACGAAAGACATATTTCGATACCGCTTTTCAGTTTGAACAATACACTTATCCTGCTGTCTAAATGAGAGAAATGAAAATTTACGCCCTCAATGTAAATTGGTAGCGAACAGAGTGGAGTTCTTCTGGCAGGAATTAAAAGGAAGAAGTTTGGAAATTGCTTCTTTGAAATTTGGCCTTCCTTCTATCAACAGAGTGTATCTATCTATTTATTCGGTGTTCCGGTCTCATTCCACCGAGTCCAGCGTTTCTCTTTCTCGTATTTTATTTAAATACGGAGGAAATTAAAATGGTGTAGACTGCTATATGCAAAAATTTAATTCCTGGAACAGACACGTTATTTTGGAAAAATAATTAAACTCGTAAAAATCTTCTTAACGCTGGCACTTTCTGTTTTCCCCACCGTTTGTTTGTTTGTTTGTTTGTTCAATTCCTAGACCTGTTTCCGCCCCAAGCCTACCTGTGCAACTACTGCTGGGGTAAACGAAAGGCTGTATGATATTATGAAAAAATTCTCTGGTTTATAAGCATTCCATGGACCTTAAACTAACTTCCCTGTTAACAGCCTTAAATTGGCATTTCTCAGAATGTTAGCGCTGGTATTTATGTTGTACATTAGAAATAACATATTGACCGATAAAATATATTATTTGTCGATAATTTTTTTTACAGAAGGAGGAGAAAAAGGCCGGGGTACTTTGGACGTCCTGCTATCGACCACCTACTGTCGTTCGCAGGTGCATCTCTCAACGCAGCTTTCCCAACTGCATCCCGAACTTACCATGCCCATGTTTTCAGGTGAGTCGACGATGTAGACGCGTTCATGTTATACACATTGAGGAATTTAAAATTTTTGTAATTATTAGCAAGGCGCCGCGTGTAGACTAGACCACTCATAATAGACGGGCCGTGCGGTCTTAGTATCAAACGCCTTTCCGACATTAATCGCAGCGTTAAATTAAGTCTTTCTCGTTTTAATTGGATTTTATTTATACTTTAATGATATATAATTTATTGCTTATTATCATACTGATTTAAACCGAACATTGTGCAGTAAAATAGGATCACGATGGTAGTAAAGTGCATTCAATCTGGAGTACAATACACGTGATCGCTTATCGTAATTTCGTTTATATATTTGTATCGGTTGTCTACCGACTGTGGTATGAGACTATAGTGGGATGGGAAACGGAGCTCTGTCGGTGACATTATAGTTGGTTTACGGGGGGCGGAGGGGGGGGCCCTAAGTGTAGTCGAATGCAGCCTTGCTCTCTAATGTAGAGGGAGGCAGTTTGCTGTCGAAAAACACTTTGCTGCTTTCTTCTTCCACGATTTTGCCTAATCGTTACCTTTCACGCCCGCTATTTCTGTTTAATAGCCTTCTGTTTTTTTTTTTAACTGTCCGAAGAAATTTACGCTTAAAATAGTGTCTAATGTATATAGTTCGTTTGAAGAAATGATCGCCTATTAAAATAACTGCCGCTGTAACAACTGGACGGTGGCAATTCAGTGCGCCAAATTTTATTGTTCGGCACAATAACTGAACAGTAACGCGATATAACGGTGATTCGGTTTTCAAGTTAATTTTTAAATATATTCTATTCCCGGAACAATAAAACGAATTCCCGGACACGCCAGATCATCAACCGCGAGCTATCGATTTCGGCTTTTCGCCACCTTCAGTAGCAGTCCGATATAGTACCGCTGTAGTTACTGCGTTGTGTATTTGTTGTTTCCACTATATGTGTTTTCGTTCACTGTAAACAGAAGAGTGCAGTTCGAAAAACCAGTTATGTTTATACGATATGTCAATTTAAAAATTGAGCACAAACGAGGCTTCATTTACGGGCTTTATTAACAATTTTATCCCGTTTTATACAGCGTGGTTTTGGAGAATCGGCAATTCGGTTGTGTAAAGGGAAAATCCTCTTGGCCAAAGACTGAAATAAGACCGTAAATTAAGAACGTACGTGTACGTGCTCCCGGAAGATCGTAGATCTTGATGATCTACCAGAAGCGTACAGCGTTCGTACGTCACGGCGAGCTCTTTAAAACGGATCACGTTTAGGAAGTATCAGTTAGGAAGCCTCCAGTCACTGTATAAAATCCGGTCATTTAAGTTAATTCGCGTCTTCAGTAGGCAGAACAGAGCTTTAAATAATCTACAAAACATCTGGTCTCGGAAAACGTGGGGACTCTGAATGTTGAAATAATTATTTGAATACTGTAAATATTTCAGAACCAGATTCGGCAAGCCAACAGCAGAAGTTAATGACGCGTTTATGACATGTCTATAATAATATTCACTCTTAACTACAATCTACTAAACAGTTCCGCTAGATCCGCTCCCTTAAATATGAATGATGAATCAGCCGACGTAGATTCATTGAATCTAGGAGAATGTTATTACTGCGAAAGAAAGCCGGTGAAAGGCTTTGGATTAAGACTTTCTTTGTAGGGTGAATAAATTGTGATGAATATATTATATTAGTAGTAAGGTATAAAATAAACGGACCGTTGAAATATAGTGTGACGACGTTGCGTTCATAGTGAAGGCAATTCGAAACAGTTTTTAATTAGTATCGTTAACGATTAGGGACTGCAATTAGTGTACACAGAATTTCTTAATATTTCATTATAAAGAACTTATTTTTGTCAATTCTTTTGACTACGAGACCTATTCTTCATTCCGACGGTTTAAATCTTATTTCTAAAATATTCGAAAATAATTTTAAACTGCTAATTGTTGACGAGATTATTTTTTGAGAAGTAGAAGTTATTATATTTTTTTTTTATGATTACAAGATTTTCCCTACATATTTTCGTGTTTTGTACTTATTGTATTGAACATATTTTTTTTGTTATTGATTATAAATAAAGGAAACCGATATATATAAAACAACAAAGTGAATGCAATCCGTAGGTCATTCATGATTCAATGTTCATGTAATCGATAAACATATAATGGAACAGTAATTTATAAGGGTGGTTTTTATTTTACAACACCGAAAGCCACGAGGTCAAATATTGTTCCTGGTTTACAAAAAAAATAATCTTGTCGGACTTCTTTTATCTATTATTAACCAAGTGCATCGGTAAATAGTATACAAAAAATTTATTATAAAAAAATCTAAAATACATTTGTACAGCTAATAGAGCTAATCGAAATGCTTGTATTTCTTGTAATCTTTTTCCTTCTAACACTTATCTAAAAATGAATCTGTTTGTTGATGATTGTTGACAGAAATAACTCACAGGCTGCAGACAGCAAGGCCCGAAGTCAGACAACTATTGTTGGGATACTTGTTGCCGTGGTTGCACAATATGGAACTCGTAGATCCCAACGTACCACCGGGCAATCCGCTCTCGTATTGCCAAGTATGCTCATTTACAACTTAAAATTATCTTTCTTGAACAAAATTAGAAGATTTTTTTGTTGTCTATTTCTTAGAGTAATTCTTAGTGAAGTATAAATTGATAGTTGAATAAACCGAATGAAGAACAAAGGTTGTTCTAATTGAATAATACTATTTGACCTCACAAGAATATTTGGTAATGTTAGTTATTTACAGAATGATTAATCAATTAGCTATGGATAAAGAACACTTCTGTTTAGCAAAGAATGAAATCTTTTTTTTTTAAATCTAAGATATGCGATGGATGCAATATAAAATTATTTACTTTTTTTCAGTATTATACGAATGAATTGAATAGACCGGGAGTCCGAAGGGAAGGTTGGGGATCTGTTGAAGCAACTGAAATGGTACTCAACAATCTGTTTTATATTACAGCGAAGGTGAATTAATCTATTTTTTTATTATTTCTACTATCATTTATGTTTACTGATTCTATTTGATGATCAAGATACAGAGGCAGTTGATTAATTTATTGCCTGAGACATAATAGTCGTAGACATAGTTTTTTTTTTCAACTTTATTTATAAAGTATTTTAAAGGCTGTTACGCAAAAAAACATGCTTTTATTTCTTCCATTTAATATTTTTATTATTGAAAATTTCTTAAATCCAGTATGTAACTATTCATTTTGTAGGTATTTAATTTAATTTTTATCCAATTTATTTAATGAACCCATTCAATAATATCATTACTGTTATCGTTCAAATTTGATCAATTAGTAGTAGAATTATGATATAAAATGCAATTTTGGAGAAACAATTAATTGAAAATCAATTTCAGTTCGCTGATGAACACGCCAAAGAGATAGAACAAGTGTGGGCTACACTTTGTTCGTGCTGGCCGAATAATCTGAAGGTCATAATAAGATATCTCCTCATAATATCGGGAATGGCGCCCAACGAACTGCTGCAATACGTGAGTCGTAAAAATATTTTACGATCGATCCCACTTATCGTAACGATATTCGTGTATTAATTGGGGGCGTTTTAAATAGCGCATCCTCGAGGATATTTTTTTTAAATTATCCGATTTTCGCCAGGCGAAACGCGTTGTGGTGTGCGTCGGTCGTGCGTGCACGGACAGGCTGTTGGACGAGATGATGAGCGAGCTTCACACGGTCGAGACGCTTAACTGGCTGATCGAGAGGACGGAGACTCCGCCGTTCTATCGGCTGACGAGCATGCGCAAGGCGTCCAGCCACTCCGACCAGTGCGAGACCACGAGGGACACAGAGAGGGGCACTATACACACCAAGAGGCACAGTGGAGAGGACCCGGCAAAAATGAGGTCACTATATTGCCATTTATTTTTTCAAAAATTTTAAATACGCAACACGCACAACAGAAAAAGATTTCTAGTGCTCAAAAATCAAACTATAGAATATATATAGAAATTGTTATGGAATTTCCGACATGTTATTTTGATTCATTTATTTTCCTTTCTCTAATAGGCAAAAAGAAACATGAATTAGATTATTTTTGGGGGGGAGGGGGTCTTCTTGTAAGTTATTTTTGACAAGAAATATATTACACTTTTGAAAAAAAAACAAATATAATTAATATAAATAAGGGTATATAATTACACCCCTCAACCTCTAAGGCTGTCAACATAAACATTCATCTCTCAGCCTCTACTAAATAATATATAAAATATGTAATAACAGAATGTAATAAATATCATTATAAACCTCATGTTTTAGAATATACTGTGTGATGGCTTCGTGCGGTTTTAATCCTACTTTAGTTTTGGGGTAGAAAAAATTGTCATTAATCACCATGATCAATATTGAAATATATTTCCTGAACATTATGTTTTCTTACTGAACTGTGAAGAATATAATTTTCTAATTTCAATCCATTAATGGAGGCTATCATCTGCAATAAATGCTAGCGAGTAAATTGTTTTGGTATATTAATATAAGCCATTAAATTTTTTCATAATTGTAGAACGTTAAAAAAAAATTTTTGTCACTAGCAGCAAGTCCGATACTATGGTGAGGTGCGGTTTTACACCACCGCGTGGACAGGACAAAGTGCGCACTGCCAGTGGACCACCAGGCCTTTCCGAGGAGACAATTGCATCTTCAGCCGATAATGAAGTTAATATTTTTGCATATTTCAGTTTATCAAGTTTTTTCATGTTGATTAATCAATGTTTCTTTCTGTTTTTCTTCAATTATATTACACAGTTTTTAACAAGTAATTCTAAAGAGTTGAGAATGTTACCTTATCTAATTGAACTAACAATATTATAAAGAAAGATAATAAAATATTTTCTACATGAAATCATTACTTGCAGTAATCACTGACTCAGCTGTTGGTATTTATTACAACACTAATTCGGTGATTCACTAACTTAATTTTGTTCAGTTCCTTTATTTAATTAGATCGAATTTAAATTATGTCATTATTTACCATCCAGCTCTTGGATCATATGATGATAGTTGACTAAACCTTAGATGATTGACTACTTATATATTATCTTATAAATTACTTATACGATATTCCTGAATTTCAAGGTGGTGACTGTTGAAGACAGCGCAAAATATGATATTCCTCAGCCTCATCCGCTTCCAATGCCCGAGTACGGTGGATACTTTGCACCGCTGACCGAGTACCTACCCGACAGCTCTCAGCCCAGTACCGGTTTTCACAGGTTAACATTTAAAATTTTATACATTTTTATTATTCGCAATGATTTTCTCTTAGCCATCATAACTCACAAATACATAATGAAATACATGTATATATATGTGTTAATATTTTTCATTATAGTGTCAATAAATTCAGACCTATGTCCTGTTTCGATTTGCTCGTACTTTTCAGCAATGAAATTGTTTCGAATTAAATATTCGGTGAAAAGCCGTATAAACAGTAATTAGTTAGGTAATGCGCAGTAAGAGTTAGTGTAGTTTTCATATTTTCCAAAGTATTCAACAGAATTTCGGACTGTAGGGATGCCCGTCATTAAGTTATTAGAAATTTGTGGTTTTTAATATTTTTTTATTTTTCCGATGGGTAACATATTTGACCAAGTTTGGGGCCGGGTTTAGACCCACCAGTTCGGGGCTTCACTTTGGCTTACCGCCTTTGACCTCTTTGGTTTCGGGCATTGTGAGCGATATCTGAGTGTTGAGCGTGTTCTGCGCCAGCCTGGTCTGGAAGGGGCAGTCGGCGGCGTGTCTGCGGTCCTCTTTCGGGCAGTCGGGGCATCCGGCGCACGCGCCCGCCTCTTCGCTGGCGCCGTCCAACTTCTTGACGTGGACCGTAACGCAGAGCTTCTTACCGTCGGGCAGATCTGTACAGTGGCTGACGGTCACTGTCGGGTCGTGAGAGCTCTCGCTTTCTGAGGCTGGACATTTCGATCCCCCTCCGGGAGCACTTCCCTTCTTCCAAAAAAACAGTGCCAAGTTATAAAAAAATATATATATAAATCGTTATAACACATTACACATAAGAAGGTTTTGTCTCTGATTCCAGCAAACTCATTTTTATAATTTAAATATTACTAAACTCTAACCGATCATGACGGGAATTTGTCACTACAAGAAGGGTTGTGAGCTCAGTTTTCTCTTATACCTTATCTGCCATATTCTCTTAAAATATTTTCTTTTTTCTGTCCGTTGCAGGTGCAATGTAGCGGTGATGCTGTTGACCGACGTTGTTGTCGATGTTCCTCACACAGTCGACTGGTCTATTCACCTGCCGCTTATGCTGCACATACTCTTCCTCGGTCTGGACCACTCTCGGACCCTCGTCCACCAGCACTGCAAACAACTGCTCATGAACCTCCTCCTGGTTCTGTCCGACCACAAGGACCACTTGGCTGTGGCCCAGATACTCCTCAACAGGAAGACGGCCCAACTGGGCCTTTGGCTTACCACGCCCTCAGTCCCGGTTGTTACACACAATTTTACAGGTGATCACAATTGCAATTATAACTTTGTTCTACATTGTAATTTATAGGTTAACCCTTTTTATATTATCTGTAATAATTATAAAATCGCTCCAAATATTTAGTTAAATGTTTTAGCTCAATAATTTCTTGTTATATTTCATCAAGGAGTCAACTAAAAACTAATATTTCATCGAATTAATTCCTTACATACCCCTGAGTTTTTAAAATAAAGTTACTTCCATGTTTAAGATTTGAAATTTTTTTTTAAATTAAAATTATAAGTTTCCATGGTTTTGAAAACAACTACTACTTAATAATGAATAATTATTATTAATTGTTGCAATATTTACTTTGCAGAACCGGATCCCGAGTTTGATAGTTACCTCCACAGCCCGGTCGGGACTAATGCTACTTCAAGTTCCAATTTAACTGCGATACCAGCAAGTAAGCCATTATTTTATTTACTGTTGGTTTATTTCAGTTATTCGCATAACATGAAGTATACTTCGAAAATAATTGTAAACATCATTGTTTATCGTTAATTAAAAAATTAAAAATTTTCTAGCGGATGAAAGTCAAGTCAGCTCTACACCGCCTGTAATTGTTGTACCCGAAGAAAGCACTGGCCTTGTACCTCCTGGTCCGAATATGCCTTTGCAGGATGTCATCAAATCTCTTATTGATTTTATTGCTTCCAGGTTGGTATATTAATTATTAATTGGAATCTGCCGCCAGACAATTAATTGCTTGTCAGTGAAATGTTATTGCCATTAATGATTTGGTCAATTTTAGTGCAATGAAAAATATTAACATTGCAGTAATACATCAAAAAAACTCCTTCATATGTGCTAGTATTCAATAAAATATTTTACTAAAATAATAAAATAATGCATTTTCATGATTGATATTGACAAGAAATAGTTAAATATAACTGTGTAATGTAATGGTCTTTCCTACAAAATAACTGAAGACTGTGATTGAAGAGGAAGGTTGATTTAACATTTTTTTTTGCTAATGCAGTTTCGTTTTATTTACATTAATATTACTATTTGCATTTCCGCATTGTGAATATTTTTCAAGGCAAAACCAAGTAATTTGGAATTATGAAGACATCACTGCCAAAGTGTGGACAGTTAGGAGTGTAGAACAGTTGGATGTGTTTCTGCAACACGTTTTGAGGATATTCCGCGAATCTTTGCCCCACGCTTTGATATCCGAGCGTTGGGGTCAGATTGCATTGCAGCTTGGGCTATCCTGCTCTTCAAGGCATTATGCAGGCAGATCACTTCAGGTAAACCGAACTTAATATTTCTACAAGTACTATTCTGTATTTGGAAGTATATTTCATTTTTTATGTCATTTATGGCACAGAGCAGAGGTTCCTTATTAAATTTTATTACAGAACCCCTTGGGTTAAATAAAAAGAATTGTTGAGCCTTAAATCTATTTTTACAAATAACAATAAAAAGAAATTAGATAGAGAAATACAATTCCATGATGCACAATTTCTGTGCATAATTATAAAAACATTTATTTTTGTCTATGTGCACTTATTGATTCTGGAATTTTAATAATTTGATTATATTAATGATAAAATTATTGTAAACCTTTACTTCAAATCTTACTCCTTTATTGTAGGTATTCAGGTCACTACATTTGCCGATAACATCAAGAATGTTGTCGGAAATCCTTTCGAGACTTGTTGAAACCGTCTCAGAACAGGGAGAAGACATGCAGGTCGGTCGACTTTAGTATTTCGCCGATTTGAAAATATTATTGCGCCAATTGGTTCGTTTGCGAATTGATCGGTTGTTAAATAATCCGTTGCGCATTTGCACAGGGTTATGTGACTGAGCTACTTCTGACGTTGGAAGCGGCAGTCGATTCGCTGGAGTCTGATTTCCGGCCGTTGGATTTCATGAAAGAGATCTTCAAGTCGACACCGAATCTGAACAACAAAGAAGGAATAACGGCGGGCAAGAGGAGTCCCGGCGGTGGAACCGCCATTCCCGGCATATGTCCATTGGGCAATAATCACACCAGGAGCACGTCGTATTCGGTGTCGTATTGTATGCGAAAGGCGACTGGTTCACCGTCAAACATCGATTGTAAAGGTAATTATCGGTATATTTCATTAAAATATTAACAACTTTACTTCCTTTACAAAAACTAAACTTAAAAAAAACTATAATTAGATCATATTTACAGAAATTTCCCCTTTAAAATTATTTTTGAATTGTTACTCTTATAACTGACTTATAGAATTGTTATCTATAATATCAAAAATTATGCACTAAAGATGATATTGGAGAATTTAATATAATACAATGTTTACAATATATATTTAGACATTCATTCATCTTTTATTTATTACAGCAGTCCCTAGTTTTAATTTCGGGACACTTTAGAATGAAATTAAAAAGAACTTATTAGAAAATAAGTGGACATTAGAATAATGTGGCTGACAGTATAATAAAAAAAAATTCTATTTCCTTTTTCCAAATCAGTTGAAACTTCACGGCGTTTTTATTTTTAAAGTCTGCGCAGGTGATATGAGAAACAGGATGCTGCCGCCCGAAATTGAGTCGAGGTGCGGAAGCGTCAACAAATATTCGACTAATCTGTGCCGATCGAGATCGGCGCAGTCGCTGAAACTGCTCGGCGATTCGGCGACTCAGGACGACAAGATGACAATTCTGGCGCAGCTGTTCTGGCTCTCACTGTCGCTGCTTCAATCAGACTACGAGCACGAGTTCCTTCTCGCGCTGAGGCTGCTCGACAGGCTCCTCCACAGGCTGCCGCTGGACAGGCCCGACGCCAGGGACAAAGTTGACAAACTTCACTCGCAGCTCAAGTGGAACAACTTTCCCGGCGTTCACGCTCTACTCCTCAAGGTGTCCAACTCCTACCGTACCGGAAATATTCTATTATAAACCTTATTAATAGGCAAAATATCTCCTCTGGTCCGTTATGGGTAGATAAAATGAATTCTTTCATAACAGACGTGCGCGATGTTTTTGATTTTAAAATAAATATTACAAGGATTATGAGTAAACCAGTATATACATTTGCATATATCGTAGTAATAAATAGACAAAATGTCTCCTCTGGTCCATTATGGGTAGATAAAATGAATTCTTTCATAACAGACATGCGCGATGTTTTTGATTTTAAAATAAATATTACAAGGATTATGAGTAAACCAGTATATACATTTGCATATATCGTAGTAATAAATAGACAAAATGTCTCCTCTGGTCCATTATAGATAAAATGGACATATGTTTTGATTTTAAAATAAATATTACAAGGATTATGAGTAAACCAGTATATACATTTGCATATATCGTAGTAATAAATAGACAAAATGTCTCCTCTGGTCCATTATGGGTAGATAAAATGAATTCTTTCATAACAGACATGCGCGATGTTTTTGATTTTAAAATAAATATTACAAGGATTATGAGTAAACCAGTATATACATTTGCATATATCGTAGTAATAAATAGACAAAATGTCTCCTCTGGTCCATTATGGGTAGATAAAATGAATTCTTTCATAACAGACATGCGCGATGTTTTTGATTTTAAAATAAATATTACAAGGATTATGAGTAAACCAGTATATACATTTGCATATATCGTAGTAGTTGCATTCTGAAATTATAATTTTGGTTGATGTATGTTTAATATATTAAATTCTTACTTATATCTTTAAAAAAAAACATTTTTATACAATTGGATTTTGGTCTTCAAGATTATGAAAAAAAGTGTGGAAATAATTACTTAATACAATAGACACATGAAAAATACACTTATTTTGATTAGATCAATAGAGTTTTCTTTATAGTAAAGTAATATGAAATTACTCGAATCCTGTTTTGAGTTCTTGAATATTCAGTATTCGGTAAACATTGCTAACCTGTTTATTGATTTTAAAGCAGGAATATGTGAAATAAAAGTATATGTAATTAAAAACATTTGATTTCAGGGCTGCACGAACCCAGCTACGTACGAATCTGTGATGGGAGTGCTATCGCAGCTGACACTTCTGCTCCACCTGCTTGTAGTCGATCCCACGCAGAATTTGGCCTTCCCGATGAATGTAATTGCGCTCCTTCCGTACATGCTTCTTCACTACGAAGATGTCAATCATCTGTGCATCATCTCTGCCGAAAATATAGCTCACGTGAGTCAATACGTCAACTCATTGAGTCCCGTAGTTCATGTAGCGGATGATTTCAATACATGTCTGTATGATATTTAAAAAAAAGTTAGATGATTTGTGATATTTTACACTATGACAATAATTACATATCGTGACCCATTACATAGTGACTGCCATTATTTATTTTTTATATTTCTGTATTAGGTGAGCAATGAAAAGGGGAAGAAGCTTGAGAATCTTGGAACTGTCATGACATTGTATTCAAGAAGAACATTCAGTAAAGAGAGTTTTCAGTGGACAAAGTGTGTCGTGAAATATCTTTACGATTCTTACGCTCACTTGAGCCTGAACATGCTGGCATTTTTGGTTGAAGTAAGTTTTTTATTTATATATTATTTTATCTTAGCCATTCAAGAAATTGCTTAGTTTACCGACATACTGTATTAATAAAATTCAATTTCTATGAAAATATTGCTCATATTACAAAAATGATAAACAAATATGGGATTTTTTTTTCTAATACCATCGTTATTATGTTAGGTTTTGGAGAAAGGGCCAACAATGGTTCAGCTACCAGTCCTGAGCATAATACATTGTATGCTTCACTATGTCGATCTGGCTGCTGCTTCTGCCCAACCCATAAATGCTGATTTATTGAGGGTCATTGCCAAATATACAGAGGTATATATATTTCAGTTATAAGAGTATCGATGTCGTCACTGTATTTTTTATTAACAATTTATCTTATTGTTTATAAATTTTTATTACACCATATTATTAATTACAGGGCAGCCACTGGAAAGAAGCAATGAAGATATTGAAGCTGGTCGTAACCCGTTCGTCAACACTGGTTGCACCGCCACTGCCTTCGCATCATTCCCATTGGGAATCTTCGCTGCATCCGTCTTTTACAGATTCTGAAATTTTCACCAAGAAAGAATTGCCCGGTGAGTCAATTTTTTTTTTTAAATTTCGCAATAATTTCCCCTTCAGACATTCTCAGACATCGTTTTCGTAATATTTACAATCGGTTAATTCAGGCCGAACTATGGATTTTACGTTTGATGTCACCGAAACTCCCCTGATCGGACGAAGATTCGGAAGTAAATTAAAGGATGATGGTGACAGTATGAGTGCTTCACCGAGGAGATCAGTCTCTTTGTCACCGGCCGATAGTTCGACTGTTGCAGGTTGGAAACGACCATGGATTTCTCAAGTATGTGTTTGTATAAAATTTTTTTTTTTTTTTTTTAAATAGGAATTCGATTATAATTCGTATACAACAGTATGCTAGGTTTGATCGAAGTAAGTGTAAAATCTTTAACGCCGGTTAAAGGAAGCTGTAGAGTGGCACCGTTTTTTATTATTTTTATTATAAATATGATCTGTGTTTACATTGTATTTGTACAGGGACGTGTCAGGGAATGTCTTGTCAATTTATTAACAACATGCGGACAAAGAGTCGGATTACCAAAAAGCCCATCTGTAAGTGCATTCTTATTTCTTATTCCAGTTTTCTTCTCTTTTTTACTCTCTTAATTGGCATTTTTTTTTTATTAAATGTTTTAAAACATTTTGTTGGCAATGGTAGAACTTCATTCCTAACTTTGCTGTAAATTTATTTATTTTTTATCTCTTTTTGAAACATCGATCTGTGCCGTCTAACATACAATTCTGATTGTATTTTAATAAGTCGGAATTCTTTTAATTTATACATACATATGATTGTTTGATCGATAATTGCATGTAATTATCTAATAGTAGATTAGTAGTTGTCGGAATGAAATATTAATGTAATTTTAAAATATTAACGAACAGACACACATTACATTAACCTACATTAGAAAGTAAGAAACATATTTTTGTTTCATTGTGTCAAAAAGAAATATTTCAATATTTTAAGCTGTTGGAAAAAAATAAATAACTTTGTGTATTCTATTATTGATTAATCTTTACTATTTCATAGGATGGTTTTATTAACTCATTGGCTAAGGTAAAGTTCCATTTTTCTTTGCTTAGAGAACACAGTTAATTTTTTTTTGTAATTTTTATGTTGCATTCTCATCTCGATTGTTCATTTAATCAGATATTAACGGTCTGTAGCTTCATCACTAAAGATAGGTTTATTTAATCTCGAGCAGTTGACACCGTCAGGCATTGATTGTGTTACGATGTTACACGAATTTTTGAATTGTTATCAACAAGTGAAATTGATCTTTGTTAATTTTGGCTGCCCACAGATGCACATTTGACGGATGGAGAAAGTCGATTAAAATATGTTTTGTTTCAACTTTTCCGTTCAATAATAATTTCCGTGTATAATGATCAAACGTCGTATAATTTTTACACTTATTATAACTCCCACTACTAACTTGCATGCTCAGTAGACATGGAAAAATAGTTTCAGTTATTTATCGTTGATCACACACTAGTTTGGTTATCATTTACCACACCTCGTCCTCGATATTATTTTGAAAAATTTAGGAAATATTTATTTTTGGCCATCACAATATAATGCATGGAATTTATTTGAGCCGGTTGTTTCGCTTACAAATTGTTGTGCGTAGTGTTTCGAATATCAATAATTGTAAGATTGATTTATCCAATGTGTGTTAAAATTTTAACGAGTGTATTTATTTAACAATAATTATTAAGTCACACGTCACATTGCTGAAAAAGAAGCGTCTGAAAATTTCTAAAAATCATTTTTCGGGGTGTTTAAATTTTGTACTTAATTTGATTTTTAATTGTCGTGTATTGGTCGTGATGTGTGGTGTTGTTTTTTCTGCATGAGTTGTAACGGCATGTTTCAGTGTTTTTCTTTGTTTCCTGCAAACAAATGCCTTGGATGCAGCAGTGAACTGACCACAGTATGTATATGTAAAAACCTAAACACTCTGTAAAATAATCTGGCCCCCTTTCCTATCCTCCCCCCCCCCCCCCCAATTGCGGTTTCACCTTTAAATTATTACTAGGTGTACAACTTCGATTCAGCCGTTTTACAATAGACTGTTTTAGCGGTTTAAATAGACAATTTTAATTAGAATAGGCTTGGCCATTTGTCGACATGAACCCCCACCATCAGAACATTAGTTGAGTTCGCCTCCTAAAGTTATTCTCGATTGAAAACGTCAATTTACGAGAAAACTCTCGATTTAATTGTCCCGCTAAAACGGCCCCAGTACGAGGAGAGAGACGACAAAGTGATTTTGCAAATTGTCCATTTCGGTTAAAATTTATTGTAGCCCCCCCCCCGAGGCTGCATTCGATATATCGATATATACGGGTGAATCGATGTCGTCCAGAACTCGGTCAGCCATATTTGTTTTCACATCGCCTACCTTTATTAAGGCGTCCGACGGGTTTTTTTTCTTTTAGCAAAGGGAAAGAAAGTAATTGTGACACGAAAAGAAATGTATAAAAAATAGATTAAAATTTGCTGTAGGCCCCCTCCCCGAGGTTATCGGCTGTATTCGATATATCGATATATACGCGTGAATCGATTTCGTCCAGAACTTGGTCAGCCATATTTGTTTTCATCATCGCCTACCTTTGCCTCACATCGTGTACTCTGCGAGGTACACAAAAATCGAAATAATCCGCGAGGAACAGCCCTTTTTATCGCTGACCAAAATTTGACCAAGATTTGATTTGAGTAAATTTTAACCCGAATTCAAAAATTTGATCGATACGTGGATCGATGTAATCGTAAATGTACAACCGGGTTTTTTTTACAATACAAGCCTCGAAAGTCAGAAAAAACGGCGGAAACAAATTTGTACACCTAATAATATGTATGATTTTTCTTCTTCTTCTTCTTCTTATTATTATTATTATTAATGGGTGCTAATGTTTTTTCATTAAGCATTCTTATTGTCCGAAGCTTTTTTAATTTTCTGAATCATCCCCGCAATAGCTGGACATGAATAAAAAAAATCAAATATAACCGCCGTGTAAATTTTCTTCTCCCTGTTTGAAGTAAACTAAAATTTACATTTTAAGATTATAAGTTTATTTCATACATCGAGGCCGATATCAGCCCTTGGCTTTTCCTTTTTTACATTCGGCGAATGTAACATTTCTCGTTCGAACGATTTTACCCCGAGATCTTGTTAACCAAGCATGATTATTATTAGTGGATCCTGGAAGTATTTAACAATTTATGTGAACCAGTAATAAGCCTTATCTAATTAATTGTTGTCTAGCATGTTGTTTAGGTGGTAAAGAAAATGGAAAATAACATTAACTGAAATACAATTGTAAATATTAAACAATCGTTACATATTTTACATAATTATATGTTTGCCGAATGTTTTTTTTTTTTTACTGCTAGCTCTTATCGACGTATGATTTTTAGGTAATATTCAGTCAAAGTTCTGAAGTACTCGAAAGACAGAGTAGCGTAGCTTCATCCACCGAAGAAGTATCAGGACCTGATCTCTCGGCGGGTTCTCAGAATCCGGATCACTTTGGAGTCTTCAAAGATTTTGATTTCTTGGAATACGAAAGTGAAAGTGTTGAGGTGGGCACTATATTTCGATATATTGATATATGCTTTATATTTTAAGTTTAAGACGAACCTTTAATTTGAACCTAACGTGTAACTCTACGCATTGGTGAAACAATTTGAATTATGGAAACAAATCAAATTTAATCCGAACGAATGAGGGAACTACATTTTTATTGTAATTCTTATTTTTTTGTATTCAATAGGGAGAGAGTACGGATAACTTCAATTGGGGAGTGCGGAGACGGGTTCCGAGCGAAGGCAATGGAGAATTCGATCCAGCGTTGAGACTGATGGAAGAATCCATCAGTGAAACAACTCCTGTTTTATCATCAAGAAAGGTACAATTTCAAACTTTTAAGTGCGATTAAGAATTATATTAAGCTAAGTTTAGATGCAGCTTAATGCACTGGGTATGTTCTTAATAATATCTGTAGAAAAAATTCAAACATTTCAACATTTTCAATTTGACTGATATTCCTTTCATGAAATTTGTTTAATATAAATTCATTACCTTTATTTGAAATAATAATGGTTTAAGATAAATTGGAAGTATGGAAGAAACAATATTTTTTTGAAATATTAATTTCTTAATATCTGTATATACTTTTTTTATTTCCTAAACTGTTTGTTACGCTATAATTTTATGTATATAAAAATAATTTTACGTCGAAATTTCAGCTGCATGGAGTCGGCGAGGGTGTAGAAGAATCGTCCGATGACGAAGTCGGATCTGAAAGTCCTTTGGACGAGTTGGCGCCGGCAGACTTTGTCGCTTCATCTCCTGGATCCGCGCCGTACAATGCCCTCTCTCTGCCGCTCAGAGAGAGAAGCAATTCCACCACTCATTCTGACACTAGGTGATTCGGTTGTAACTAACAGTCTCAAATAGTTACACGGTTTTTCGGTAGAATTACTCAGTATTCAGTATTATTCGGTAGAATTTATTTTGCGATTAAAAAAGGACCACATCTAAAGGTGTTAACTTACTAGGAGCAGAATAAAGATTCTGTTATTCCACCATCACTTGTAAATTTATCATATTGTCCTGACAGAAGAATTTCATTTACCTCCGGGTTATGAAATACAATGTTTGTAAAACAATAATTGAAATCATTCATAAAAAGCCAGCCAACTCAGCATCAAACTTAACACATGACAAATATTTAATTATTAGTTTTATTGGTTGTGTTCATTTTGTCATAATTTTTTCTGCTCTGCAAAATCTCCGTTCTTCATCTGTCGTTACTTCGTCGTCAAATTAAAAAAATCTGAAGGAACATTTTAAAATGAATTGTACATTTGATTAACTCGTTTATAATTTTTTGTTGTTGTTGTCTCCGAAGCGGTTCAAGCGCTGGAGATCTCGGAGAATTGACACCGTGTAACGCCTCTCCCAATCTGTCGGCCGTAATGGCTTTCAGTCCGATAGCCAGGCACGATACGGAGGAGGCGTGGAGGCTCCACATGCAGTCGCTGGTCTCGCATGTACCGACATCACCCCTCCATCTGTTCCATCTTCTCCATAGGGTTGTTAAGGTATTTATAGTTGTGTCGCTTTTAAATAAAACCATTATGCTTGTCGGTTCTTTCGTATAATTTATCATAGTGCACTGATTGAACATTAAATTTTGAGTTTACAAAAGTGGAATTTATAATTTGAAATGGACAGATTCACCCTGTTTACTCAGTCAAAAGTTAATTTTTAGTTTTGATATTATTAGTCGTATTAAGGTAATTTCACACCTATTTTAATAATATTTTATATTCGAAGTTTAAATTTCCACATTAAAATTTGAAAAATAAAACTAGGCAACCTAAAAAAATATATTATTAAATCCGTATTGCCCTTAAGAATAAAAAATTGTTTTTATCTTCTCCATTAATTTATGCAATACTTAACATGACAAAAAGTATTGCTTATAATTTTCAGACTATTGTTCCGATTGAAATTTGATTTAAATTAAGAACATTTGTTCTTGAGGGCTTCACTCATTTTATGTCTTATTATTATTCCGCGTTTAAGCACTGATCAATGTTGGTTACTGTTTTGCCAGGATGTACTGAAGAAAAGTGTTTTTGTGACCCGAGAAGCCTGCAACTATCTATCGGAATGTTCCGTCGGTGAAAACCTCGCCGCTCAGATGAGTGCCCTTATGGAATTGTTGGTGTCGAAGGGAGATCCGCCGCTGGTTTGGTTTTCGCCAGACAAAGTCGCCAGTCCCAAATTGTCGGAAACACTCAGATTCGGCATGCTCGAATTGCAGGAACACCTCGACACCTTCCTCGTGAAAAAGGACCAAGCGACCGAAGTGTGTAATTTCGCTTTATCCAGTCATTCACGTATCAATTATTATATACTGTCTTTAAAAATTACTCAAAAAGGTGTGTCCGTTTTCAATAATTATAGTAACAGTAATTGTGGCTCAGTAGTAATGATCCACACACACACACACACTGGGTGTCAACTTTATAATTCCGCTCCCGAGAATTGTTTTCTGGTTAAAAAATAACCGATAGATTGTTCAGAATAAATTTATATTACCCGTTATGTAACCCGTATAACTTTGCGTTTATTCAGCCCTATAATTATTCGTAAATAAATTAGATAATAAAACAGAGTTGGTCTTCTCTTTTGCAGTATGTCTACTCTTTGAAAGTTGTTCTCAAGCTTCAGGACGGTTCCGAAGTGGGCAGCGTACTCGAAACCGGCAAGTCTTTGTATAAACTACACTTTCAGCTGATGTTGTTGCTGGAAGCCGCCAACAAAATGTATTCCGTACTCACTACGACCGCTCAAGACAATCAGGTAGAAAATATAGCGATATATTTCGATTGCAAAACTCTAGTGAAACGTGTGTAATAAACTTTAAAGGTTTCTACCAATACGGTCTGTTTCACCTAATACAGAATGTGCAAACTTTTTCACCCGTAGAGTAGAAGTTAAACTGTGTAATTTATAATTTCGAATGCAGTTTGGAATGTCAAAATTATCTGCGTTAGTAATCACTGAATTACACGATTAAAGTAGGTTCGTGATGTTTCCGTCTCCTCTCGCCGGTTCGGTCTTTTGCTAGACCGGTTTCGGCCGCTCGCCATCTTCAGTAGCGTTGTGTGTTAGTCACTGTTGGCACTTTGGATGTTTTTTGGGCATCCTCACTGCCCACTGTCACTTTCACATGTACTCTCACGCCAACAGTGACTGACACAGCGCTACTGAAGATGGCGAGCAGCCGAAACCGGTCTAGCAAAAGACCAAACCGGCGAGAGGAGACAGAAACATCACGATCCTACAGTATTCCAACCCCTCGCAGACCACAAAACAGGTATATCAAATTACACGATTAAAGGTTTCAGAAAACATGATATTTCCCTGATTTTTTTTTTGTTAATAATACCGTCTATAATCGGATTTTTTTATCGTTGTTCGCTTCAGTTGCAGGACAGGTCTCAAGAGATACGCGTGATTAAGAAGGCGTTGGTGGCGATGAGCAGGGAGGAGTGGAGCAGCCGAGATCAGAGCCAGAGCGAGGGCGACAGCGCCACCCCTACAGCCTCACCCCAGCCGCAGAGGCACCCCTCCGAAGACCCGATCGGCGAGGCCCTCGCCGCTCTACCGCCCAGTCTCACCCTCGTCAAACTACTCCAGGAGTCCAAGTGGTCTGCGGCCATACAGTACGCCGCCCTCAATAGGTCCGATATTTTATTTTAATCTCTGTCCTATACGCTAATTCCTCAAAATACGATATTAAAGCGTAATCCGTGCTCTCAATAGGTTAATAGATTTATATTTCCCAATGCCTTATACTCTAACTCTTAACATAACAACATAATATACATAAAACATAAGAAAGATAATATGATAGCACAATCCATAGTCACAATTCACAATTGTAATCCACAGGCCCCTAATTTGGTCTCATATTTAGGCTCTTGCTCTCAGTAGGTTAATAGATTTATATTTCCAATGCCTTATACTCTAACTCTTCTCGAGTAATTCCTGTCCTATGCTAATTCCTCAAAGTACGATATTAAAGCGTAATCCATGCTCTCAATAGGTTAATAGATTTATATTTCCCAATGCCTTATACTCTAACTCTTAACATAACAACATAATATACATAAAACATAAGAAAGATAATATGATAGCACAATCCATAGTCACAATTCACAATTGTAATCCACAGGCCCCTAATTGGTCTCATATTTATTTTCTCCCTGTCCTATATGCTAATTCCTCAAAATAAGATATTAAAGTGTTATCCATGCTCTCAGTAGGTTAATAGATTTATATTTCCCAATGCCTTATACTCTAACTCTTAACATAACAACATAATATACATAAAACATAACAAGATAATATGATACAACGATCCATAGTCACAATTCACAATTGTAATCCACAGGCCCCTAATTGGTCTCATATTTCTCCTGTCTTATATGCTAATTCCTCAAAATATGATATTAAATTGTAATCCATGCTCTCAATAGGTTAATAGATTTATATTTCCCAATGCCTTATACTCTAACTCTTAACATAACAACATAATATACATAAAACATAACAAGATAATATGATAGCACAATCCATAGTCACAATTCACAATTGTAATCCACAGGCCCCTAATTGGTCTCATATTTATTTTCTCCCTGTCCTATACGCTAATTCCTCAAAATATGATATTAAAGTGTAATCCATGCTCTCAATAGGTTAATAGATTTATATTTCCCGATGCCTTATACTCTAACTCTTAACATAACAACATAATATACATAAAACATAAGAAAGATAATATGATAGCACAATCCATAGTCACAATTCAAAATTGTAATCCACGGGCCGCTAATTTGGTCTCATATTTCATTTCTCCTCATCTCATACACTAATTCTTTACAATATAATACAATAGCACAATTCACAATTGCAATTTTGATTTATAATAATGGTATTGTAATTTATTGTCATTGTTTTTCACTTATGAAGAACAAATAATTTTTTGTACGACTAGGAATTATTTTTTCTACATTTTGAAAATAACAACTTTTATGCAATGATCGAGTTATGTATCAGTTTAATGTTGTTTTTTTTTTGGCAAATAGAATCTAAAGGGTTATAAAATTTAATGTCATTTATTGAATTACAATTTAAACATTTTTTCGTTGCAGAGGAACATGGGCCAATGATGTTATTTCAGTTAGTAGCGAAGATGATGACATAACCAACATTCTGAGCGTATACTGTTGTCACCTTGTTAAAGATATATCAGGTACAATATTTAATACAATTTATTCACCTCCATTATTTTTTTTTTTATAATTTTTAAAGTCGAAATTCTGATGATTTTGACAAATTATTGAAAAAATATTGATGATTCAGAAAATATCTTTTCTTAAGTTTCTTCTTTATGAATGTTTCATGTTAAAGTTTGGTATTTTATATTCTTTTTTCTAATCACTAGTTTTTATTTGAGTTGAAGAGAACTGTATATCGTTTAAAACTATATTATATCCTTTTTATCAGCGAATGGAACTCTCGTTCCAGTGTATTTATGCCATGTTTCATAAAACAGTAAAACCCATTAATTCTACGGGAATTCGTTGGTAGGACAAATTTCATATCGTAGGAACTGCGTCAATATTTGCAAGAACATTGAAACTAATTTCGTTTCTCCGCTATCTGTCGTTCTTCACTTTTTGGTACATTATTGTATTTCTTGTTAATTGAAATATTCTGTTGTGTGCGACAGATGTTTTCATCATCACGAAACAAGATTTGGGCGAAGTTCTGTCTGGGCTGATGCAGGGCCTCTACCAGGTGCTGTGCGCAGTCAATGCGCTCGACGCCAAAATGAAATCCAACGAGAAAGTCGCTAAGTAGCAACAAAACCGAAAGTAAAATTAATTCGTATATTCGAACGGAATTCACTCCTTTCGTATTATGACAAAGTGGCATCCCTAGTTACCTGTACTTCCTATTTTTGTCCAAAAAAAAAAAATGGCAACAGCTACGCTGTTTTAGTGAGTAAACTTAGAGTAGTAGTGTAATGTGTGTCTTTTTTTTATAATTTCAAATTTGTAATCGCAAGAAATTGAACAATGTTCCGCTTATATCTGCAGTTTCTGTACGGTCTGCTCGAATGAATTTCTTGCAATCGTAAATTTGAATTATAAAAATGAGCGGATCTCTTATTTATTCCGGACCCGTTAAGTATTTTTTAGCGTGACTTCATAATAATATAATTGTGTTCTCATTTCTTTGTTTCAACTGATGGTTGAAAATTTTATTGTGGTTCTAAGTGTGTAGATTCAAGTATTTCACCGTCAATGTATTTGTGTATTCACAATTCTAAGTCAGATATATATATATATATATATATATATATATATATATATATATATATTTTGTGTGATGTTTAGCATTTGAGCACAGTATGTGTTTTTAGGAATAATTTTTATTTTATTATAACGCCATTAATATAACTTGTTATTGTTATGGTTCCTGAATAGAGTAATAAAAAAAAAAAAAGTTTAATTTCAAATAAATACCTCTGTGTTGTATTAATATGTCGACTTACTGTTTCCCATATTCATATACAGACATTGTATCCAGAATTTTCTAAAGATAATTTGAAAGATATTTCTAGCGCTGTGACTCTCTTCTGTTGATGCCCAGCTTTCTCGATGTAAGTAATATTCAGTGTGATATCTAGTATCAAGTTATATATATATATTTTTTTTTAGGTATTTCTTTTATATATGTATAAACAGGAAACCCGTTTCCTTATTATTTAGAGAAAATAAAATTTTCTCATATTCTAATTACTTCAATTTTATAAAGTAATATCACCATATATTAACAATTGTTTTAGAGATAAGGAGAATAAATTAATTTCAAATTTTTATTAGTTTATTTACAAATAAAGTTTCAACAGTATAATGTCGATATGTAATTCATATTGGCTTTTTACGCCGTTTCGCAAAACAAGTTGTCTTATATAAATCGGGCCACTGCGGACTTTAATTAATTTGGCGCACACACAAAAAAAGAAAAAAAGGGAAAAAAGTAAAACGATTTTTCTAATCGAAACATTCACCTCTTTCTATTTGTTAAGATGTATAAATTAAATCACAGGAAAAAAACATAAAATTATTAGTTTTATTTACATAAAAAAAAAAACTCGGGGGATCTATTCGAAGACACTGACTGTGTACCGGTAACGCCTCAATTTTTTTTTTTTTTTACCAAGTTTTTACCCAGAGCGGCATCGCGGCAAATAGGGGCCGCCGCCGTCCTGGTAATTTATTAGGAAAATGTACCCGGCTCGGGAGGTTAATTGGAGGGCTGTAGGGCTGTAGGGCTGGAGGGAGGTAGGTAGGTAGGTAGGGCTAGTACCTGGGAGGCACGTAGTCCCAGTGGTGGTGGTGGACAGTGTTGTCGGTGCCGAAGCCGATGACGATTAGGCCGGCGATGAGGACGAGGAGGATGCAGGCGGCGGTCTGGGCGTCGCGCCGCTTCTGCTGGCCCTCGGGGAAGACCGAGTTGACGCCCCTGACGAAGGTGGAGACGCCGTCGACGAGGGAGGCCTGCCAGAGCGCCATCAGCTGCCCGAGCAGCTCCAGGGAGCTGGGCCTGCACTCCAGCCGGGCCACACTCCTCTCCGCACCACGAGCCACTTCCCCGCTAGCCTTCCCCCTATCTTCGCCAGGTAGGACTTGTTCTTCTTCCTTTTCCCGGTCGGCCGGTGTCGGCGGTCTCTGCTCCTCCTCCTGCCTGTACTGCTGTTCCATGATTTCAGCCAGCTCGTCCTCCGAGTCGTCGACGACTCTGGACTGCAGCTTGTGCCCCTTGCCCCTGGTCGTCTTCGGCACGCCCATGTAGTCGGGCGCTATCGCCGCCTCTCCCACCCTCTGGGCCTCCGGCATGGCCACCACCTCGGGTGACGAGGGTAACACCACTATAGGCGGCGGCGGCGTCACCATTCTGATCGGTTGTGGTCGAGGGCTCGGGCTCCTCCTTTCCCTTTCCTTCTCCTTTTCCTTCGCCCTTTCCCGCTCCCTCAGCAGTTCCAACTCCATTTCCAGTTCCCTCTCTCTCGCCCTCTCTCTTTCCCTCTCCCTTTCCCTCTCCCTCTCCCTTTCCCTTTTTCCCTTTCGATTTCCCTTTCCCTCTCTCGTTCCCTTTCCATTTCTCTCTCGATTTCCCTCTGCCTCTCCCTTTCCGTTTCCCTCTCCCTTTCCCTCTCCAGTTCCCTTTCCCACTCCCTCTCCGAGTCCTTATCCAGTTCTACTTTTACCGCTGAGCCTACTCCCACGGCCACTTGGCTGGCTATCGACTGGAGGAACTCCGGCGGCAGTTCGATTCCGTTCACCACCAGGTTGCCCGAGTTGCTGCTCAACTCCGACACTTGCATAGTCTGTCCGTCTATATCCGAAACGATAATTTTCTTCGTCTGGATTTCGTTGACGCTGAGTTTTTCTACTTCGAGTTCGGACAAGTGTAGTTTGTCCGGGATGAGCTGCTGTACGACGACCGACTGAGGTATTTCGGAAGGCCTCTCGAACCTGGGCGGCAGTTGGGGAGCCCTGGCGGTCTCGTACTTGTCCCTCCTCCTAGGCTTGGGCCGCGGTTCCGTCCTGTCGTCGAACGAGCTGGCGATGAGGGTTTCCGACTCTTCGGTGGTATCTTGGGGCACGGTGGCCGTCATCTCCGAGCCGAGAGAGATCTCGGTCTCTTGATCGTCGACCACGTAGTCCTCCGGAAGCGGATCGGTCTGGACCGAGACCGTCACCTCATTTACGTCCTGTCTTACGCTGTCCGTGTAATCGGCGTCCATTTCGAAGGACGTCTGTTGTTGTACGCTCACCTTCTTCTCTTCGGTGTCGTCTTCTATCCTGTCTATATCGAGGTCCGGGGGCGGCTTTATCTGAGAGAACACGCTGAAGAAGTCGTCCCTCCTGGCGCGTAAGATGTCCTGTACCGCCGGCGGCAGTTCCTGTTCCTCTTCCCTGTATACCAGCCTCGTGGTTTCCACTTCCGTCCCGTCGTCTTTCGTCACCTCCCTCAATATCCTGCACACCTCCTCTTCGTCCTCGTCTTCGTATTCGACTTCGCGCTCCTTCTTCTTCTTGAGGAGAGTGTCGTAGTCCTTGGTCTTGCGCGGCGGCCTCGGTGGTGGCGGCAGCGGCCTCCCCTTCATCTTCTCGACCACTTCGCCGCTCTGCAAGTCCCTGCTCTCCTCCTCCTCCCTGGCCAGTTCCGCGATGATCTTCTCTTCGATTTCCGCCAACTCGTCCTTGTCCAGACTGGGTTCGATCCGGGGCGCTTCCTCCTCCCGATCTCCGTCGACGTACACCGGTTCCCTAAAAACTCTGTTTCTTCTAGGAGGTCGTGACGGTGCCAAGGTGCTGTACCTGGTCGGGCGGGCCGGCTGTTTCTGCAGCGACTTGATGGCTCTCCTGGGGTATGTGAAGAAGAAGTTGATGCCCTGGTCCTTGATGTTGCGCAGTTGGGTGTTGATCGGCTGCCTGTGCCCCTTCTGCCTGGGCTGGTGGGGCGGCGGCGGGGGCGGTCTCGGCGGCCTCGTCTTGTGCTCCTTGGCCACCACCGCGTACCCCGCCGCCTCCACCGCCGCGTCCTCCTCCTCCTCCTCCTCTTCTCGATATTTGCTCATCTCTTCCTCCTCTCCCGGCAGAACTTCGGACCTCAGCGACTCTAGTCCTCGCGAGGTCCCGTCCTCGTCTCCCAGCGAGGTTCCTCTCGATCTCTCCTTCCTCAACGGAGCGACTGGGGCTACTTCGCTTCTTTGAATTTCCATTTCTTGTACCTTCATCTGAAAAGTAATATTATCGAATAAATAGGATTCTTTATATAGTATATTATTGAGAGAAATATTTAACCGACTCTCGGGTTTTTAACAAGAGTTACATTAACGATCCAGGCATTAAAACCGTAAATACTCGTATTTTGAGAGTGATTTAAAAAAGAAATTGTTTTGTAATATTACTTTTCTGTAATTGTTATTCGATATTTCGGGTCGTTTATATATGTAAACCCGTAATAATACCGATGGAATAACAGGCATTAATTGATAATACTATGATGTAGTAGGAGGTAGTGACAAGTAGGATGTCATCTTTAAAATCAGTAGAAGCCGTCGTTGTGAGATGTTGGATAATTGCCACACAACGAGTCTGTCTAATTGCCGAGGGAGGCTGGTCGGCAATTCCTTCAGTATTGGCGTGCCAAACGTTAGGAGGAGAGAAAGGAAGAGCCCCAGTACTCCGACTTTTGATAACCCGAGTGTCCTCTGCATTTAAACACTAACTAATTTACGATTAATTAGTTACTTATTTGAACACATACAAGAAACAGTGCGACAAATAATGAGAGAGAGAGAGAGAGACATAGGAAGAATAAATATATCGGAAATATGCTATTTAAATTGTATTATTTATGTTAAATAAGTGTCGTACAGATTCAAATATAGGGAACGGGGCCAATTACCAATTGTCGCTCTAAACTAGGGCCTAGTATTCCCATTATTATTACCTCGTGGTCGGGTACAATGTCGATGTCTATATCTTCGTTCCATCGTTGCGCCCGGTCCTCCTCCGGCTTGGTTGGGGGTGTCTCGGTTCTGGTTCTGGGCGACAGGTCTTTGGTGCTCCTCCTCCTGGGGGCCCTGGGAGGTCCGTCGAGATCTTGGCCGTGGGCTGGCTCCACTCTGGTCGAGAGCGGCAGGCTGGGCAGGGAGGTCTGCCTGGTGTCCGACTTGGACCTGGCCTTCCTCGGCGGCTTCTCGACGGTGGCCGTCGCCCCAATGTCCAGCGGCTCGCTCTGTTTCCTCCTGCTGGGCCTCAACGGGAACGTGTGGAAGTCGGACTCTCCCCTGGCCGCCCTCAGGTCCGACTCCGAGGAGTCCTTGCTGTGGGTCCTGTTCAGCGCCCTGTCCGACGACTTCTTCCTCTCGGGCGGCCTCGGCCTGTACTCCTCCTTCTTCTTCCTCTGCGGCGGTTCCGGTTCTTCGTCTTCGTCGTAATCCTCGTCGTAGTAGAGGTCGGTGTCGATTCGCGCTAGCGCGTTATTGGGCGACCTGAAGGCGTCCCTTATTTCCAGCGACAGGTACCTGCTGACGTCCACGTCCTCCCGGCTGAGCCCCTTTTCCCTGAGGAAGAACTCGTCCGAGTCAATCTCCTCGAGGACGCCGGCCCTCCTCCTGGCCGTCGAGCTCCCTCCAGACGAGGCCTGCTCTTTGTCCGAGTCCATCACGCTGCTGGTGCTCTCCGCTTTCGCTTTCGTGAACTTGTGTCCTCCTTCCAGTCTCACCACTTCGTTCAAATAGCTGTCGTCGAACTGGGCGACGTTCTCGTCTGTGCCGCTGTAGTTGTTGTCTTTCGGCTCGCTCTCGGCGGCCTCGTCAGCGAACTTGATGTCCCTGTAGCTCTCGACCCACCCGGTGTCCCTCATCCTCTGGTCGGCCTCTCTGGGGGCGGCGCCCTCGCGGTGCTCCCCGGCGCCGAGCTCCGGGCTGGAGGGCGGGCTGCTCTCCGTCATCATCATCATTCTGGGCGGCGGCGTGCTCACCCTCTTGCCCCTCTCCTTCTTCTTCTTGTGGAAGAACCTCGGGTAGGTCCTGTACTTGAAGGTCTCGAACAGGTTCTTCTTGGAGCCGGTGCTGGACATGGTCGATGAGGGGTGGTCCTTGAGCGGCCTCTTGGTGCTCGAGGTGGGCTTCTTGGGCTTGGGCGGGGGCGGTGTCGCCTGGCGCTGTTTCCTCTTGAACTCGAACTTGGGCATGCTGATGTCCGGCCTCTTGATGTTGAACTTGGGCCGCTCGGGCATCTTGAACTTGGGCCTCTCTTTCAGGAACTTGGGCCTCTCGGTGAGGAACTTTGGCCTCTCGGTGAGGAATTTCGGCTTTCCGGTAGTTTTATTTTGGGCCTTTCGGGCATGTTGAACTTGGGCTTGGGTATGTTGGTGAGCCTGGTGCGTATCCTGCCGGCCTGCGACCTTATCTTCTGCCTGAAGGTTGGTCCCGCCCTGGCCGACTTCTCCAGCGGCAGGTGTTCCAGGGCTGAGGTGTCCGGCTGGCTGCTGGTGTGCGCCTCCGTCCCTCCCTCTGTGGTCGTCGTCTGCGGTGATGGCGAGCAGCCGGCCTCCTCCTCCTCCGCCTCCTCCATCGTCGCCTCGCCGGTCTCCATTCTGCCGCTCACTTCCATCACTTCTCGGTCCCCCTCCTGCTCCTCCTCCTGCCGCTCCTGCTCCTCCTCCTCCTCCTCTCTAGCCGCTCCGCCTTCCTGTTTGGGCCCGGTCGCCGTGTACCTGTCCGGGTTGATTTCCTCGTCGGAGTCGCCGTGCAGCGGTATGATGACCGCGTCCGAGTTTGGTATCTTGATGATGCGTATTTGGTGTCTGTGGCCCTCCCTGTTGGGCCCGCCCTCCGCGGCCGCCTCATCCCTCACCTCGGGCTCGCTCACCTTCGCCGGGGGCGGAGAAGGCATCGGGTTAATCGGTTCGTATTCGTGATCCCTGCAACGGAATAACGAAACATATATAACGTATAGGCGCAATTTCGAATAGAGCTAAACCAGTGTCTACGTTTCTAACTGATATTTCTACGGTACCGTAACTACTATCTAGTACAGTAATTTCTATACTGAGTGGCAATAACTGTTTTTACGATAAAACGAGTGGATCAATTAATATTAATCCATCTCGGTGCTGGCTTTCCTTCCGACTTTCTACTGTGCGATCTCTCCCTTCGCTCTGTCTCACTCTTGGCCCATTAATTATCTAATTGTTAATTCGCTTTTATTTTCACCGGCGGGCCGTCTACAGTTTCACCGACCGCCCAATCGTCGGCAACACTTTTATATAACGCTTTTATGAACTTTTATAGTAGTTCAATCGAGCTTATATTGAACGGATCACAAGAATGACTCGATTGGGGAAGAATTTTTTTTTAGGGCGGGCCGACGGCGGTTGGCCGCGTCGTCAGTTCAACCTTCACAATAATAGACCGCCGTTCGCACGACTATTAATAGACCGGTTGGAATTATTGTCTTTTGTCCAAACGCGCCTCGAATTATATACCGGGCCACATTGTTGTTGTACACAGTTAATGGGAAGGACAAAACGTAAATCCGATCTCCGGCCGACGCGTTTTATCCGGATTATACCCAAATACGTTCGCTGATATAAAACTAACTAATACTCGAAAATTAATTACAAATTTTTTATCTATATATTATTATTAATAGCACTAGACAATCGGGAACCGGTCTATCCCGAAACGACGACAATCCACCCCAATCGGAAAATAATTAATGTGATAATTTTGATCTATGGGGTTACCGTCTAGAACCATTAAGTGTTTTTTTTTTTTTGAATAACTCGCAATTTATTACTGATCTCGAATTTGCCAAGAAACAGAAATTTTGTCTCGGGGGCCAACTAAATGAGCGATGATATAAAAAAAAAACGTCGGAACTGGTCCATTTATTTCGCTTTAAGTCGGTATCTGAGAAAATTGCACGCGTTATTTTAGGCGCAATTGTAAAAGAAAAAATTTAGGATTATTTCGGTTTGGGTAAAGACTTAAAAAAAAATATATGCGTTTTTTTTTAAAAATATATTTAGGAGGCCGTGGCGCCGCGCGACTTGGCCGATAAGTGTTGCCAACTGTGGAATGCGAAACGACGCTAAAAACCGAAAATGTCTATAAATAGGAGGCACTGGCGGAGACGACCGTACGGATCGAACGGCTTATTATTCGACGGACGGATGCTTTGAATCGCGTCACGAATTTGTCGCAGGAAATCACGAATTCTACCATTTTTCTATAACTTACGAAATACGGCACTATTCTCGGACGAACTTACATCACGACTCTCTCTACTTACAGGTATGTAAACACGGGCATAAATCTTTCGGCTAAAAATTAACTTCAATTCGAACTATAGAAAAAATTCTTCTCCTTAGCTCCGATAATCTCAATTCAAAACGTCATTTAATTTACCAAATAGGTAATTTTACGAAAATAAAATTTTCGTACAACAACTGAGTATTAGTCCATGGCGCTTTTAACCGCTTTTTTGGCGGCCGCGCAAAGAGCCAACTAAGCGCTCGTCCCCGATTTATAACTTTAAGATTTTATACTCTCCACGTGCCAAAACATTTGTTTTGAAACGCGCTCAGAATAAATACACTCTCCGATCGCTGGAAACACGAAACATTTCCAATGTAATACAGACGCAAAATCTACGCACTGAGCGTGTACCACTGCTGTATATATATATATATACATGAAATTAACCGAAAATACGCAGAAATATTACAAATTGTAATTATAACACTAAACTTGGGCTGTAAATCGCACGTGGCACAGAAATTCGGTCCGTTTTAGGGCCAATTAAACGATATTAGTCGACGGCAATATCAATAAAGTGGTTGCCGATTTCACCGATAGATGGCGTTATTTTAAATTTTTACGAGGGTAAAAAAACGGACTTGCTGAACTTAAATTTCGGGCATTCCCGGCCCAATTTCCCGTTTGATCGGACCAAATATTTGGACAGTAAATTGTCTAATAAACGCGTCGATCAGTTGTAAATTGGTTTTATACGTCTGGAATACCAACTGTATTGCTGATGACAATAAGCCGGTGGTGCTCAGTGCTCAGCTTACGATCAAAATTTTTTTTTTTTAAACTGGAGACTGGAAATCGGTCGTATATATTTCATTGATCACACGATTCAATGTATTTATCCCCGATAAATAACTGTACTATCATCTGGACGGCTTAATAGACTCTCTCCCCAAAACCCCCAGGAGGACTTAGTTCAGCCGGGGTGGGTGGGGACTTTGCCCCGACGATATCGTTTGAACGTCCGAAAAATTTCAACAACGAAGTGCCAAATCTCCGCCAACGTCTCCTAATGGCAACATCAATTAGAACGTTCGATATCGGCTTTTAAAGTATCTTTTTTTTTTAGACGAAATAAATATGAATTCCGAAGTCAAAATGTCGATTACTTTTCGGCCCTAATGTATTTTATTCGCGACAGGACGACAAGAAAGAAAGAAGAAATCACAGGTTACAACGTAAAATATTCGACGTCGATTTCTGTTGTTGTACGTTGTTGAAATTCGAGTTTTTATTTTATCAACTACACTATTTCGAATAGCTATTTTTTGAACATTGGACGTTACACTGATATAACTATTGGTTTATCGTCCGGTAATAAAATTCTTGGACGGACAACCGACGGACCTCAAATGACAGAGTATGGAACAAATCGAAGAATAATTTTGAAATTTAAATTTAAATTTTTTCAGTTTAGAAATAATTTTCAGCCCGGTTTTCGCGTTGAAAAACTACTTTCCAAAACAGTTTTTGTGCTCCAAACTATATTCCATACCGTATTTTAGGGCCGATTTTGCGCCCAAAATACCCCATTATTGGGCCTAAAAACCGCATTTTTGTGCCGATTTTAGGCCTAAAAACCGCATTTTTGGGCCGATTTTGTGCGTAAAAACCGCATTTTTCGGCTGATTTTGATGGTAAAAATCCCATTTTTGCCTAAAAACCGCAATTTTTGTCCAATTTTGAGCCTAAACCCCCCCCCCCCCAGTTTTGGGCCTGAAAACCGCATTTTTAGGCCTATCTTGCGCTTTAAAACTCCTCCATTTTCTGGACCTAAAAACCCCATTTTTCGGCCCAACAACCCATATTTTTGGGGTGATTTGCGTTCGAAACATCTTTACTTTGCGTTGAAATACCAATTTTTCAGCCCGGTTTCTCGTCACCAAAAAACCTGTTTTTGTGATTCCCCAACCGAAGGACCTCAAATGTAAGTGGCGGTTGTCCTTTAATGGACCGGTTTCCGTCTACAAATGTACGGATATTTCAACGGTTGAAATGTGATTTATGCGGCACTGGGTATATATATATATATATATATATATAATTTTTTTTTTCCGAATTGAAAGGATTATTTCTGCCTCAATACCCTAAGGTCTAATCTGATATCGGGTTTCTGTAACTAATTTTAGACGTCCATTTCGCTATGACGTCCCATTTACGCCCCATCTGGTTTTCGGCCATTGACCAATTCAACGGAGGAATTATTGGCCGGCCGCTGAAGACCGGGCCAGCTATCTATTAAAATTAAACTTTTATCGCTGTAATTATTACGGATTACGGATTATTAGGGAATTTTTTTTGTAGGACAGTTTTTTTTCTTTCCACAATTTGTCTACTGCCTCCGGGCCGCCCCCTCATCGCGCATCAACAGAACTTGAGTTGTCCCAGGCGAAAGCAGATATTTCAGACAGTGAATAGAGAGACCCAGGACGGGGGGTGGTGGTCTATTTTTAAAAAAAAATCCAGACCTATTTTAAGTTCTAGGCCGACCCACATTCTCCCTCGACTATTCGGCGGCCCCCTACCGACTGAGAAATAATTTGACTGCAATTCAACAGTAATAAATTAAATATCTGTATCGAATATTTATTCCTGGAACCTGATTTTTTTTAAGAACACTCCTTATTATGGATTTTTTTTTTGCAAAACTAATTTTTGCGCATATACGATCTCTCCGAAACGGCCCTTTTTCCGGACACAACAAATATTGCGCTTTACAGTCTCGAAACTTTGCCAAAAAAAAACCAATCTACTGCCATATTCTTTAGGTATTTCAGTAAACGGCAGTTTCGATTGCTTTTAGAGTTGAAAAAAACAAACAAAAAAAATGCTTTAACGTTTTATAAAATAAATTGATACGCAACGGGTTTTTAATTGGTTGCACTTTTGACTGCACTTTCAGGAGGACTTTCAGTACGATGAAAATTGCACAGACAATGTCTTCATTATGTATAGATTAATCACTCCTCCAGAACTCATTTTCTGGTCTATTTCTAGACCGGTTTCCGCATCCCGTCTCATAATAATAATATATTTCTGAATCATCGAACATTGGGTCGATAATAATTACTGAAATGTCGGATTATCGGTTTGGTCGGGCTTTTTCGGCCGCTCGCCGTCTTCAGTAGTCACTGTCGGGGGGGCACTTCGGATGCGTTTTTAGGGCGTACCCACTGCTGTGTCGCTGTTTGTCGTGCGTATTTATATATGTTTTTTTTTTTTTGGGGGGGGGGGGGTGGGGGGAACCGCTACTGAAGACGGCGAGCGGCCGAAACCGGTCCGGCGCAAGAAATATACGAAATATACGGTATTCCAGCCGCTCCTGGACCAGAAAACGGGTGTTTTAAAAACTGAAATCTTGGATAGTTTTCCACGGATTTTCCGATCGGCTTTGACCTTAAGAGTTTTCTTCATTAAACCTTCAGTAAAAACAGTCCGACCGAGATCAGTTTCGAAACTGTTGCGTTTTTTTTTTTTATCGTCCCAGTCTATTTTATTTTCTAAACGTCAAATTGGATTTTCCGATAAAACGGAGAGCGGAATTGGGAAAATCGCCAACGGCAGACAATTGGAGCTGAAATTATTACAGGAAACGTTACGATGTTTACGAATCGTCATGTTCGCGACTTTAGCTCATATTAGGCTCAGATTGAGGCTTTATTTTAATTATGTGCATTTAATTTCTATCCCTATAAAGGAAAGATGTAATAATGTATTCAAAATTATTGAATTATTGGACAAAATGTCTGACAGTGTTGTTGTTCTCGGGCAATCGTCTATAGAAACAATTGTCTACAATACGTACAATATATTTGTAGAAATATAACGTGCCTATTTGTATACTGACACCGAATATTACCTTCAATTAGAATTAACCGTTGGTTGAAACGAGACGAACTTTGATTTACTCCAGTAAACTCAACAGAATCCGAAAGTCGAAAAGATTTTTGGGAGGCATTTTAGGGCAGATTTTGCGTCTAAATAACCCATTTTGGGTGATTTTGCGCCTAAAATTTTCGGCCAAAAGACCAGCATTTTGGGGTGATTTTTTTGGGCTAAAACCAGCATTTTGGGTGATTTTGCGCCTAAAAACCGCATTTTAGGGGATTTTGTCTAAAGTACCCATTTTCGTCCCTAAAACCAGCATTTTGGGGTGATTTTGGCTTAAAACCGCATTTTAGGGGGTGACTTTGCGCCAAAAACCGCATTTAGGGCCGATTTTGCACCTAAAACACCATATTTTCGGACTAAAACCGCCTATTTTGGCTTATTGTGGTGCCTAAAATCCCCATTTTTGGCCGATTTTGCCATTTTCGATAAAAACCCCATTTTCGTCCCTAAAACCAGCATTTTTGGGGTGATTTTAGGCTTAAAAAATTCATTTTAGGGCCGATTTTGCGCCTAAAAACACCATTTTCGTCCCTAAAACCAGCATTTTTGGGGTGATTTTAGGCTTAAAAACCGCATTTTAGGGCCGATTTTGCGCCTGAAAACACCATTTTTCGGCCTAAAAACCGCATATTTTGGCCGATTTTGCGTCTAAATACCCCATTTTCGTCCTTAAAACCGCATTTTTGGTGTAATTTTGCTCCCAAAAAACCGCATTTTAGGACCGATTTTGCGCCTGAAAACACCATTTTTGGCCAAAAACCGCATATTTTGGCCAATTTCTGTTCCTAAAAACGCATTTTCGGGCCCATAATGCGCATAAAAACCGGATTTTAGGGCCGATTTTGCGTCTAAATACCCCATTTCCGTGCCTAAAAACCTCATTTTGGGGCCGATTTCGGAGGCAGAAAATGAATTGTGTTTTGAAGTTGAAACGAAAAGCGCCCACTAAGCACCGTCGCTTTTCCATCAGCTAACCGAGTCAACAATTCTCGATTTGTGTTCGGGCTTAGTTCCAACTTCATGAAAAGCCTTAAGACCAGCGTTTCTGTAAGTTTTTCAAGCTCATTTATAGGAGTAAACTTAGGCAGGCCGCTACACAAAGATAAGACTTTGAGGCTCCAACTTCTGTAGAGGAAAACAATTAAAAAATACACAATTTTATTATACTCAGTGTTTTTAAGCTCGCTGAGGAATCGGTCCTAGACTGGTTTCGGACTTCCGAAAAAGACGGACGGGTGAACTCTAACAGTTGAAAATGTCGGTTGAGGTTTTAGTAATATTCGCTAGTGCTATCCGCCCGCCGGGAGATATTAATACTAAATGTTACGCTTATATTTAGTTCGGGTTGTCTTGATCCGGGGCCAAATAGCATCGTGTCGGGCATAACTTGCAAGCGGCCCGAGCGGACTTAGCCTCAACTAAGCCCCCGATAACTGTGTGCAGTTCCCTAACGAAAAAGGGGGATATTATATATATATATATAATTATCAAATTAACCCACCTCAGCCGATCGAATATAAGGAGAGAGAATACAACGCCAAATCAATACCGAGTCTCTACAACAATTATTAAGTAGATCAATATTGAAGACAAAATACACAATTTTCGATTTTTTAACATTACTAAATCAAGCAATTGAATAACGGCGTCTATTAGCGGACCACTTTTGACAAGTGTATAAAACAAATCGAAGAATAATTTTGAAATTTAAATAGTGCTAAATAAGGCGGTTTCTTGGATAAAACAAATTTTTATCCGGTATTTTTCGTTTAGAAATCATTTTCGGTCCCGTTTTATCAATTCAAGGCGACTTCATCTTTACAAATCACCCCATTTCATCAGCCCTACAAAAACCCCATTTAATGGGCATTTCGGTCGATTTTGCGCCTAAAAACCGCATTTTAGAGCCGATTTTGTGCATAAAAACCCCATTTTTGACCGATTTTGCGCCTAAAAACCGCATTTTTGGGCCGATTTATTGTCTAAAAACCTCATTTTTGGCCCGATTTTGCGCCTTAAAACCGCATTTGTGGGCCGATTTTGCGCCTAAAAACAGAATTTTTGGGTCGTTTTTGTGCCTAAAAACCACATTTATTAGCCGATTTTGTGACTAAAACCCCATTTTGGCCCAATTTGGCATTTAAAAACTAAATTTTTCGGCCTAAAAGCCCCAATTTTGGGCCGATATTGCACCTAAAAATGGCTGTTTTGGGCTGATTTTGCGTCTAAAAACCGCACCTTTTGACCGATTTTGCACCAAAAAATTGCATTTTTAGTTCGATTTTTTGCCTAAAAACCCCAAAAAAATCGATTTTGCACCAAATTTGACCGAATATAGGCGACATTTTTCAGCTCAACATTCAGGGGCAACTGTAACTCACTTTAGGACCACTTTTGACGAAATATGGTGGAAATCGGGCGACTTTTTTGAAATTTCATAAATTTTCGATTTTTCAGCTCTCCTTTCAGGGGCAAGTGTAACTCACTTTGGGACCACTTTTTAAAAATTGTATTTTGGCGTTAAAAATGGCATTTTTGGGGCTAAAAATGGCATTTTTGGGGCTAGAATAGGCATTTTTGGAGCTAAAAATGGCATTTTTCGGGCTAAAAATGGCATTTTTGGGGTTAAAATGGCATTTTTGGGGCTAAAAATGGCATTTATCGGGATAAAAATGGCATTTTTCGTGATAAAAATGGCATTTTTGGCGTTAAAACTGGCATATTTGTGCTTAAAAATGGCCTTTTTTAAATATAAAAATGGTATTTTTGGCGCTAAACATGGCATTTCTGGGGCTAAAAATGGCATTTTTGGGGCTAGAACAGGCATTTTTGGAGCTAACAATGGCATATTTAGCGTTAAAAATGGCATATTTGTAACATTTAATAAAAAATGGCATTTTAAATATAAATGGTTTTGGGTTAAAATGGCTTAAATGGCATTTTCGGGATAAAATGGCATTTTGGAGTTAAATATAGCATATTTAATGCGTAAAATGACCTTTTAAATCTAAAATGGTATTTTGGGGCTAAAAATGGTTTTGGCGTTAAAATCATATTATGCTAAAATTGACTTTTAAAATTTCTGGGGCTAAAAATAGCATTTTTGGGGCTAAAAATGGCATTTTTGGCGTTAAAAATGGCATATTTATGCTTAAAATTGACCTTTTTAAAATTTAAAAATGGCAATTTTGGCGTAAAAATGGCATTTCTGGGGCTAAAAATAGCATTTTCTGAGCTATAAATGGAATTTTGGGGCCAAAAAATGGCATTTTTGACGTTACCAATGGCATATTTCTGCTTAAAATTGGCATTTTTTAAACTTAAAAATGGCATTTTTGGCGTTAAAAATGGCATTTTTGTGCTTAAAAATGGCCTCTTTTCAATTTAAAAATGGCATTTCTGGGGCTAAAAATTGCATTTTCTGGGCTAAAAATGGAATTTTGGAGCAAAAAATGGCATTTTTGGGGCTAAAAATGGAAATTTTGGATCTAAAAATGGCATTTCTGGCGCTAAAAATGACATTTTTGGTGCTAATAATGGCATTTTTGGCGTTAAAAATGGCATATTTGTGCTTAAAAATGGCCTTTTTTAAATCTAAAAATAGTATTTTGGGGGTAAAAAATGGCATTTTTGGGGCTAAATATGGCATTTTTAGGAATAAACGTGTTTTTCGGGCCCATTTTGCGCCTTAAAACCCCATTTTGTGCCCAAAACAAGCATTATTGGGCAAATTTTTCGTCTGAAAATGCCATTTTCGATTTTTCAGCTCTCCTTTCAGGGGCAAATGTAACTCACTTTAGGACCACTTTTGACCAAATATGGGCGAAATCGGGCGACTTTTTTTAAATTTCAAAAATTTTCGATTTTTCAGCTCTCCTTTCAGGGGCAAATGTAACTCACTTTAGGACCACTTTTGACCAAATATGGGCGAAATCGGGCGACTTTTAAAATTCATTTTCGATTTTTCAGCTCTCCTTTCAGGGGCAAATGTAACTCACTTTAGGACCACTTTTGACCAAATATGGGCGAAATCGGGCGACTTTTTTTAAATTTCAAAAATTTTCGATTTTTCAGCTCTCCTTTCAGGGGCAAATGTAACTTACTTTAGGACCACTTTTGACCAAATATGGGCGAAATCGGGCGACTTTTTTAAATTTCAAAATTTTCGATTTTCAGCTCTCCTTTCAGGAAATGTAACTCACTTTAGGACCACTTTTGACCAAATATGAAAATCGGGCGCTTTTTAAATTTCAAGATTTTCAGCTCTCCTTTCAGGGGCAAATGTAACTCACTTTAGGACCACTTTTGACCAAATATGGTAAATCGGGCGACTTTCAAAATCGATTTTCGAAACTTTCAGGGCAAATGTAACTCACTTTAGGACCACTTTTGACCAAAATATGGGCGAAATCGGGCGACTTTTTAAATTTCAAATTTCGATTTTTCAGCTCTCCTTTCAGGGGCAAATGTAACTCACTTTAGGACCACTTTTGACCAAATATGGGCGAAATCGGGCGACTTTTTAAATTCAAAATTTTCGATTTTCAGCTCTCTTTCAGGGGCAAATGTAACTCACTTTGGACCACTTTTGACCAAATATGGGCGAAATCGGGCGTTTTTAAATTTCAAAATTTTCGATTTTTCAGCTCTCCTGGGAAATGTAACTCACTTTAGGACCACTTTTGACCAAATAGGGCGAAATCGGGCGACTTTTTACAAAATTTTCGATTTTTCAGCTCCTTTCAGGGGCAAATGTAACTCACTTTAGGACCACTTTGACCAATATGGGCGAAATCGGGCGACTTTTAAATTTCAAAATTTTCGATTTTCAGCTCTCCTTTCAGGGGCAGTAACTCACTTTGGACCTTTTGACCAAATATGGGCGAAATCGGGCGACTTTTTTTAAATTTCAAAAATTTTCGATTTTTCAGCTCTCCTTTCAGGGGCAAATGTAACTCACTTTAGGACCACTTTTGACCAAATATGGGCGAAATCGGGCGACTTTTTTTAAATTTCAAAAATTTTCGATTTTTCAGCTCTCCTTTCAGGGGCAAATGTAACTCACTTTGGACCACTTTTGACCAAATGGGCGAAATCGGGCGACTTTTAAATTCAAAATTTTCGATTTTCAGCTCTCCTTTCAGGGGCAAATGTAACTCACTTTAGGACCACTTTTGACCAAATATGGGCGAAATCGGGCGACTTTTTAAATTTCAAAATTTTCGATTTTCAGCTCTCCTTTCAGGGGCAAATGCTCACTTTAGGACCACTTTTGACCAAATATGGGCGAAATCGGGCGACTTTTTTTAAATTTCAAAAATTTTCGATTTTTCAGCTCTCCTTTCAGGGGCAAATGTAACTCACTTTAGGACCACTTTTGACCAAATGGGCGAAAATCGGGCGACTTTTAAATTTCAAAATTTTCGATTTTTCAGCTCTCCTTTCAAGGGGGGCAAGTGTAACTCGCGACCCTTTTGACCAAATATGGGCGAAATCGGGCGACTTTTATTTAAAATTTCGATTTTCAGCTCTCCTTGGGGCAAATGTAACTCACTTTGGGACCACTTTTGACCAAATATGGGCGAAATCGGGCGACTTTTTTTAAATTTCAAAAATTTTCGATTTTTCAGCTCTCCTTTCAGGGGCAAATGTAACTCACTTTAGGACCACTTTTGACCAAATATGGGCGAAATCGGGCGACTTTTTTTAAAATTTTCGATTTTCAGCTCTCAGGGGCAAATGTAACTCACTTTAGGACCACTTTTGACCAAATATGGGCGAAATCGGGCGACTTTTTTTAAATTTCAAAAATTTTCGATTTTTCAGCTCTCCTTTCAGGGGCAAATGTAACTCACTTTGGGACCACTTTTGACCAAATATGGGCGAAATCGGGCGACTTTTTTTAAATTTCAAAAATTTTCGATTTTTCAGCTCTCCTTTCAGGGGCAAATGTAACTCACTTTAGGACCACTTTTGACCAAATATGGGCGAAATCGGGCGACTTTTTTTAAATTTCAAAAATTTTCGATTTTTGCTCTTTTCAGGGCAAATGTAACTCACACGGTTTGACCAAATATGGGCGAAATCGGGCGACTTTTGAAATTCAAAATTTTCGATTTTTCAGCTCTCCTTTCAGGGCAAATGTAACTCACTTTAGGACCACTTTTGACCAAATATGGGCAAATCGGTTTTTAAATTTCAAATTTTTCGATTTTGCTCTCCTTTCAGGGGCAAATGTAACTCTTTAGGACCACATTAAAATATGGGCGAAATCGGGCGACTTTTAAATTTCAAAAAATTTCGATTTTTCAGCTCTCCTTTCAGGGCAAATGTAACTCTTTAGGACCACATTAAAATATGGGCGAAATCGGGCGACTTTTAAATTTCAAAAAATTTCGATTTTTCAGCTCTCCTTTCAGGGCAAATGTAACTCACTGGGACCACTTTTGACCAAATATGGGCGAAATCGGGCGACTTTTAAATTTCAAAATTTTCAGTTTTTGGCTCTCCTTTCAGGGCAAATGTAACTCACTGGGACCACTTTTGACCAAATATGGGCGAAATCAGGCGACTTTTTAAATTTCAAAAACCGATTTTTGCTCTCCTTAGGCAAATGTAACTCACTGGACCACTTTTGACCAAATATGGGCAAAAATCGGGCGACTTTTTAAATTTCAAAATTTTCGATTTTTCAGCTCTCCTTTCAGGGGCAAATGTAACTCACTTTGGAACCACTTTTGACCAAATATGGGCGAAATCGGGCGACTTTTTAAATTTCAAAATTTTCGATTTTCAGCTCTCCTTTCAGGGGGCAAATGCAACTACTTTAGGACCACTTTTTGACCCAAATATGGGCGAAATCGGGCGACTTTTTTTAAATTTCAAAAATTTTCGATTTTTCAGCTCTCTTTTCAGGGGCAAATGTAACTCACTTTGGGACCACTTTTGACCAAATATGGGCGAAATCGGGCGACTTTTTTTAAATTTCAAAAATTTTCGATTTTCAGCTCTCCTTTCAAATGCATAAACTCTTTGGGACCACTTTTGACCAAATATGGGCGAAATCGGGCGACTTTTAAAAAAATTTTCGATTTTCAAGCTCTCCTTTCAGGGCAAATGTAACTCACTTTGGGACCACTTTTGACCAAATATGGGCGAAATCGGGCGACTTTTTTTAAAATTCAAAAATTTTCGATTTTTCAGCTCTCCTTTCAGGGGCAAATGTAACTCACTTTGGGACCACTTTTGACCAAATATGGGCGAAATCGGGCGACTTTTAAATTTCAAAATTTTCGATTTTCAGCTCTCCTTTCAGGGCAAATGTAACTCACTTTGGGACCACTTTTGACCAAATATGGGCGAAATCGGGCGACTTTTTAAATTTCAAAATTTTCGATTTTTCAGCTCTCCTTTCAGGGCAAATGTAACTCACTTTAGGACCACTTTTGATATGGGCGAAATCGGGCGACTTTTTTTAAATTTCAAAAATTTTCGATTTTTCAGCTCTCCTTTCAGGGGCAAATGTAACTCACTTTGGGACCACTTTTGACCAAATATGGGCGAAATCGGGCGACTTTTTTTAAATTTCAAAAATTTTCGATTTTTCAGCTCTCCTTTCAGGGGCAAATGTAACTCACTTTGGGACCACTTTGACCAAATATGGGCGAAATCGTTTTTAAATTTCAAAATTTTCATTTTTCAGCTCTCCTTTCAGGGAAATGTAACTCACTGGGACCACTTTTGACCAAATATGGGCGAAATCAGGCGACTTTTTAAATTTCAAAATTTTCGATTTTTCAGCTCTTTTCAGGGGCCAAGCTTACTGGGACCACTTTTAAAATTGTATTTTGGCGTTAAAATGGCATTTTGGGGCTATAAATGGCATTTGGGGCTAGAATAGGCATTTTGGTTTCAAAATGGCATTTTTCGGGCTAAAATGTACAAGCATTTTGAAGTTAAAGGCCAGCATTTTGAATAAAATGGCATTTTCGTGATAAAAGGGCAATTGGCGTTAAAAATGGCATTTTGGCATTAAAACTGCATATTTGGTGCGAAAATGGCCTTTTAAAATTATGTATTGGCGCTAAAATGGCATTCGGGGCAAATGGCATTTTGGGACTAAAATGGCATTTTAGATAAAATGGCATTTTGGACTGAAAATGGCTTTTTGAATGAAAAATGGTTTTCTGGGGCTAAAAATAGCATTTTGGGGCTAGAAATGGCATTTGGGCGTTAAAACTGGAATATTTATTGCAAAATGGCCTATTTATTAAAGGTATTTGGGGCTAAAAAATTCATTTTAAGGAATTCAGTGAACATTTTACAGACTAACAGTAAGCATATTTTGCGTTAAAAATGGCATATTTTGTCAAAATGGCCTTTTAAACAAAATGTATTTTGTCAAAGGCATTTTGGAAACTAAAATGGCATTTTTAAGAACTAAAAATGGCGATTTTAGATTAAATGTTTTGGCGCAAAATGGAATGGCTAAAATGGCATTTTAAAGAAATGGCATATTTAGCTCAAAGTACATTTTGGAATTAAAAATAGGCATTTTAGACTAAAATGGCATATTTTGCGTTTAGTAATATTTATTATAAATGCATTTTAAATTTAAAATATATGGTATTTTGGAGTTAAAAATGGCATTTTAGATAAAATGGCATTTTCAGACTAAAAATGGCATTTTCAGTGAAACTAAAATAGCATTTTGGAACTGAAATAGCATTTTGGGTTGAAATAAACGGCATATTTATGAAAAAATGTACAGTATTAATCTAAAATGGTATTTTTGGGAATTAAAAATGGGTATGTTTGGGCCTAAATTGGCACACTATTGGCGTTAAAATGGCACTTTTGGAACAATAAAGGCATTTCTCGGAGCTAAAATAGCATTTTGGGGGCTAAAATAACATTTTGGCGTTAAAAATGGCATATTTGGCTTAAAATTGACCTTTTTAAATTTCAAAATTTCGAGATTTTGGCGTAAAAAATGGCATTCTTGGGACCAAAATAGACCATTTTTAAGAGCTATAAATGGAATTTTAGGACCAAAAATAGCATTTTTGAGCTCTTAAAAATGGCATATTTAACTTAAAATTGGCCTTTTAAACTTAAAATGGCATTTTGGCGTTAAAATGGCATTTTGGCAGCAAAAGGTACTCTTTCATTAAAATGGCATTCTGGAAATGGCCGAAAATTTTTGGATCTAAAATGGCATTTCAGCACTAAAAATGAAATTTTTGGGCTAATAATAGCATTTTGGCGGATAAAATAATATTTTATTAACCCAAAATGGCTTTTTAAATTTAAAATGAGTATTTTGAAATTAGCATTTTTGGGGCTAAAAAACATTGGGACTAAATATGGCATTTTAGGGGTAAATAAGGCATTTTGGAGCTAAATTGGCATTCTGGGGCTAAAATAGCATTTCAGGGCTAAAAGTGTATATTGGGTTTAAAAGTAATGGTTTTTAAAATCAAATATGGCATTTTAGAGATAAACGTGTTTTTCGG